>CM076571.1:362486787-362588567 GCA_034641835.2 Pinus albicaulis | reverse complement strand
TGCTCCCTCGTATTTATTTCCTTCCACCATGGGGGGTCGTCGGGGTTTGCGAGGCTGATCTTGCAACGGTTGAACCAGATGGAGCTCTAACTCCTTAATAACCTGACCGCATTGGGGACATGCAAAGAAAAACAGAGAAAGAGCGGTTTTGATACCACTGATCTGGATTTATGCAGGAACGCAACATAATACACATATAACCATAAACACAGAGATGCAGCAGAAATAATGGTTCATTTTCATTAATATCAAATAACTGAAATATGCTTACAGATAGGGCGTTGGTAGCTTATATCTGAGAAGAGATGTCGTGGCTATAGGCCTCTGAACTGTGTTACAATGAGACATAATGGAAATGAGCGGGCGAGGGCACTGGTAGCATATCTCTGAGAAGAGATGTGACGGCTACAGGCTCCTCCATTGTGTTACAATGAGGCTCGAATGCCTATTTATTTTTTAGAAACAATGTAAAACCCTAAACATTCAAAAACCTAACCCTAGGACATGAAGCGCTAAAATTGTGGGTCCCGTTTCGGTAAATTGGTGTTTCAACTTCCCACGGACGTAACTTTGACATTCGAACTCTGTTTGATGCGCTCGATAGCTCGTTAGAAAGATTTATATGAGTTCTACAAGTTTTGGTGTGAGGAACATCAGTCCATGGACCCATGTTGCTCCTAGTTTTCCCAAAAAATGTCGTTTAGGGCCTCAGGACCCGAAAAACTACTAAAAATAGTAAGTTGTGTTGCAACTTAAAAACGGAAAGAATTGGTGGGGTGGTTCAAATGGAATAGTTGGGTGGCCACCAATATCCACCTGCATCATTAAGGCCCCAAAACGGCTTCGGGAGTGCAGGACCCGAAAACCTACTAAAAATAGTAAGCTTTGTTGACAGTGAAAGGCTGAAAGAATTGATAGTGTGTGTCCAAATGGAATAGGTGGGTGGCCACCGATATCCAACTGGATCATCCCACATCATCTCAGTCTCCTGCTATGGCTCTCGTGGATGGTGTTATCGATACAGTGGCTCATACTAATAGTATTGAACCCAAAACTTCCTCAAAGCTCTCGTGGATGGTGTTATCGATACAGTGGCTCATACTAATAGTAGTGAACCCAAAACTTCCTCAAAGCTTGGAATTTTTAAGCATAATGATTTAGACAAGTGTGTATATTTGGAAAAGGGAGAAGGGCCATCTGATTATAAGTCGAAAACAAGTGAAGGTATTGAAAAATTTGTAAAGTTTCCAAATTCTACTCCAATTGAAATTGCTGAGTTATATAGAAAGTTAGACCTTCAAAGAAGAAAGTTGGAAAAGTAGAGGATATATACTTAGGATGAATTTTTTAAGAAGAAAGATAAAGAAATTGTCATGAATGACAATCGTGAAGAAGAGGGTAAGGATGTAAGAGTTGTTGAATCCTTTGTTAATTGAGAGGGGGGGGTGAATCAGTTTAATGAATTCATGGTCTTGTAAAACTTTCATTTACACTTATTTACATCTTCATTTCTTGATTAACTTAATGTACAGTGAAACCACAATCTTAATTAGTGAGAAGCAAGTATTAAGCAGATTAAATACAGAGTATCAACACATAATCATCATGTACATAGATACCAGATATAAGTGGAAACCCAAAAGGGAGAAAACCACATCTTATTATTGTTGTGATGAAAAGGCAAGCTCCAACTCCCTCTCACCACTGATTTTTTGTAGGCTCCAACCTACAGGAGGCTACAACCTCAGTTCTGCAAGCTACAACTTGCAAGGAAGCTCCAATTCCCATCTAATTTCTGTAGGCTACAACCTACAGGAGGCTCCTACCTCAACCAACTACAACTGACATATATCAAGCTACAACTTGATATGGAAGCACCAACTTCCTCACTCTTTCATAAACAATGCATGCTGATTTACCTGGATATCAGTTATGTTCTGTTCCTTCTTCACTGTTGTCCACCAGCCTTCATATCTTCCTTATATCATCTATGAATCTTCACAGCTTGTCTATCTTCTCCTCCTTCTTCTTACCCTCTCTTCCTCATTTCTCCATTCTCTCTTCTCTTTATGCATATCTATGTGACATCATTTATAGAGATTACCTTATGACTGTTTGTATTCCACAGGGAATTCGAAGTGAATAGGTATGACTCTTTGCCTTCCACCTTCTCGTTTTCTTGCCTATCACATTCGGAAAAATATAACAATATGTATACATTTCAATATTACAATGGAGTATTTCTTTTCCCACAGAGACTTGCCTTTGCATCACAAGCAATGTAAAATTAAATGAAACATTTACATTTGCAACAGATATATCTCATTCAACCCTTACAGTTCTCGGCTCACTGTATGTTTGTCTTTTCTGCTGCTGTAGTGTAACAGTTCTGCATACTCTCCTACTTTCTATGCATGTAGACTGCATTTCCCAAATTATGTTCTAAATCTGGTAGCTTTATCAATGCGGAGGCTTTCTTCAACCTTCATGGTTCCAACCATAGCCAAAATCTACTTTGCAGACTTACCATATGAAATGATCATGTTAACCCTTCAGAACTTATCATGTTTAACTGTCGAAAATGAATAATTGAAGCCTTTTAACCTATTTTCAAAACTTTGGGATTAAGGTCGGAGCTCAACACTTTGATAAAACTCTTTTAAATAACCCTTTCGGAGACAGTATTAAAACTTTAGGGAATGTTATATAATTACGCTTTAATCAAATTTTAAACCATGTCTCGGCTATATAATAATAGACCTTTTTAACACAGTAGTTAACCTTTTAGGCCCACTTTCCAAACTCTTTATATCCGCCAATGCGATGAAATAACTCTGATGCAAAGATTTCTTGACCGATGCAATAATCCGATGCGATGAACCACCTGCGATGACACACTTTCTGATGATTCTGATGCGATGAATCCAATGTGATGACTGCCGATTGGACGGTTGCGATTAAATCACATAGTCGCAATCGCAAACTTCAATGGCTTGTTCCATTGCTCTGCCTCCATGCCGATGCGATGGCCCCACACTACATTGATATATATATTGGCTCATATATACTTACCGGATTACCTTTATTCATCCTTCAACTTTGGTCTAAAAACCTCGGTGCCAACATATATTAAACCCTATGTTAATATATCAAACTTTGTTTTAGGACCCAATGACAAAGATTCATTTGCAGAAGCATTTCTTTTACATGGAGCCCACACTACAGAGGCACTCCGCTTCATTTAACTTTCCAAATCTGACGGTTGACATTTCATCGCACTATCGCTATCACAATCGCAACCTTCTGTTGTCCAACGTGCCTTTGGCCACTGATCTTTGCCGATGTGATGAGCGAAGGGTCCCACCAGCTATCAACCAACTCAATCCAACGGTTACAAATAACCATGATCTAACGGTTGTGATTGGATTGCACCATCGCAATCGCAAGGTTCAGTGGTTTGTTCCCTTACTCTTCCGCTGCGCTGATGCGATCAGAGATCGCTGATGCAATGAGATCTCCACCATCGATCTTCTATCTTCGATAAAATCTCCACTATCAATCTTCCACACTTCTGCTTTAAGCCTTAACATTAATACTCTGCCTTTCGCGTGATGCGACCACCATTAAATCTTCACCAATCTAGATTTGACGGATATCGCATTCACAATATACATGTTGTTTAACATTTCCAAACATCCATGCACTTTTCCCATGTGATCACCGTTGGATCTTCGCCGCATCACATCAGACAGCTATTGCGTTACTTCGACCTCTAACCTTTAACTCTCAAAAATTACGTGAAATAGGCGGTTTTAGTATTGTGACGTGTCGTAATATGATATGATCACGTTCCAAATGGAATAAACCGCTCATGGCCCAAAAGCTGTGCGAAACCAGTGGTATGGTTTCCCGAAACCACTTTCCTTGTGGGCCCCAATCTAATTACCTTTGTTTGTTTAACTGGACCTTAGGAATAGTGTTAACACCTTTGGAAATGTTTTGGCAATACATCGCTTTAATGAAACTCTTTTGTACCCATGTGACAACCTTCGGAACATTATAATAAAGCACTCAAACCAAAGTTAATTACAATGCGAACTCATATCATCGCATCGCAAATACAAACACTTTCCTTGTGTTTTTTTATTTCGGTCTCTGTTGATGTGATTGTCACCGTTGATCTGCCCAGATCTACGGTCCTTGCTGTTGTTGTTCCTCCTAAGCTTGTTCTGTAATAAAGTGTGCATTTCTCTCTTGAGCTTGTTCTATATAATCTCTGGCCCTTGCTGTGTCTTGCAACTCCACTGCCTCTGCTTCATCTGCTGCTTCTGCTTCAATTCGCTGCCTTTGCTTCCTCTGCTCCTTGTCTGACTCCTTTGTCTGATTGCTGGTTCTTCTTTTTTCTTTTGCCATAGTGATAGTTCAAGTGTTGCTCCTTTCTTCTCCTTTTCCATCAATGACAATATTTCCAACAGTCTCCCCCTTTGCCATTGATGGCAATACTTTAATACTCTTCTTTTGCTTGCTTTTCCTCCCCCTTTGGCATTGATGGAAATAATTTAATACTCTTCTTTTGCTTGATTTTCCTCCCCCTTTGACATCAATGGCAAAGTGTTGCACATTTCCTAGTGTGGTTTCCAAATCTTTTCCATAATACTCTGATCTTGAGGACCTATTCCATGCACTGCTCACTTGCTCTGGCTTTTTTGTGACAATATTTGTTGACTGATCTCCCCCTGGAATGATGCTTTCTTTTCTGATCCAGAATATCACTGGACTTCTGTTCTGATCCTGTTTCTTATATGCAACCCTCCTTCTTCTTCTTTTCTTCTTTTTTTTCATTTTTTTCTTTTTTTCTCTTTTTTTTTTCATATCAGAGAGTAACATCTTCAGACACTACCCCTAGTTTGTCTCTTAGATATTCGAATGGTTCTTTAGCAAGAGGTTTTGTGAATATGTCTGCTATTTGTTCCTTTGTTGGTACGTATTCCAACTTCACCAATTTATGTGCTACTTATTCTCTGAGGAAGTGGTACTTTATTGGGATGTGCTTTGTTTTTTAATGAAGTACAAGATTTTTTGATATACTTATTGCACTTGTATTGTCACATTTGATAGAAATAGGTTCATCAATGCTTACCTTCAAGTCTTGGATAGTTTGTTTCATCCACATTACTTGTGTGCAACATGTTGTTACTGCTATGTATTTTGCTTCTGCTGTAGATAGAGAGATAGAAGTTTGCTTCTTGCTTAGCCATGCCACCATACTTTTTCCCAAATAGAATGCACCTCCACTTGTGCTTTTCCTGTCATCCACACAGCTGGCCCAATCTGCATCTATGTATGTTGTCAATGTGAAGTTTTTTTCTTTTGGATACCATAGGCCATAATGTGAAGTACCTTGTAGATATCTAAATATTCTCTTGATTGCTAGTAAATGATTTTGTTTTGGTGTTGCTTGATATCTTGCCACATGTCCTACTGCCAACATAATGTCTGATCTAGAAGCTGTTAGGTATAGCAGACTTCCTATCATGGATCTGTAAAGTTTTTTTATCTACATCTGTTGATCCATCATTAGCACATATTTTGCATCCAGTGATCATAGGAGTTGACACAGGTTTGCAATCTTCCATTTGAAACCTTTTCAACATTTCTCTTAAGTATTTTTCTTGCGAAATGAATATTCTTGTGTCCTTTTGTTGGATTTGAAGTCCTAAATAGAAGGTGAGCTCTCCAATCATAGACATCTCAAATTATGATTTCATTTCTTCAGCAAATCCTTTTGTTAACTTATCTTTGTTGCTACCAAACATGATGTCATCTACATAGACTACTACAATTAGGAGATCATTTTCATTATCCTTTATGTACAAATTTTTGTCTACTCCTCCTTTATTAGAACCTTGTTTTTGCAAGTATTTTTCCAGCCTTGAATATCATGCACGAGGTGCTTGTTTCAGACCATATAAGGCTTTCTTTAATCTGCACACATAGTCATGTTTATTTGTTAATGAGAATACTTCAGGTTGTTCCATGTAGACTTCTTCCTCTAGATCTCCATTTAGGAAGGCAGACTTCACATCCATTTGATATACCTTGAAATCATGATAACATGCAAAGGCCAAAAACATTCTGATTGCTTCCATTCTGGCTACAGGTGCAAAGGTTTAATCATAATCAAGACCTTAAAATTGTGAATATCCCTTGCATACAAGTCTGGCTTTATTTCTGATTACCTGCCCTTGTTCATTCATCTTATTCTTGAATATCCATTTTGTGCCAATGACATTTTTCCCAGTGGGTCTTGGAATTATTTCCCAGGTATTGTTCTTCTCAATTTGTTCTAGTTCTTCATTCATAGCCTTTACACAGTTTTTGTCTTTGTTGGGTTCTTCGAACATCTTTGGCTCTATTTGAGATAGCATGGCTAGGTATACTTCTTCTGTCTGTTCAACAAGCTGTCTTCTTGTCTGGACTCCCACACTCTTGTCCCCAATGATTTGATCTTCTGGATGATTCTTTTGAGTGTGTATTAAGGGACCTTTTGAATTTAATTCAATATCTTCTGTTGTCTTGATCAGTTCATCATTATCTTGGTTCTCTTCTTCATGATCATCTGGAGGATTGCTGCATTTTGTGCTTCTTGTTCTGTTTGGTAGATCTTCATCAAATCTTACATCAATGCTTTCCACAATTTTGTGTAGTGTTTTGTTGTAGCACCTGTAACCCTTACTCTTGGATGCATATCCTAAAAATATTCCTTCATCAGTTCTTACATCAAACTTCCCCAGTTTTTCATCATTATTTTTTATGAAACATTTGCTTCCAAAGACTCTAAAGTGCTTGATTGATGCTGGTTTACCATGCCATAATTCGTAAGGAGTCTTATCACAATTTGGTCTTAGATGAGCTTTGTTGAGAATGTGAACAGCTATGTGTACTGCTTCTACCCAGTAGGTTTGGGGAATGTTACTTTCTTGCATCATAGCTCTGGCAATCTGTTATACTGACCTGTTTTGCCTCTCTACCACTCCATTCTGTTGAGGTGTACCTGCAATTGTAAACTTTTGTTTTATCCCGTGCTTATTGCATAGATCTGCAAAATCATAGTCTGTGAATTCACCTCCTCTGTCTGATCTGATGCACTTTAGCTTGCATCCCATTTGATTTTCTGCCAATGCCTTGAATATCTTGAATTTCTCAAGTGCTTCAGATTTATATTTGAGAAATGCTACCCACGTCATTCTGGAAAAATCATCTATTATCAGCATGAAATAAGATTCTCCACTTGGTGTTTTGGTTGTTGAAGGTCCACACAGGTCCATGTGTACAAGCTGAAGAGGCTTACTTGTAGATAATTTCTCTTTGGTCTTGAAAGATGTGCGGGTCTGCTTTCCCATTTGGTAGGATTTATATATGGTATTTGAAGGCTTCTTTATTGCTGGCATATCTCTGACTGTGTTCTTCTTGCTCAGACTGATGATGTGGTCAAAGTTAAGGTGTCCCAATCTTCTATGCCATAACCATGATTCATAAAGTTTGCTTAGGCAACATACTTCGTCCCTTTCTTTCACTATATAGACATTACTTTCTGTTCGAACACCTTTGATCAAGGACTTTCCAGTGGTGCCTGATCTTACTTCACAATCTTGGGCTCTAAAAATGACTTCACAGCCATTATCACACATTTGACTGACACTTAGCAGATTTTCTTTCATCCCGTCCACAAATAGTACATCTTGGGCCTTTCCTCTTCCATTATCTAGACTGACTGAGCCTTTTCCTTTGATTTTCCCTACTTTATCATTGCCAAATGTTACATTCCCAGATTTCTTTTCATCAAAGGTTACAAACTTGCTTCGATCTCTAGTCATATGCTTTGAGCATCCACTGTCCAAATACCATTGGTTTTTCTAATCTTGAGCTATTAGAGCCAGGTCACACTTATTCAACTTCTTTTTCCACTACATGCATCCTTTTGTTTGGTACCTTTCCTGAGAGGATGGACCACATGAGTGAATTCTCCATTCTTCATCCATTTCCTTGAGTTTCCATACATCAGTCTTTTTCCATTCGTTCTGCACTCCTTGGCTTTATGGCCGAACTCCTTACAGTAAAAACAATACCCATAAAAACAATTAGCGTACGTGATGAAGGGTTGTCTTCTCCATTTGTTTGCTTGAGGTAGTCTTTTCACTTTTTGCATCCTTTGCTGGTTGGAATCGATTCTCCTTTTATGACAATATGCAGCAATATGTCCCAATTTGTGGCAGGCATAACAAGTGACATTTTTCATATGGGGGAAGAATCTCCTTTGATAGCTTCCAAATTTGATATATTCAGGAGTATATGAGCCTTTTTCAGTTGACTGTTTATTTATTACGTTCTTTCTCATTTGAGGTTCCTTCTTTTTTTTGTTTACTTCATTGCAGGCTTCTACTTCTGTAGGAACCTTCTAAGCTGCTTCATTATCCTTAACAGATTTTACAAAAATGATATTCCTGTTATATTTTTCTTTACTTGTTTCTCCTTCATAGCCTATCCCAGTTTTTATCAGAGGAGATCTTTGAGCATCTAGTATTTTATTCAACTTATCAGAGCTTGTCATTTGAGGAGTGTTTATTGACAATTTCCTTTGGGTGTTTTCTAATTTCTTCCTCAAGCATACTACTTCTTCTTCCAATTTATCTTGCTTCTGAATTTTATCCTCAATTTGCTTAAGTAGAGTGTCTTCTACCTTCTTGGCTTCTTCAAGCTCTACTTTCAACTGAATGAGGTCTTCTGAATTTTGTTCTTCTCTTACACATTTGAGGAGAATGTCTTTCTGTTTTCTGCACTTTAGTTTAAGTCTGTCTATTTCCTCTAGGGAACTTCTTAGCTCCCCCCTCAAGATCTACTTCACCTTCTTCCTCATCTTTTAGAAGGAATCCTTCAAGCTCTTCCTTGGCCATCAATACAAATTTAGAGGTTCCTTCTTCATTTGAGGTTTCATGTAAGTTTTCAGATGCACTGCTATCTTGCTGAGCATAAAATGATTTTCTCCTATATCTATTCCCTTTCTGCCAATTCTTTGATATGGTTTGCTCTGTTTCTTGAATCTAATTCTTTGTTTTCTTATGAGGACACTTAGATGCGTAGTGTCCAACTCTTCCATAATTAAAGCATTTAAATGGAAGTTTGCCTTTATACTTGCCTGAGCCTCTATCCAATTTTCTGACAAATTTGGCCTCTTCTTCATCAGAGCAAGAGCATATATCTTCTTTTTCTTCTTTGTTATTCTTTTTCTTAAAGGTTGCCTCTCTCACATTTGAATTCCTCTGTGGCAGTCTCATCTCATAGGCTGTTAGGTTTCCAAGTAATTGGTTCATGGTCAGAGTTTCCCAATCAGTTTTTTCTTCTATGGCAGAAACCTTTCTTTTATGGCAGAAACCTTGGGGTTAAAGCTGGATGGTAAAGATCTTAGAATCTTTTGAACAATTACACATTCTTTAATGGTTTCTCCTAAAGCTTTCATGTTATTCAAAATTTCTGCAACCCTCAAGAAGAAGCTGGCAATGTCTTCATCATCATTCATTTTTATATTTTCAAACTAAGCTCTATAGACTTGTAGTTTGGCTATCTTCACTTTTTTGTCTCCCTCATGGATGCTTTCTAATGTATCCCATATTTCTTTGGCAGTCTTGTTGTGCATTACTTTGATAAATTCTGCCTCACACAGTCCACTTAAGAGAGCATTCATGGCTTTTGCATTAGCTACAAAATCTAGTTTGGCATCTTTCTCTGAGTCAGACTCCTTTGGGGCATATCCCAATTCCACAGCAGCCCAAACTTCTATTCCTAGAGACATTATGTACATCCTCATTCTTATTTTCCAGAAGGCATAATTTATACCAGTGAACAAAGGGGCTTTATTTTTTGAGCATCCTTCTAGATTAGCCATCCTAGGGACCTAGGATCTCCCTCCAGTTGTTAAACTGATACAGAAGGAACTTGGCTCTGATACCAATTGTTGCATCCTTTGTTAAACTAAGAGGGGGGGGGGCGGGGTGAATCATTTTAATGAATTCTTGGTCTTGTAAAACTTTCATTTACACTTATTTACATCTTCATTTCTTGATTAACTTAATGTACAGTGAAACCACAATCTTAATTAGTGAGCAGCAAGTATTAAGCAGATTAAATACAGAATATCAACACATAATCATCATGTACATAGACACCAGATATAAGTGGAAACCCAAAAGGGAGAAAACCACATCTTATTATTGTTGTGATGCAAAGGCAAGCTCCAACTCCCTCTCACCACTGATTTTTTGTAGGCTCCAACCTACAGGAGGCTACAACCTCAGTTCTGCAAGCTACAACTTGCAAGGAAGCTCCAACTCCCATCTAATTTCTGTAGGCTACAACCTATAGGAGGCTCCTACCTCAGCCAGCTACAACTGACATCTATCAAGCTACAACTTGATATGGAAGCACCAACTTCCTCACTCTTTCATAAACAACACATGTTGATTTACCTGGATATCAGTTATGTTCTGTTCCTTCTTCACTGCTGTCCACCAGCCTTCATATCTACCTTATATCATCTCTGAATCTTCACAGCTTCTCTATCTACTCCTCCTTCTTCTTACCCTCTCTTCCTCATTTCTCCATTCTCTCTTCTCTTTATGCATATCTATGTGACATCATCTATAGATATTACCTTATGACTGTTTCTATTCCACAGGGAATTCGAAGTGAATAGGTATGACTCTTTGCCTTCCACCTTCTCGTTTTCTTGCCTATCACATTCGGAAAAATATAACAATATGTATACATTTCAATATTACAGTGGGGTATTTCTTTGCCCACGGAGACTTGCCTTTGCATCACAAGCAATGTAAAATTAATTGAAACATTTACATTTACATTTGCAACAGATATATCTCATTCAACCCTTACAGTTTGCAGCTCACTGTATGTTTTTCTTTTCTGTTGCTGTAGTGTAACATTTCTGCATACTCTCCTACTTTCTATGCATGTAGAATTCATTTCAAAAATTATGTTCTAAATCTGGTAGCTTTATCAATGCGGAGGCTTTCTTCAACCTTCATGGTTCCAACCATAGCCAAAATCTACTTTGCAGACTTACCATATGAAATGATCTTGTTAAACCCTTCGGAACTTATCACGTTTAACTGTCGGAAATGAATAATTGAAGCCTTTTAACCTATGTTCAAAACTTTAGGATTAAGGTCAGAGCTCAACACTTGATAAAACTCTATTAAATAACCCTTTCAGAGACAGTATTAAAACTTTAGGGAATGTTATATAATTACGCTTTAATAAAATTTTAAACTCTCTCGGCTATATAATAATAGACCTTTTTAACACAATAGTTAACCTTTCGAGCCCACTTTCCGAACTCTTTCTATCCGCCAATGCGATGAAATAACTCTAATGCGAACATTTCTTGACTGATGTAATAATCCGATGCGATGAACCACCTGCGATGACTTCCAATTGTGATCACACACTTTGCGATGATTCTGATGCGATGAATCCAATGCAATAACCGCTGATCAGACAGTTGCGATTAAAGCACATCGTCGCAATCACAAAATTCAATGGCTTGTTCCATTGCTCTGCCTCCACGCCGATGCGATGGCCCCTCACTGCCTTGATATATATATTGGCTCATATATACTTACCGACTCACCTTTATTCATCCTTCAAATTTGGTCTAAAAACCTCAGTGCCAACATATATTAAACCCTATGTTAATATATCAAACTTTGTTTTAGGACCCAATGACGAAGATTCACTTGCAGAAGCTTTTCTTTTACATGGAGCCCACACTACGGAGGCACTCCGCCTCATTTAACTTTCCAAATCCGACGGTTGACATTCCATCGCACTATCGCTATTGCAATCGCAACCTTCTGTTGTCCAATGTGCCTTTAGCCACTGATCTCTGCCGATGCGATGAGCGAAGGGTCCCACCATCTATCAACCAATTCAGCGCTCGATCCAATGGTTAGAAATAACCATGATCTAACGGTTGCAATTGGATCGCACCATCGCAATCACAAGGTTCATTGGTTCATTCCCTTACTCTTCCGCTGTGCCGATGTGATCATAGATCGCCGATGCGATGAGATCTCCATCGTCAATTTTCTATCTTCGATAAGATCTCTGTTGTCGATCTTCAACACTTTCGTTTTAAGCCTTAACATTAAGACTCCGCCTTTTGCGTGATGCGACCACCGTTAGATCTTCATCGATCTAGATCTGATGGATATCGCATTCACAATATACCTGTTGTTTAACATTTCCAAACGTCCATGCACTTTTCCCATGCGATCACCGTTGGATCTTCGCCGCATCACATCGGATGGCTATCGTGTTACTTTGACCCCTGACCTTTAATTCTCAAAAATTACGTGAAATAGGTTGTTTTAGTATTGTGACGTGTCGTAATATGATACGATCGCGTTCCAAATGGAATAAACTGCTCATGGCCCAAAAGCTGTGCGAAACCAGTGGTATGGTTTCCCAAAAACTACTTTCCTTGCAGGCCCCACTCTAATTACCTTTGTTTGTTTAACTGGACCTTAGGAATAGCGTTAACACCTTTGGAAATGTTTTGGAAATACATCGCTTTAATGAAACTCTTTTGTACCCATGTGACAACCTTCGGAACATTATAATAAAGCACTCAAACCAAAGTTAATTACAATGCGAACTCATATCATCGCATCGCATCACATCGCAAATACAAACACTTGCCTTGTGTTTTGTGATTTCAGTCTCTTTCGATGTGATTGTCACCATTGATCTGCCCAGATCTACGGTCCTTGCTATTGTTGTTCCTCCTGAGCTTGTTCTGTATTAAAGTGCGCATTTCTCTCCTGAGCTTGTTCTATATAATCTCTGGACCTTGCTGTGTCTTACAACTCTGCTGCCTCTACTTCATCTGATGCTTATGCTTCAATTCGCTGCCTTTGCTTCCTCTGCTCCTTGTCTGTCTCCTTTGTCTTATTGTTGGTTCTTCTTTGTTCTTTTGCCTTAGTGATAGTTCAGGTGCTGCTCCTTTCTTCTCCTTTGCCATCAATGACAATATTTCCAACAAGAATGGTAATAAGAGTTCATCAAATCGAAATTACAGAGTAAGGAGTTCATTATTGTGAACCAGAGTAGGGAGACATCCTTGAAATAGATTATATAGAGGAGAGACTAGCTGACAGTCTCGTGAGCTCTTTGGAGAATCTAAATTAGCATAATGATGTGCTGACAAAGGAGTTAGAGGAAAACTCAGACCAGCATACTGAGATGTTGCCAGAGAAGGAAAAGACAATGAGGTCTTATCTTTTTAATTCTCGTAATTGGTTTATGATTACAGGTTTTGATGAAGGTACTCTTGCAAATATTAAAGAATATTTGGCACAGGATAATAGTCAAATTAAGGAGAGAGATATCCTCAAATATATTCATGGAGTTTGGATGGTAGAAATAGCAATATCTACAGTAGTATATAGAGCAATCTCGAGAATAATAACAAAATTTGAAGCAGGAGAAGCTAAAAAAGAAGAAACAACAAATGGCAGAGTGATTACCAGTCAGGAGATAAACTAGACATGAAGATTGAAAGAATAAGAAGGTTGATGATGAAAGTGTCTGAGAAGAAGACAGCAACAAGAAAACAAAGTTGCAGCAGAAAGAGAAACACAGCAGCAGACTATGAGAGCATAGCCAGTGGGGCAATGCAACATAAAGTATGGAGACTTGGAGAACAACAGCAACAACAAAACAACAGAAAGGAAGAGAGGCAGCCAAAGTCAGACTACAGAACAAAGTCTGGGATCTAGGAGGAATTCCATCAGAATCGAAGACACATGATCTAGAGATCATGATTAATTTCTACCTTGGGAGCCTTATGCAAGAGAATCATGGTTCGAAATTTTGTACATTTAATGGAATCTAGGGGGTCTTATGTTTTCAAGGGATTTGGTTCCCTAAGTATTTAATTAATGTAATTTTCAATGTTTTGAGTGATTTTATGTGAGACATTTAGAATAGGATTTAATTAAATATTGTGACGCATATTTGTAAATGTTCTTGAATGTAGGAGAACATGAGAGATTTAGGATAGTTGAGGTTTCATATGGATTGTGAATCCTAAACTTATGAATTAGTTGATGATTTTGTAGATTTAGAAGATTCTTAGGATTTAATTGAGAATATTGAGGATCTGAACCAGAATTGGTTGCAGAACCTTTTGTATATATTTGTAAGGCTCAACGGCATTAGGAGATCATATTCTTAGATAGGTAATAGAGGAGATTTGATTGTAAGCCTATGGGCATAGAGGGAGAGGAATGAGAGAAGGCCATTTTTAAATAAAATCAGGCCAAGAGGTGGTTTATTACTGTAAATATTTGTTTGTGAATATAAAAATCAATTCCAAGATTATGTGGGTGTAATGAGTTGAGGTACTTCCTGATATGTTAATGAATTATACAATTGTGTGTGTAATCAGAGTATTTCGCCTAACGCAGGTGTTGTAGGTGAGTCTGAGGAGGATCGGATTAAGAACAGCGTGCAAAGGTGTTGCAGAGATTAAATAACCAGAATAAATCTCAGGAGGGAATTAATGCCCTGGAAAAAAAAGTGAAGTTGCAGTGATTAATTTAGAGAATCTCTGTGTTATGAGATTCCATCCAAGAGGATAAATCGACTACATTCTTCCGAAGGCCGCAACCATTACTTTCCTTTAAAATCCATAGAAAGTGTGAATGCTGAAGATGGACAATGGAGATCAAATTGCATAATTGAAGTGATAGTGATGGACGGTTAGGATCATATCGCAGAGATGAAGCGTAGATTGATAGTTAAGATCTTATCACGGATCTAAAGTGGGAGATGGACAGTCCAGATTAAATCTCAATCCTAGTGGAATATCGCACATCGCAATCGGCGATCTATCTATTTATTGTTAAGTCATCGTAAGTTATATGTTGTAAGTTGTGATGCGAAAAGAAGGGGGGTTTGTGATGCGATTTCATTGCATACTGCATCGGGTTAAAGGATGAAGGATTTTCGATGTGGTTTGACGATGCGATGTAATGAGGTAAATGTGTGAAGTGCTGAAGTTTGTTAATTTATGTGATTTGTAATAAGCCGAAACTCGAATATGGAGGAGAACCATTAGATCTGGGCACAGATTAACGAACGAGGTTTGCGGAGGAGATCGGAGATGCAATTGTGAAATTGCAATGAGTTAAAGTTTTCAATCTGCGATATGGTGAGTTTTGCGGTGTGTGATCAAACTCTAAAGGTAAGAGCTTTGATATTGAGAAAGGCGATAAGGTAACTTTAAGTGTTAATGTTAAAGTAAACATATGAAAGATTGGTTTGGGTTGTGACCTGAGGTCCCATAAAGCAAGTATCCACATGTAAATCGAGATTATTTGGCATAGGGTTTAATTTAAGGGAGCTTCTGCATAAATGAAAATTTTTTAAGATTAAAGTGAGTTTTTAAAGGTTCTTGGATATATATGAACCTATCCTCGGTTTTTGGGTAGACAAAGTCTTAGGTCTGCACATTTGTGTATTTGCGGCCATATGGCTGCATCATTTTTGGTATCAGAGTAGTAAAAGCTCTTTTGGGAGAAAGTTAAAGCAGAAATATGTTCTTGATATTGTATGTGCATAATACAATTTTGATTGCAGGAAAAAGGATCAGATTTTAAATCCGACAGGCAGCAGACGCACAGAGATAAAAGTGTGGCAGAATATGGAGAGTAATTGATACTCTTGAAGAGAATTTGCAGAGGCAAAGGAACAGAGAATACTCCATTCAAAGTGCAGATGAATGGTGGAACAAGATCATGCAGAGATCTTGAAGGTGATATGGTATGTTTTTATTTTAACTCTGGTTTGAGAATATGTTTGCATATTTTAGGTTGAAGATAAAGATGGAATATCTCAGCAAAAGAACAACAAAAGGAACTGTAAGAAGAAGGACCAGTTGTGTTCGTGAAGGCAAATTAAATTGGATACTCTCAAGAAAAGTGGCAAAGAACCTAAATGTTCCAGCTGAAGGTTGGACAAAGACGACAAGAATGTTCTCAGAAGAAAGTTGAATTGTAGAATCCAAAGAGTAAAGGAGTTACTCAATAGAGGTTCTAGAGAAAGAGAATTAGCGTTACAAAAATACCAAGCTCAAAGGAGAGAAGGCTTGGTGAGGTACTTGCAGCAGGTATCGAGACTTTCTTAGAAGGATAGGCTTAGTGCAGTTCACAAGAGATAGAAGAATGACTACTAATAGTCATAGCAGAGGTTCAGAGAGAAGCCACAACAAAAGAAGAGTGGAGAAATATGCCAAGGTAAAATGCATAGAGAATATGAGTCAAGAAGAGATTTACAGAGAGAAACATGAGATAAGTTTCCATCTTGAGTTATTGATGGATATGTTACAGATGAATAAGGAAGACCAAAGGTATGGTTGGGCTATGAAAATGAAAGTTAAATGGAATAGGTTGCAGGTAAAGTGGGAGCATAGAGCGAATTATCAATTGAAGAAAGACTTACTCACAATAAGTCAGTATGTGGAGAAAGTCTTGGTATGTGAACCATGAACATGGCCCATTGATTTCTGAAAGTGATGAAGAAATTGAAGGAAAATATAGCAAAGAATTTGTGAACTATGATGATAGTTTTGATGAAGAGTGGATGACTGGAATATCAACTGAGGTTGAAAAGCTTCATCATTTTAATACTAATGAGTTTTGTATGTTTGAAGGTTACTCAAGAAAAAGGGAAAGATGGTTACTGAATACTGTCAGAGCAGACAAAAATATGTTTTTTGAAAACATACAAAGTGGAATTTTTGAAGCAAAAGGAGATAGAACAGTAGTGGTTCATACGAGTAATAAATGTGAAAGTTACCCACATGAATCTGTTGAGATGATAATAGAAAAGGAACAATTACTGAAGATTGTTCAAAAGAAAGAAGAAGTTTACATCGAAGATTAAAAATCAAGATGAAGAAAAGGTATTTACTGTGCCTAATGAGTTTGGATTTTTTAAGCAGAATGATTTAGACATGTGTGTAGATTTGGCAAAGGGAGAAGGGTCATCTGATGATTAGTCAACAATAACTGAAGGTATTGAAAACTGCGTAAATTTTCCAAATTATACTCCAACTGAAATTGTTGAGTTATATAGAAAGTTAGACCTTCAAAGAAGAAAGTTGGAAAAGTAGAGGATATATACTCAGGATGAATTGCTGAAGAAGGAAGACAAATAAATTGTCATGAATGACGATCATGAAGAAGAGGGTAAGGATGTAAGAGTGGTAATAAGAGTTCAAAAAATCAAACTTACAGAGGAAGGAGTTCATTATTGTGAACTAGAGTAGGGATACATCCTTGAAACAGATGATATGGAGGAGAGACTAGCTGACAGTCTCATGAGCTCTTTGGAGAATCTAAATCAGCATACTAATGTGCTGACAAAGGAGTTAATGGAAAACTCAAAGCACATACTGAGATGTTCCCAGAGAAGGAAAAGGCAATGAGGTCTTATATTTTTAATTCAGATAAGTGTTTTATGATTATATCCTTTGATGAAGGTACTCTTGCAAAGATTAAAGAATATTTGGCACAGGATAATAGTCAAATGAAGGAGAGAGATATCATCAAGGATATTCAGGAAGTTTGGATGGCGAAAATAGCAATATCTATAGCAGTATCTAGAGAAATCTCGAGAATAATAGCAGAATTTTAAGCAGGAGAAGCTACAAAAAGAAGAAACAACAAATGGCGGAGTGATTACCATTCATAAGATAAACTAGACATGGATATTGAAAGAATAAGAAGGTCGATGATGAAAGTGTCTGAGAAGAAGACAACAACAAGAAACAAAGCACTAGCAGCAAGAGAAAGACAACAGCAGACTGTGGGAGCATAGCCAGTGGGGTAATGCAGCATAAAGTATGGAGACCTGGAGAACAACAACAAACAACATCAACAACAAAACAACACAAATGAAGAGAGGCAGCCAAAGACAGACCACAGAACAAATTCTGGGATCTAGGAGAAATTCCATCAGAATTGAAAACACGTGATATGGAGGTCATGATCAATTACTACCTTGGGGGTCTGATGCAGGAGCATCATGGTTCCAAATTTTGTACATTTAGCATAATATAGGGGGTCTTATGTTTTCAAGGGAGTTGGTTCCCTAAGTATTTAATTAATGTAATTTTCAATGTTTTGACTGATTTTATGTGAGACATTTAGAATAGGATTTAATTAAATACTGTGAGGCATATTTGTAATGTTCTCGAATGTAGGAGAACATGAGAGATTAAGGCTTGTTGAGATTTCATAGGGATTGTGAATCCTAGACTTAGGAATTAGTTGATGATTTTGTGGATTTAGAGGATACTTAGGATTTAGTTGAGAAGATTGAGGATTTCAACCAGAATAGGATGCATAACCTTTTGTATATATTTATAAGCCTTGAAGGCATTAGGAGGCCATATTCTTAGATAGGTAATAGAGGAGATTTGATTGTAAGCCTATGGGCATAGGGGGAGAGGAATGAGAGATGACCATTTTCAAATAAAATCAGGCTGAGAGGTGGTTTATTACTGTAAATATTTGTTTGTGAATATAAAGCTCAATTCCGAGTTTATGTGGGTGCAGTGAGTTGAGTTACTTCCTGATATGTTAATGAATTATACAATTGTGTGTGTAATCAGAGTATTTCGCCTAACACAGGCGTTGTAGGTGATTCTGAGGAGGATCGGATTGAGAAAAACGTGCAAAGGCATTGCAGAGATTAAATAACCAGAATAAAGCTCAGGAGGGAATTAATGCCCTGGAAAAAGAAGTCAAGTCGCAGTGATTAATTTCGATAATCTCTGTGTTATGAGATTCCAGCCAAGAGGAGAAATCAACTACATTCTTCCGAAGGGCGCAACCATGATTTTCCTTTAAAATTCAGAGGAAGCGTGAAGGCTCAAGACGGATGGTGGAGCTAAAATAGCATAATTGAAGTGAGAGTGATGGAAGGTTAGGATCATATCATAGATATGAAGCGGAGATTGACGATCAAGATCTTATCCTAGATCTGAAGTGGGAGATGGACAGTCTAGATTAAATTGCAATCCCAGTGGAATATCGCACATCACAATCAGCAATTTATATCTTTCTTATTAATTCATCACAAGTTATATGTTGTAAGTTGTGATGCGAAAAGTAGTGGGGTTTGTGATGTGATGCCATCACATATCGGATCAGGTTAAAGGATGAAGGATTTGCGATGTGGTTCGTTGATGTGATGCAATGAGGTAAATGTGAGAAGTGCCGAAGTTTGTTAATTTATACGATTTGTGATGATTCGAAACCAAAATATGGAGGAGAAACGTTTGATATGGGCATAGATCAACGGACGAGGTTTGCGGAGGAGATCGGCGATGTGATTGTGAAATTGTAATGAGTTAAAGTTTGCAATCTGCGATATGATGAGTTTTGCGGTGTGTGATAAAACGCTAAAGGTAAGAGCTTTGGTATTGAGAAAGGAGATAAGGTAAGTTTAAGCGTTAATGTTAAAGTGCACATATGAAAGATTGGTTTGGGTTGTGACCCGAGGTCCTACAAAGCCTGTATCTGCGTGTAAATCGGGATTATTTGGAATAAGGTTGAATTTAAGGGAGCTTTTGTGTAAATTAATTTTTTTAAGGTTAAAGTGAGTTTTTAAAGGTTATTAGAGATATATGAACCTATCCTCAGTTTTTAGGCAGACTAAGTCTTAGGTCTGCACATTTTGGTATTTGCAGCCATATGGATACATCATTTTACCACAAAAACGTGGTTTATCTTGTGCTGGATGGAAACTTCATGAGCCAATGCCTCCAAGAAAACTTTCCCTATCATAATGCCTCTGATATTTGAAAATTTAGCTATATCCCTGGAAATTTTATTCAACTTCTTTACATAATCCTCTCTGGTAATTAGTTTTTCATTTATTACAAACAGGGAAGGAAGACCTTTCTGAGTTAAAGGTTCTATCTTACTGAAAAATATGTTTACATCCATCTCTAAGTTGTGACATTTTTCCTCCAATTGTATAATAAGGTTTCTCTTTGTAAGAACCTTATTTACCTCCAAAATTGTCTCTATCCTATCTTCAACTCCTAATTCATCCAACTCATACCTGTTCTTGGAATTTAAGAACTTGATAATGTTGTTGGCAGTGGTTGGCATGTCTCCAAGGTTTTCTTTGATGGTTTTCATGGCATCATTGGCTTTTTGTATCAATTCTTTCTGCTCAAATATGAATTGTATGGAGGGCTATATTTCATTGATGGATTCAATGATATTTTTCCAAATTATCTCTTTGAATTGGCCCAAGGTGTTTCCTATAGATGACTTCCTCTCATACTTCTGTAACCTTTCTATTAACTTTTGTGCTCTCTAGGCTTCAACTTCATATGAGCTCTCAATTCTGGACGTGTGATCCTGCAACATTTTCACTTGGTCTTGAAGCTTCTTTATATCTTATGTCTGAATTGACAAATTTTACACTGCTTTGGTGAGTTGTTCAACTCCATCTAATGTACTTGTTGTAGAAGGTGTGGATTTAGGAATGGTTGTAAGGGGTACAGCCTCCAAAGGGACTAATGACAGTTTGGAAGCCTACTATTTTTCCTTTATCATCTTTTCCATCTCTGATTCCATTTGTCTTAGCTGAGCATTCTGCTCCATGATGAGCTTCATCATGTTTAATTTCTGGGACTTTGTCTCTTCAATTTATTTGGCCAAAGGGTCCTCTATAGCTGGCATTTTTAGCTGCTTCCTCAATGCTGCTATGCCAACATTTTTCTTTTAATCACCTCTTCTGTAGCACTGATATTGGAGGGATCATATCCAATTCTTATCACTAAGTCTTCCAAAGACTTAATCCTTGAATCCTTGGACAAAGAAGAGATTTTCCCCATTTTGACTTGTGACTAGATATTTGCTGAAGAAACCTGCAACTTGGACAAACCCATAGTAGTGTTAGTGAGTGTAGATGAAATCATTTCACCTATCTATTTGTGCATCTCCATTTGATCAATGGGATGTATGTCTTTAATATCAAATTCAAATGTAGTATTTTTATAATCTTTTGTTGTCTTGGGCTGAGGAATTTGTGCTTGGAGAAAAGCCATCTGCATTTTGCCTTTCTCAGAGTCTAAATATGACAGCAGTCTACTCTGAGAGATGGAAGTTTGCTTCCAAAATTGATTATATGTACTGGTCTTCAAAACTTCATTCTTCAATTTAATCTCCCTGAATGTATCAAATACGCTCTTCTCTTTCTCCCCTATAACAATTGTACTGGTTTGAATAACTTGTTGTTGATCCTGTGAAGTTGTAGAGGTGGTAGGAGAGAGTGTGGTTTGACCACCTAATTGTGAGGAAGTAGGTGTCTCTTTGGTGATGATAATGACTTCCTGCTCTGAATCCTTGCTATGATTTACTTTGCGATTGAGCTTAGTCCTCTTCCTATACATGATTTTGAATTCTTTGCTGGAAGTATCAGCCATTGAAGCTGAATCTTCTTCTCTGATCCTTTTTATTGCTTTCTCCTGTGGGATAGGAGTCTGTGATATTGAATTTAAAACCAATTGTTCCTCAACCTCTTATAGAGTGTTCTTAGTCCATTCTAGTTGGTTCATGTACCTCTCAATCTATGGTATGTGGGTATGAATGTAAGTGTAGATTTGTTCTCTACCCTTAGCTTGGAGATGGTACCTAATGGATCATATGACCATGTAAAACTGAGGTTGAATTGCATTTATTTCAGCAATTTTTTTGCTTCCTCCCCTGCTACTCTGCTGTTACAAATGAAGGGTCTTATTTTTGTTTTGATCCTGAATTGAGATTTCTTCTTGGCAGACACAAAATGGACCTCATCGGCATTGATCATTTGCCTAATGTATTCCAAAGAAAAAATCCTCATAGGGAGGTTATACAAGGCAAGCTCAAATTCATAGATCCTTAATTTTGTGTATTCTGGTAAAGGTACCAATCTCCTGTTTTAGTTTGGTCTGATAACTGAAACATTTTCCTGATTTCTTCACTGATTCTTGGCTCTGAATTGCTGCTTAGAAGGCTGAGTGTTGGATGTACAAAAATTTATATGAACTATTTGTATGAGTATTCTTTTTGCTCCTTCATTACCATTGTAGTCCAAAAGATGACAGATTGTTGATTTCCATCATCATCCAACTTCTGCAATGCAAACTTGAACTTATCTCCCTGAAAATATAAAAACATATATACTAAAACAGAGTCATATTTAAATACCTCCTCACTTTGGAATTTGAAAAATTGTTCATGGATGGAATCTGCAAGGAATTGGTTGAAGTTGAATAAGCTGGAAGGCTTGGAATCTATGGAGAAAATGGAAAGGAATCCTATAATGACCTCATCTACCCACTGATCTGAGTAATAACCAAGGAGATAGGAGATAACTGTAATGATATGCTTGGCTCTATCAGGGAAAATGGAGGATGGATAGGGAGGGCACTTCTTTGGTAGTTGGGAATCTTCAGCCAGAAAAAGCTTAAGGGTTTTAGCCATTTTCACAAAGTCTAGCTTCTAATATAATTAAGTGAGTGCTTCTAGAGAGAAAGGGTGGTGTTTTCTGCGATAGGGGCCTGCATCATTTGGTATATGGCTTGAGTAGCTATGGTAATTAAAATCTCTCCTGTAGGGGCAATAATAGCTCTCTGACTGGGTACATGACAAGCTTGACATTTCCTGATGAATTTAGGGGAACTGTGGGTGTGGGGAAAGATATAATGGGGAAAATTGGACTTCCACAGTCCAATATCATCAGACTTGTCAACGAATTTGTCTTCAAGCCAGAAGTACATTTCGAATAACTCAAACTCACACAGGGTTTCATGGATTTTTCAATCCCTGTCCACCAAGGGATGGAGCAGTGGATTTACAGGTTCTTCCTATCCCTTCTTCTTAGGAGGCATGATTGGATCAGGTTTGATGCTGGAGAGGGTTTCTGATAGACAAAGGAGGTTGGGACTAAGTAAAAGCTCTGTAGTTAGAAATAAGCGACAATCAGTTGCAGAGAGTACTTTGACAGTTATCGGATTGGATTTTCTGGCGCTCTGTCAACCTGTAGCAAACATGTACAGAGCAGAGAAAATGGTAAGGTAAAGGATTAAAAGTTAATGAAGCATGGATTTATACACATTTTGATTTATTTCACATTCATGATGGCGCGGGTCCGTTGGATTAACGGTTAGTGAGGAATTAAATTCACCAACAGTTGCATTATCGTGGGAAAACATTTAATTGGAAATGTTATATTCCAGGTGGTATGACATGACTGACGCTAACCAGGATGATTGATGGTTTTTAATATAGCGGGGAAACTGCTTTTCGGAGGGGGTCCAAAGTGATAAATGGTTTAGGCGGGGGGGGGTGGGTGTGCTACAAAATGACGAGAGGGCGTCGCGTTAGCATGGGCCCGAAACACAAAACAACTTGTTTCGAACCCCCCCCCCTGGAGACGGTAAAGTTCGAATGGAGAGGGGGGGCCGAAAAATGATAAAGGTCGTTGGATGGAGGAGCGGGGGATCGGATAATGGGACAGATGGAGGTGAGTTAACGTGCAGCAAAGGGATGTTTTGTCGGGTAGTGGGAGAGTTAAAAGGGGTAAAAACTTTAGATAATGGGATAATGTGCCAAACCTTCATTTTCATATGCCCGAACCTTTAGACTTATGATAAAACTTTTATTCCTTTGCCTTCTCCTACGCATGAAATATAACTTTGAAATTTAAACTTAGGGTAAAAAATTTCATGCTTTTCAAAGCCACAATGCAATTTCTACCTACCCTTTCATTTTCAATTATTTTTCTAAGCTAACATTTTTTCTTCTTCAATCCTTAGGGTGAATTTAAGCTAACAAACCACATATCCTTTTTTATATAAAAACATAACCTACTCGATCACTTATTTCTCCTATTGATTCAGATTAGACTGTTGAATCTGTTAGCCCCCTATAAATTCCTTGACAAGCAAGCAGGGGGCTAAATTGTTTTTTAGCCTTCAAGGAATGCATTTTTCTTGAAAAACACATCATCCTTGAAGCCTCCTTGTGCCTTGTGTCCTTTGATAAAGTCTCCTCCGCTGTTTCCATTCACAAAGCCTCACTGATTGTAAAAATTGTGCTCCAAAAGGCCTTTATTTACCCCTTGTACCACTGCAGAAATCTCCATTTCATCCCTTTTTTCCCTTTTTTCAAAGCTTCCCTTCCACCCCAAAATCCCTCCCCTAGTCCTCCTAAACCATCCTAAAATCCCCTTTAAACCATGCATACACCCTTGGTTTGGCCAAGAAACCCCTTTTTCCTATATAGTTATCCCTATTTGGCTTTGATTTTCATTAAAAACGAGCCAAAAAACCCATTTTCTACCTTTGTAACGGGCCAGCTCCCTTGACCTTTTCCCCACGTGACCCGGGCGCTGAAACCAGGCGCTAGCCCAAAAAGTGCTTTCTCGGCCATCCGACAGTCCATATTCATCTGCCTCGGTGGTCCCCGCGCCGAAACACTGTGCAGAAACCGGTGGTATCTATCGCACCGCCTTTGGGAGGTGGGCGGTATTTTTCATTTTGAAGCGATTCCACTCATCGCATGACGTGTGGCTCCGCACACTATTCATAAACCGCCCTCCATCACGCATTAATGTTTGTCCATAGATCCGACGCGATATTGTTGTACGCCGTCCGAATTGGGGCGGGGCATCTGACAGTAGTCGCACCACGAAGTTCCGCAGGAGTTAACCCAAGGCAAATAGATCCCCTGGCCCACCATCTGTCGCCCTCCGACGCGTCCTCAACCGTCGATCTCTTCCCGAGATCGGACGGTCCAGATTTAATGCACACCCGCCATTGACCCGGTCCTGCCACGTCACCCATTCCATGTGTTTCATCACATTTTTCACCCGTCCCTTTATATATATTCCATTCTAAGGTCAAATTCTAAGGTTCTGCATTTAAATTTCCATTCTCGCCACCTTCAACTGCATCTCCCGCTGATCCATTATGTTCCGCCCCAGCATCCTCTGCATTCATCATCCTCGTCCATTCCACGCTGCCATTTTCACAGTCATCCGCGCCACCCTCCCCTTGCATGTTTTCTTAACGTGTTTTCGTGTTTTGCAAGGTTTCAGGTGGTGAAAACCTCCTCTGTTCACATTCACTGTCACGGTGGTGAAGAACGCAGGGAAGAGCATGCGCAGAGATCGTATTTATGAAGAAAGCCTGGGAAGGAGCCATGACAGGATGTGCATTGAAAGAACGGAGCTAAACTCTGTCCAACATTCCAGAACCATTTAAAGTGCAAACTTTGCAGACAGAGAATATCAGTGAAAAGCAGAGAGTTTAAAGGCGTGTAATTGAATATTTTGAGCCTTAACCTAACAATTTAAAGGCAGGGCGCCAAATCGAAATCCCGTGGATCACTTAGAAGGTCCAGCGCTCAGAAGACCATATCATCAGGGTGTTTAAATCAGCAGAATGTTTCCTCCCGAGAAAGGACACGGTACACATTATTTTTTTAGTCTACATTGTGTCCAAGTGAATTTTTCCCCCTTGACAGTAGTCCTATGCCATCAAAAACATTTGTTACACAGTATGGCAGACCTGAGTCATTGATTTTTTTTTGTTCAGTTCACCAGAGTGTTGCAGCAAGTACATCAGAGACATACATTGAGTAAATTGCAGCCTGATGAAGACTACTCTTTCTTCCAAAGAGTACTAAAGATGAATGCCCAAAATTTAAACGGGATGGAGCCTCGGCCCTCTTGCTGCTTCTGAGTTTTAATGCTGCATTTAGTTTTTCATCTACCCCCTTTGCTCTCTTTCAGCTATAAAATCCATGAAGAAACTCATTGTAAGGGGTTGGTGGTTGTTGTGCTATTGCTGTTAGTGGGATTCATTCAACTATTAGAAACAGTTTTGTGAGAGAGTAACAGAGTAGCTTGTAATCTAGTAGGCTGAGAGGAGAAGTTTGGATTGTATTCAGCCATTGAGCTCAGTGTATGTGACTAGTTTTTCACATCAATTAATCAAGCAATTTCACGAGATCTTGGTCTATTACTACGGGTGATGTTTCTCTTATCATATTGGTTTATTACATTTTCATGTTGTTCATTGGCTTCTGGGCATGCATCAGAAATCTGGCATAGGATTTACCCTTGTTAGGTACCCTATGTTTCTGCTCTCCCTGCCTTCGATGTTTTCTGCCGATTGTGAATCTAAGAGTAAATTCAGCTAATTTAACCAGTGTAGCAGTTCCATATGCTGCTAGCTGATGTATGAATTTGGGGTTTTCTGCTTGGATGTTCTTGCTGGTGTCAAAGCAGGGAAGGTTAAAAGTCCTTCTCCGATCTATAGACCCTAGCTCTGTATTAAACCTTATCTCTATTTTTCCCTTGGAGCATGCTAAAGCTGACCTGGAGTTAAATGACCTCTAGTCCAATCTATAAGCTGCCCCTTTTTCCCTCCATTAAAAGCTGCCTTTGAGTATGTCCAAGCAGGTCTGGAGTTAAATGACCTCTGACCTTATCTATAGACAGAAATTGGGTGTCTTTCCTTCTTTCACTTTCAATCCTTAATGTTCCATTCCATCATCTATCTAAAAAGATACTTTAGTGTAGATGACTTGCCCTTTGAAAGCCTTGGCTAGTTTTTTGCATGTAATTACCTTTCATGACTCCATAGCCCAATGGATGGCACAGCCTTAACCTATTCTCTTTTGCTGAAACGTCCCACTACTCTGCTCCTTTCTTCCCATTACCTTCTCAGTCTATAATCTTGTGACTCAACCCAGCAACCAACCAACCAAATCATTTTAAACCCCCTTTATGCTTCATAACTAGCCTAACATTTCATTTGAACTCCAAAGATATACCATTCTTTGTTTTATTGGAGAGATCCCTCTCCGGGTCCAGGACGGCTAGATCCTACGACCCCAAAGTGGTTCTGATGTTGTCTCATCTTTTGGTCTTGCCAATCTGGCCAAAACATGGGAACCCCAATAAAATCAATCTCATTTTCTACCTAACTACGGATTTTTCAAGATTAAATTGTTTCACAAATCTTTATTCACTAGCCTAATTAACATGAAATTCACAATTGTTCCATCATGATTAAGTTGTATGATTGGAACAAAAATATATTCATTGTGGCATTTTAAGACAAGTTGCACACAATTTTATTGGATTTTAACATAAAGGAAACTAATTTTATAGTAGTAGCATTTAAATTTGCAGCACTTTCAGTATTATTTCTAATTTTCTTTTGTGGGGTTTTATTTCATTTTTATTCTTTTTTCAAAATTTTGCCTTTTTTGTCTTTTTCTTCATATTCATTTTATTTTTTAACACACCCTCTTTTGATTTTCTTTGTATATATACCTTTTTTGAAAACCATTTGCAAATTGAAAATTATTTACAATGTAAAATAACAAATATGAAATACTCAATCACCTTGAGATCCTATAAAATATAGGGCCCTAATAGAACCGGAAGTGACAGATCACCCTTCCTCTTCCATGCCTCCTACTTCTGGTCCTCTCCAGATTGAGAGATCTAGTAGTGACTCCAAAAGTGACTCCATCATCCGACCACCCCCAAAAGGTGTTCCTAAAAATCGTCCTATAATCCGAATGCAAAAGTTGTGCAACACTACAACATTGGAGAGGATCTAGCTCAAGCGCCTTTGGCGATGTCAGCTTTGGAGGTCCTTCAATCGTGTCCATCACAACGGAAGGCACTACTTTCCGCTATTGGAGGGATTGATCCCATAGATTTTAATCTTATTACTTTCAATCTTGAGAATTTCCTTCCTCGCCTCCCATCTCAGGTGGCTTTTTTTTATTCAAGTTACCATAATATGAAAGAAAATTCATAGGAATATCATTGATGAAGGTGCTTCGACCTACATCATGTCTGTCATGCGCTAGAAAGCCATCGGCTCTCCTCCGTTGAGTTAGTCCTCGAATACCTTGGAATCTTTCGACGGTAGAGGTTCTCAGATGTACGACATTATCAAAGCATTTCCCATCTTGTTGGAGAGAAAAACGGTAACCTTAGAAGTTGAGATGGTAAAAGCCAACTTGAATTATAATGTCCTTCTTGGATGCAGTTGGACTCATGCCATGGTTTGCGTGGTCTCCATCCTTTTTCATGTCCTTCGTTTTCCTCATCGTGGAAAAATTGTGACTGTCGATTAGTTGGCTTTCTTTTCCTCTGATTCTTCAATAGGAAACATTCCATATGTTGGGAATACCGCTACCCCCTATGAGAACATCAAGCCAGATATATTCAAATGCTCGTCCCTTATGGTAATTTTTCCACTCCCACCTTCGAACATCACCACTATCAATATGATATCGTCTGGTCACGATCCATGGATTGTTCCCAATCTTGACCAACTCGAGATTTTTGGTGATGTTATGCCTTTGAGCCCTACTAAAACAATGTATCAAAGTATTCTCATGGCTTTTGAGGCTGCATCCAAAACCAATGATAATTTGGTTTCCTCTCTAGACACTTATGCGTAGTCTCCCTAGTTTCATTCTTGGGAATCTGATGATCCCTTGAATGAGACTTTCCCCATCGATGAAAGTATCATGGAGGTAATGTCTCTCGAAGAAAATCTATGGGATGATGGACATCATTGTTCCTTGTTTCTCCCAATCCTAGGTGACATCTCCACCTGTCTAGAATGCCATGCTACGTTTGTACCGACTGACCCATTTCAGAATCTGATCTTAATTCATGAAGTGTTTCTCAAAGGGAATATGGGGCATATTACTCCAACCATTCCAGTAGACATCTCTATCAAACCAGGGATTTTCGAGAATGTTCACATCGGTGCATCTTTTTTCTCTTGATGAGATCAAGATTTATACTGAGTTTTTTCAAGAATTCCATGATGTCTTCACGTGGTCATATGAACAGATGTATGGAATTTATATGAGTATCGTTGTGCATGAAATTCCTACCTATCTAGATTCGAAGCTTGTTCGTCAACGACTTCGTCCTGTGCACCCAAGAAAGGTTACTGCCATAAAGGGTGAAGTTGAAAAACTTCTCAAAGCTGATTTTATTTATCCTATCCCATTGATAGATTGGGTCTCAAATATTGTTCCTGTTAATAAGAAACAAGGGACCATCCGGGTTTGTGTTGATTACCATGATATCAATCAAGCATGTCCTAAGGACAATTACCCCACTCCTTTTATCGACCAGACCGTTAATGGAAGTGTCGGGAGTGAGATTTTTTCCTTTATGGATGGTTTTTTCGGCTACAAGAAGATTGACATTGCTCCAGCTCATCAGCACAAAACCATGTTTATCTGCCTGTGGGGGAAATTTGCCTATAAAAATCTCCCTCTTGGCTTGAATAATGTCAGAGCCACCTTCCGACGAGCTATATCATATTCTTTTCATGATATCAAGCACATAGTTTAGCCATATCTTGATGACCTTCCTGCTCATTATGCGAAACGTCGAGATCACTCGGAACACCTCAGAGCTATCTTCCTTCCTTGTTGATGCTATAATATCAAGAATCCTCATAAGTGTGTCTTCTGCATTGAATCTGGTCGGCTCTTGGGTTTCGTGGTGTCCAAAGAAGGCATCCGCATTGATCCTCTTAAAGTCAAGGCAATCATCAATTTGTCTCCTTCCTCTTTTTTTCATCAACTACAAAGTTTGCAGGGGAAATCCAATTTATTTTGTTTCTTCATATTGAATTATGCTAAGCTCACCAAAGGCTTTAATCACTTATAGAAAAATGGAATCCCTTTCATATGGGGCGAAATTTCCCAAATCTCTTTTGATGCTTTGAAACGAGCCCTCGTTATTTTTTCGCTACTGCATACTCCCAATTATCACCGCTATTACTACTTGTATTTGGCGGCCGCCAAAAGCACTATTGGTATGGTACTATTTCAAAAGGATGACAATGTTCAAGAGCTTGTAGTGTCCTACTTGAGCTGCAATCTCTTTGATATTGAGACCTATTACATCCATGTACAGAAACTCGTGTTGGTTGTTGTCCATGTTGTTCCACGTTTTCATGACTACATTCTCCTGTGCAAAACTTTGGTGATTTCTCATTGCAACCCCATGACTTAAATTCTCACACGTCAGTTGCTTGGGGGAAAGTACTCGAAATGGATTTTTATCCTTCAAGATTTAGACTTAGAATTCATTGCTGCTAAGTCTAATAAATCCCTGGTATCCGCTGATTTTATTTGTGATCTTCCCACCGCGGATGATCCCACTCCTCTTGATGAGTCCATTCCAGTTGAGACTCTCTTTCTCATTAGTACTCTTGACCCATGGTATGGAGACATCATTGTCTATCTCCAGACCCAAAATTTTCGAACAAATCTATCGCACTCTGAGCAATGACGGATTCGCTACCAGTCCCAACCTTACTGTATCGTTGGAGACACCCTATATTGCACTGGTATTGACTTTGTCCTCCGTCGATGTTTGAATATCAAGGAAGTTGAGAAAGCTCTCAATGACTGCCACTCCCAGGCTTGTTGTGGTCACATGTCTGGTTATGCCACCGCCCAAAATATCCTTCGTGCAGGGTATTTTTCGTCGTCTATTTTTAAAGATTGCATTGTTGCAATGCGAAAATTCCATGACTGCGAAGTATACTCTCAAAAAGAGTGTGCCCCACCCTCACCCTTGCACCTAGTTGTGGTCGTCAGACCTTTTGTGAAATGGCGCATATATTTCATGACCTGTAACCCTCGCTTAGCCAAGGGTCATGGTTATATTATCGTTGTCGTCGATTATTTCACTAAATGGGTCGAAGCGATGCCTTCATACGATAATGAAGGTCTAACTGCGGCGCAATTCCTGTTCAATAATGTCATAGCTCAGTTTGGTGTCCCAAAAATGATTGTCACTGATCATGGCTCTCATTTTCACAATAATATGATGAAAGAGATTGCTGCTCAGTTGAGGTTACGTCACGGTAGCTCCAGCCCTTATTATCCATAGACCAATGGCCAAGTTGAGGCTGTCAACAAATTTTTGGTGATTATGCTTTAGCACACCATTGGGAAGATAGGCATATCATGCTCTTCTCGGCTCTGTGGGCGTACCGAACCTCTGCTAATATTGCCACTAGATTCACACCATTCAAATTGGTGTATGGTCTAGAGGCCAAACTCCTGATCAAGTGTGAGATTCCTGCTCTGAAGCTAGTTGTCGAACTATTTCCTCGTACTTTGCTAGAATAGGAACGTCTGCTTTACCTCGAGCATCTCAATGAGACCCGTAGGCTTGCTGATTTAGTTATTAAAGCACAAAAAATACGAGTTAAATCTCAATATGACAAATCCGTCAACCCTCGCATTTTCTCTGAAGGTGACTTGGTCTTGCTTTATGACCAAACCCATGATAAATTGGGAGTAGAAAAACTTGATCCAATGTGAATGGGCCCTATATCATTCAAAAAGTATTGGAACGAGGAGCATATGAGCTATAAAATTAAGGAAACCCATTAGCTGAGCCTTGAAATGGGCTCTATCTGCAAAAAAAATAAAAATAAAAATTACGCTTAATCGTGAGTGTGATACTTTGTACATTAGTGTGCTTTGATTGGATTTTTGGTGTGATTGTTTTCTTTGCAGACATGTTTCCTCTTCTTACCTTTTGTTTCACTTGGTTTTCAGATGTCATTGAATCATTACATAACACACAGAACCTGTCTTCCGTAGCATGGGCCCTCTTTGCCCCTAATGGCAAGTTGATTAATTACAAGGTATTTGTTTGGGTCAAACAACTAACAATATTTCCAAATACAATGTGGTGATCGAACTATTATCGGATGCTATTGATCTCGAGATTAGAGATTTGGTTGTTAAATTAGACTCACAACTCGTTGTGTTACAGTTAAATGGCCATTATTATGTGCAAAATCCTCAATTTTTGCGTGTTCGATTATTGGAAAGGCATTTTGATTTTATCACATATCAACATATTCGAAGACATTTATACACATTAACAGATACATTAGAAAATCATGTATTATATATACATTTGCGCAACATGTAAAAAACCAACACATCATTATGATACACAAGTATTCGTAGAAACACACACACACACACACACATATATATATATATATATTGGGTTTGTCAATTTTGTTACATCCAAAATATCAAAAAAATGTGTTATGTTATAAAAATGGCTCTTCGAGCCTACATCAGTACAAAAATGTAAAAATAGGGCTGTTATCCGCCCACATGGTGCTCATGATAACAGGTGACTACTCGAATCACTCGCAAAAAAAATCGGCGGAGTCTACCAAGAACCCCGATCGTATGCCTCTAAAAGCGAAGAGGAATGTCATAACATGTAGCATACTTTGGGATGCCTCTTGTAAGGCCTACCAAGTTCTGCTCTAACTCAACTAATGTGTCTCCTCCCTCCTCGTAAGGGACATCCTCTACTGGGCAGGCTACCCTACTCGCGATCGGTGACATACCGGGCGGTCTCTGAGGACCCATATCTGTAAAAACATCATAAGTTTATGTTTCAAAATACATAACAAAAACATTCAAAAAAGTAAAATATGTTAAAAAAAATGATTTTTACCTGCATCAATCCACTGTGTACCTGGTGGAATGGATAGATTCGGATCTCATCTGAATTTTATGCCTGCATATGCAAAGTCCTCAACCACGATGAGTTAAAAACACAACCAGCATTTGTTGGCCCCGACCTTGTCGGGGCATGATCTCACACCACCTCATCAATCTGGGGTCCCTCGAGGTTGGATCATGGATCTTCAACTGCTGATACTGAAACAATGGTACTCTCTACAAGAAAAGGTCCCCAGAATAGACCCGTGCCCAAATTGTTTTAGCTGCCCTATCTTACACTTGGTTAATTGGCTCTTCATGTTGGCCAATAACCCCTTGCACTAGTTGAACATCGTCAGGGCCATACAATCCACCTCGTAGTGTAATTGAGATTTCTTTGCCTCATGCAACGCTTGGGCTCTTTGCACTCTAGTTATGCAATGAAGGATTGTGCCCAAGGGAAGGACTCTGATAAAGGATATCTCTATCTTCCCGCTCTCAGTCTTTCAAGCCCCGGGACAGTACCTCTAGATGAGCATATTGGTACTCTCACCCCCTGCATGAGCTCTAGAGAGTTAGATTCTCTCCCGTCTTCTGGACAACCTGTAATGAAATAGATGTCCATGACATCTAATTCTAATTCCCAGTCCTCAATGATGAATATTTATCAGTCCACATCCCATAGTCCAATAAATACTGGAGCAGATCCAGTTGAGCTCTCAGCCCTGATGTCTGGAAGAAATTCAGTAAACCAAAATTGCGCAATGCTTTTACACAATTTCGGTCTTGCAGTGCCTGCTGGTCTTCCACTTCGTGGCCTCGTTATTTCCATTTGATGACCATCTATGCTGAAAACACCTGCAAAACATGTTCAAAAGAAATTTTAGGAGCTTTCATCAGAGTATTTTTGGAAATCATCCATGGAAATGAGTGGATTTATTGTTTCAAAATCTTCTCCGCATCCAGCGAGACTGTCCGAATTAATTTGGCGTTGGCGGTGTGAAACCTTAACGAGGTTAACGGGACCAACACAAGTCCGATAGCTCAAACCCTTGCTAACCACGGGAGATTTTGAGGTTTGAAATCCTCCCCCCATCTCTCTATTTCTAAAACCAAATGCTAAAAGAATGGAATTAAAATGAAGAGGAGGATTAGCACTCTTATGGATCATGAAAGGTATCCTGGATCGGCCGCACCACTGATCTAAAGTTCGAAGGGAAAATGCGTAAAATGCACTTCTCCAAATAGAAAGGAGAAAATGAATTTACTTTTTGGTCTATTTATAGATTTTTGAAATATTTTTGCCATTATTTTATTATTTTTCCTCGATATCAGTGATGTTTTCTGTTTTTGTGCAGTAACAAGACTTTCACGTTGTTGGTGATTATTTATGATGCAAACGAGTTGTATTTTATCTCTTTTCGGAATCAATAAACATTTACAAAAAAGGAACCCCCCTGGAGCCAACCTTCAACTCTTTTTTGACTCTCGAAAAATGAAAATATTCTTGAGTACTTTTCATTTCAAACTCATGTAAATGAATTGACATGGTCTCAGTATACGTTTACCCCTTTTTCGGGATAAGATTCACTATTTACGAAAAAGGAATACCTTGATCGAACATGGTCAAGAGGCTCTCTTGGATATTCTTTTCTATATTTTCGGATTCAAGAGACGACTTACGAAAAGGGACATGATGGAGTTTCCTTCTTGTTTCTTTTCAAACTCCTTAAACATGAAAATTTACTGAGTTACCCTTTCATTGGACTCGTTAAAATTTAAACAGAAAAAGACTTGTCACCATGATGAGACCGAGTTCCTCCTTCCTAGGGCTCGTTAAAATTACTAGGATGGATTCATTCAAAGAATGAACTTACACGCTCAACACATGTTATCCAATTCATGTTGGCTATAAAAAATAAAGAGGTACTCGTTAGTAATAATGGGGGAAAATTGAAAGTGAACATCCTATGTGTATTTTGGGTAGCTTGTCGCTCTTAAACATGACACGCATATGTAGTTTGTGTCGGGTTGGGGACATCCCACATTCGTCACTTTGCCTCCATGGGTTTGGGAAATCGGTTTGCCTCTCATTTGTTTACCAAATGTTGTCAACATGACCTTTGATCCTATATGAGTCAAATGCTTCCATAATCCGGAGTCTTGTTGCCAGTATGTTCAAGAGAAGTCATTTTTGTCAAACATTGCTTATCTGACTGACTCTGTTACAATCCTGAATCACTCCTATCATCTTGAGATATATGTTGTTTCGTGTCGATGATGTGGGAATCACTATGGCCCTCCTTCGACAAATCTCTTCCTGTCGACTTTAGCTCATTATCCAGGAAGGTGATTTAGAAACTTCTTTTCGGTACCTTGGAGCTTGCATGCCTCAATGGCAAGTTCTTTGTGTTTGACGACAGGTTCACATCATTGGTCTTCGATCGAATGATTCTGCAAGTGTTTGACTTCAACACATTCATTCACACTTGTAGATTGTGTTGTTGTACCTTGAGGACCATCGTCATTATTGGTGGTTTCTCTCGTGCCTTTTAACGGTTTTCATCATTGACTGATAATCAAGTGGTTTCTACCATGTTTGACACCAACATGTCTATTCTCATTGCTAGATTCATACATTGGGTTGATTGATATCGTGCTGAAGACCCTGGGTCACCTATGATTTTTTGTCCAAGCTGTTAGTGTCAGTCTTTGCAGCCTTCCTCCAGTGATAAAAATGGCTCTTACAAAGTGTTTTTAAGGTGTCAAGGTCAAATTTTGTCATTTCAGTGAGTCTTCAAGAAAAATTTGGTCACTAGGTATTACGTCTAGGGTTTGCTTTTACTCCTGTCAAAGTTGTCTAAATGTTGGTCCATGTCACCATTCAGCTAAGTGTACCATCATTCAGAGGGTTTTCATCATCATGCCAGGTTCCAATGGGTCATTTTACACCTTTTTCATGCTTCAGTTGTGCCCAGGTAAGGTTCATTTCCCTCTCTTAGGGTTTTGAAGGTAATTTCTCTTGGATGGTCAAATCATCATCAAAACTTGTATCATGATGTTCATACGCCTTCTCCTATCCTTAATTTACCTTATTAAACACTTCCCATCACTGAGATCCCCCAAATTCCTCATTTTCACACAAACCCTAGTTTCTTGCTACAACTTGGCAATTTTCTAGGCTAGGCCTGTGTTTTGCCCTTTTTGACCCCTTCCCCTCACTCAATCTCCGAAATTATACTTTTCCCTACTTCCTAACATCCCTCCCTACTTCCCAAAATTTTCTCAAGAATTTAGAAGTCCCTTATCCCCTTCATTTCCCTTCATTTTGAAAAATCCCTTGTTCCACATATCAGGATAGGTTTTACTCCAATGATGTTTCTGAGCAAAAAAAGATGAATTTGGGAAACCTGAGAGAGGTTTTTGTCCAAAATATGCCAAGGAAGAAAAAATTCCTTCACTTTTTACACAGGTGTCATGGTTTTAGAGAAATGTCAAAAATACAGTTGTCTCAGGAGAATTGATGCGCCTCTGAAGTGACCTTGGGAAGATCAAGATTTCTCCTAGCTTGGTTGGCCAAATGACTTTCTTGATGAGTCAAATGATAACTAGACACAAATAGCTTTCTAATGAGCTATCATAAGCTAAATTTGGAGTTGAGGAAGACCTTCAAAAGTTGACTGTAACAGCACTCTGCCTTGAGGCAGCCTCATTTTGCACATTTTGACTAGTCTTGGGAGATTTGATTTTTGACAGCGAAAATGAACTCCAAATTAAAAAATTATAGTTGGGTTGGAAATTAGACTCAAAAATATTTCCAATGAGCTATCCTTTGTCCATTCTGGACATCGGGAAGGTCTCCAAAAGTCTCCTACAAAAAGGCGCGACGCATTGAGATGGCGCGACGCATTGGGCTAAAAAGCCTGAAATCCATTCAAATATTCCTCCAAAGACTCAAATTTCTAAATTATTCATTTCCCAAGTAATTTAACATCCCTCCATGACAAATTAATGAATTTCTCATGGTGATTATGGTGATTTAATGGATATAAATTAAAACCCTACCTCCTTTCATTTTTTGTCAAAAAACAATTGCATAAGGTTTATGAGTTGTATTTCTTGTTGCTAATTCCACTCCTAGCCATTTCTCACTCCGTCACTCTTTAATTCCCTCAATAATTTTCTCCCTCACTTTACATTCTCATCTACCCATTCCACATTTCCCATATCCCTAATCAACTAACCCTAAATCCCTAATCCCACTATCCCAAACCCTAGTTAAATATCCCCAAACACTAATTGCCATCCCAAACCCTAGATGTCATCCCCTAAACCCTTTCATTCCCTAAAATCCTACAGCTAGCATCAAACCCTCCCCTCATCAGTCCCACTCATCCATGGCGCTCAAAAACATGAAGGCAAAACCAGCAAGCTGCCAAGAGGAGGAAAATCAAATTGACCACATTTGAGCAAGAAATTCAAAGCTGATCACGAAACTTGCCTTGAAAGGGTAAATATGCATTTGGAGAAAGCTAAAAAGGAGAAAAATATGTTGAGGCACATGGCGAATCATTATTGGGCAAGAAATCATGTTGCAAGGCACGAATCGAGATCCTGAAGGCTAAATTGAAGAGGGCATTAAAGCGTCAGAAAAGGCAAGATAGACTTTAGATTTTGGTCGAGGCTTCCTTGGCCCAACATAGTGCATGATGGAGGAAACTCAGCCCAAATTTCAAGAAATTTGGGACACTTTTTGCAAATTTTGTTTTTTTTGGCCTAAACACAGATTTTTCAGCTCTACGCGTCGCGCCACGTGGCGCGCGCTTATGATTGGGAGCTCCTCTTGGGTAAAACTTTATATTTTTGGATTTGTCATGAAAATTTATGCATGCCTTCCTATGGCCAAGATATTTTGACTGGTTTTGAGCTTCCATAAGGGTCAAAAACACCCTAAAAATGACCTTTCTGCCCCTTTTTTGACACACAGGAAGCAGTGTTGGGAAAACTCATTTTTGGAGGGGAAAATGGCAGCCAAATTCAGAAATTCCACTTGTGTTGGAAATTACACAGGCAGACCTTTCCAAAAATCCCACTTGGAGAAAATTTGGACACCAGTGTTAGCCACCCATAAAATTCTGTCATATCAGATGGTGGCTAAATAATGTTGGATAGCCTTCAAGAAACAATTTCATGATTAAAATTGTTGATACTTGAAGAATTTTTGATAATGTCCTATCCTTGGTTAATATTCACTACTGTTTCCATTCAAAACTCAGAAATTTTGCTGATTTCTAAAGCCAAAGTACTGTTGCAAAGGACCCTTTTTCCCTCCCTTCCCCTCAAAAGTTAACCTCAGTTCCTTTTCTCCACCTCCCTTGAAAACCCCTTGACTTCATGATTCTTCCTTCTTCTTCATTTAAATCCATTTCCTAAAGGTCTAAGACCCCTTCTTAGCCTTATCGGAACCTTCATTTCCTTTGAAAAACCCATTACAAAACCATAGGAAATGTATATTCCTATACATTAGACTTAAGCCCCCTCAGGCCAAGTTCCTAGCATCCCTTCGTCCATATAACTGAGCGCCAGAACCAACTGCTTTAAGCATCAGGCGCTTATCTTTCCAAAGAATTTCCTCCGCCCGAAAACACCAAAAACCTTGGTAAAACTATGAAAATTGGGTTTTATTAATTTTTAAAGGTTTTCGCCCGCGAAAATTAATGAAATAATTTCGACTGTGGACCTCGCCATACCCCACGCTATTTTACAAAACCCCGGTTTATTCCGCACCGCTCTTCAGCGAAGCGTGGTTTCAACCCGATCACCAGCGATTCCACGCGTCTTTTGCCACGCGTCCTTTGTACTATTCAAAAACCGCCGTATAATGTCAGTCCCTCACGCGTTATACTTCATACCATGGCCGCCCAACGGAATCAACGATAGCCGTCCAATCTGGGCCCGCTGATCCAACGGTGGATGATCGCCCAAGATGCCTGACCTTTAACCAAGTTGCATACTATTTAGCCTGGCCCCGGCGCGGTGGAAAATAAATCTCCGCCGTCGATCTCTGCAGATCAACGGTCCTCATTCAATTTCTGGATTCCATTGCACGGTCAACTTTTCTCCTCCGTTGACCTTTCAAATCGCCCCCGACCATTGATCATAGCGCGATCGACGGCTCTGATCGCCCCGCTCCTCCGCACGGCCTCTGATGCAGATCTACCTCTATAAACGCAGGATTTCATAATTTTGTTCTTATTTTGCAGGTTTTAAGGTTCTTCCGCCATGTTTGGAAAAAATTCGAAGGACGAGGGTGACGACTCCTGCTCTTTCAATTCATCAAAGGAAATCAACCGCAGGATGAAAAATCACGTATTCATCATTATTTCATGAGCCGTTGATGTTGTACGCCCCTGTTAAACCAAGAAACAACAAAGAAATCACAGAGAAAGAATATCAGATTGCGGAAAGCCAAAGATGAACCAGGGCAGAGAGTTAATGATCAGATGAGTGGGGATTACGGCTAAGACAGTTATCAAAAGCCTAATCCCCGACTCAAAACACAGTTTAAAAGAGAAAACCTAAAAGTGTTTGTCAGACATATTGCCTCCACCGCCATATCTGAGGCAAATTGATTCCTCAACCACCACAGCGCCACCTGTGCCTCAAAGGATTCAATCAGGAGCTGAATTTATTGATCAGGATCAGATATTGTGCCTCTGCGCAGCCGAAGAGTTATTTCTCGCCAAGAATTTAATGACAGAATGTTGGCAAAGTAACCCTAGCATCACACAAAGCCTCAAAGGTCAACAAAGCTCCCACCGAGCTAAAACACATAAGTGTAAATCAGTTAATACCGTGGAAACACCTGTACAGTTTCTTCGTTGAATCCCTCAAAAGGCCAAGAAGACATCAATGCCTGTATTAATTGATTTTGAGATCTTTCATCAGATCTCACCTCCTCATTCTTCTATAAATACTTCAGTAGAAAATGGGTTGTTGTTGTTGGTTGTTGTTTGATCACAAGTTGTAACATTGGAACTCTTGGAAATAAATATACAAGTCTGTTGAAGTTGAAAAACAAATTGAAGTCTTGGATGTCTTGATGATGTCATGTATCCTCGTTCCTAGTTTACTGATTCATGAGCCATGTTGGTGGCGCACCAATCGTTTAATGTTTTCCCCTGTTTTCATTCTGTTCCATGATTTCTTACTATAGTAGGTTGAAAGTTTTAGGCTAAGAAATGACTCCTGGAAGCACCTTAGACCTGTTCATCCTTCACCGTTTTATGTTTTCTTCTGCTGAGGTATTTTAGAGTCTTCAATCTCTCTCTTTAGTCCTCATGCTTGTTTATTTCTATAATAGCTCAAATAGTTGATTTCAGCATGATTTATGGTTCTCCTTGCTTGTCTGCTATCACTTGAAAGATGTTATTGAAGTCTCCCTTTGAAGTACCATTGTTTTAAGTTAATCAAAGAGGTCGGTTTTGATCTTGCCCTTTGCCATTTCTTGAACAGTTGTTTTGAAGGTCTTTATAGTTGTAGGCATAGATGTTATTTAGGTGTTCCCTCTTCTATGACTGCAATTATCAGTGAATCTTTTATGTTTTCTAAGTCCTTTAAAATAAAATCTTTGAGGAAATAGGGTGTTCCCCGAATCTTAGATTTCATTTTAAAAGTTGTCTCAAAGTCATTATTTGCTTAAAGAATGTTTGTAGAATTTATGGTTAGCCCTGTCTATCAAATATTTCTTTATTGTTAAGTTCTGTTCTTCAAGTTCCCTTCGTTGAGAATTAAACTTCTCTTTCCAAATCATTAATGTTCACTTCATTCCAAAACAAAGGATCCTCGTACAAGTTAGATTTGCCTTTGATATCCCATATCCTTGAAGAGTTTGTCATGACCTTATTTTGACCTACTGCTCAATGTGAACGATATTTCTCTTACCTCGTCTACCTTCCTAGACCTTTCAGTCATCGTATCAATTAACCTAACCAAACAAACATCTCACTTTTAATAACTAGTCTAAACCATAATCAGCAACAAAGACAAACCTTTTCATAAACAAATATTTGAGAGATCCTCTCCGAGAACAGAGGACTAGATCTCGGAACCTAAAGATTGGTTCATGTTGCCTTGTATTTGATTTTCCAAACTCGTCAAAAATGACGGAGACCAACATACCATATCATGACTGGAACAAGAATAAATCCTAATAATTTTTAGGACCTTCAGAAACTTTTATTTTCAAGAATATCCGTTGATTATTAAATACCTCATCGCCACCAACATAATGGCGATCACAGTGGGACCCTACTGAGAATTAGAGGTTTCAAAACCTTTCTTAAAACCTTTAGGTCCAGTATAACATAAGTAAATTTCTTCAAGCACTTCCTCACATAATGGCAATCATGATAGGACTTGTTTGAATCAGTGACAAACTAATTAGCCCTTAGGATTCCTTTTAATCCTTATCAAAACTTGAAGGAACCAGTTACCAAGCCATAAGAGCAACTCTGTTTGTTTTAACACCTTAGCTAAGTGCAAAATCAGACTAAGAACACTCTCTTAACCTATAAAATCAAAATAAACTCAGAAAAACCCAAAATATTTCAAGTTTGGCTTCATAATAAACATGGTAGTGGACCATAGAACCTTTTATCTCCTCACGAGCTAAAAACTTCCACTTTATAGTGAAAAACTCATTCCCACATATCACTTACCTTTGATGTGCTTTACCTTGTACTCTTAGACAGAGTCTGGAAAGGGCCAGATAGCCTCTAGATCTCATCCTCTTTTAGAGGTGATATATCTGGTGAATTCCCTCCAAGTCAATCTCTGGTTAGAGTTTGTTGTGTTTCGGGATATCCTTGAAAAAGGATGTTTCACAAGCACTGTGGTGGACAGTGTACCTCTTTGAAAACATTCTAAAATTTCCACCTGGCGACTCCACAATCCTAAGCAAACCTTAAGACTCCGCTGGAAAGAACCCTTACCATTATAACATTTTCCAAATCCAGTTAGAGGACTGTAGGATCAAGATATGTGTAAACAGATCAGTTAACCTCTCAAATATTGTCATACTTGGTTGAACTTTTCTTATTATTTTGGGTCTGAAAACACACCATAGTGGCTTCTAGAAGTATCTACACTAGAGCCCATCCTGACCCCAACCCACCTGAGATAGTTGATGACCCAGAAAGTATCCTCTGGAAGTCTCCTAAGATTAAATTATCAACGTTTTCGATCACCCTGCGAGCCAAATCGTCTCGAAAAACTTATCTCTACAATGTAAACACAAGTCGACTTAGTTAATCCCTTTAGGACTAGGTCATTTGGTGATTTAGATCAAATAGATTCTGAGTCTTCACTTTCATCTCTCGAGACAAGTGACCATCCTGGTAGTAGAGAAACAACACCTCCTGATTTACACTTCCTTCAAAACCTAGGTGTCTCTCACCCAAGATCAGCTCAGCAATCCATCGTTGTTCCATCCACTTTTGTTTATCCTTCATCCACTATTCAAACCACTCCAATTCAACCCACACCTCCTCTTGTCAATCCACCCCCACCACATATCATGGCAACATGGTATGCTCCCTTAGCCCTTCCTGTACCATTAGTCAATCTCCCACAGGACTATCAGTCCAAAATTCCATTATATGATGCTAACAATGTTGTAACTGCATTACAACATGTGGACAGGATGGATGAATACTTTGACAGAAATGAGATCGATGATGATTCTGTCAAGCTTAGATTATTTTCTCAAATCTTAGGGGGAGAGGTAAGAAAATGGTTTAAGGGTTTAGCCCCCCGTAGTATTAACGATCGCCAAGCCTTCCATCAGACATTTCTAAACAAATGGGAAGTAAAGAAGAATCCTCTCCAAGTCCTTGCTGATTACAACAATCTTCGTAGGAACCCTGGGGAAAGTGTACAAGCATATTGTACTAGATTTAACAGTGTATATAATGCACTTTCCCCAGAACTAAAACCTCCAGAAGGCTCAGCCTTAAACAAGTTTCCTGAAGGATTTGACTTTGACATGACTTATTCACTAAGAGAAAGAGATTTTACAACTCTCGAAGATATGAAAAGGGGTGCTCTTTCTATGGAAGTCAACTTAATAGAAAAAAGAGCAAGAATGAAAACTGAGAAGAGAGTATCTTTCAGAGAGGAATCCCCTCCTTCTACTTCAAGCTCAAAAATGGAGAGAATGTTGGAAGAAATGATGAAAGATATGAGCATAATTAAGAAAGCGCAAGCAAATCAAAACCAAAGTGCACTTCAAAACAATCAAAAAAGAAATAGAAATCAGAATTATAGAAGAGATAACAATCAAGATAAGAAAAAAGAGAGTGACCAACAAATTAGACCTCCTTTTCAACAGAACTATGTAGATCAATATGAGGAAGACAGGGAGTTGGAAAGGTTGGAAGAATCACATGTAAACTTGATTGGATCAGACAATGGGGATGATGTTTTCCTTACTGAAGAAGAACAAGGTTTCTTCTCTGATGATCAAAATACAAACACCTATGAAGATTCTGGTGACTATAGATTGGGTTTTGAAAATGCAATCATGGAGGTACACAAGCAGTACGATCTTAGGAGTAAGGGAAGTATAGAGAATTCAAAAGATAATAATTCTAGCACTGCTCTCAAGAAGAACATGGAAAACTAGTCCAAAAAGACAGTAGAAAAAACCAACATTTCGGCCAGAAAACCAGATTTAAACAAAGATAAGGGAATCCAGCCAAATGTTGAAAAGAGTACCCCTAGCACTTCAAATAGTGGTCCTAATAAAAATGTTCCTATCACTAGTCCAAACAAGGTTCAGCAAATCAAAGCTGCTGAAAATAATTCAATTGAGAAAACAGATGTAAATATTAACAAGTCAATTATTCCTTTCAGCCTTGAGGGGGAGATTGCTAAGATAAAAATTACCATCCCCCTAGCTGAACTAGTAACCCAAGATGTGTAAAAAACCAAGTTTTGAAAGCTTTGAAATTAGGAAGTGATACTGATACTTTAAACTTGACGGATGAAAAACCTGAGCTGTTGTTTGGCCCAGAGGTTGAAGGAAAATATCAAGAAGGACCAGTCCCTCCCCTCTATGTTAGTTTGAACATACACGATAAAATTTTACACAATGCCATGTTAGATTCTGGAGCTTCACACAATATAATGCCCTAGGTAGTAATGGAAAGCTTAGGCTTACAGATTACTAAACCATACAAAGATTTGTATTCTTTTGACTCAAGCAGAGTCAAATGTTTGGGTTTAATCAAAGATTTATGTGTTAACCTAGCTCATATCCCTGCCAAGAATCTAGTGATGGATATTTTTGTAGCTGACATTCCCCCTAAGTATGGCATGCTTTTATCAAGATCATGGGGAGCCAAACTTCAGGGAAGCCTTCAAATGGACATTTCTTATGCCACCATCCCTGTTTTTAACCAAAACAGAAGATTATACAGAGAATCCCACATGAAGTACATGGTGAGTAACATGGACAAACCAAACAACACTCCAATATATTCTATTCAATCAAGTTTAGACTCCTTTATCTTGTGTAACGAAGATGAAATTACTCAACAAGGTAAAGAAAACATGGACCCAATCAATTCACCAGAACAATCCAAGCTTACTTCAAATCGGCTTCAAAACATTGAAAACCAATAGCAACAAGAAAATGAAAATGAGTCAAATATACTTTGGACAATAAATTTCGATGGATCCTATAATAAAACTAGTGTCGGGGCAGGTGTCTGGATTCAAAACACAAATCAGAGTTTTTCATACAAGTTATATTTCCCATGCACTAACAATATCTCCGAGTACGAAGCACTTCTCCTAGGTTTACAATTGCTTAAAGAGTTAGGAGCCCAAAGGATATCTATCTTAGGAGATTCTGAACTTATCATCAAACAAATCAAAGGAGAATACTCAGCCAAGAATCCAAGGCTTAGGGAATATCGAAATGCTGCCCTGGACCTACTAAAAACTTTCGAAAAATATGAACTCATTTTCATTCCGAGAGCACTGAATCATCTAGCAAATGAACTTGCCTTCATGGCCAATAATTGCCAAGTACCTGAAATAAATGAACAACTCAGTATAAAGGTGAAACACAGACCTGCTGTGCCTGATAACGAAGATCACTGGCAGGTGTTTGAGTCTGACAAACACATAGATGATTTCTTGAAATCAGAAAATGATTTCAGCATACCAACACTAGAAACCAGCCATGAAGAAAACTGTTTGTATATTGAACAAATCCCAGAGGTTGAAATGACATATCCTACTAATATAAATCATTGCGAAAATCTATTTGAAGCAGAGGTAGTAAAAAATGAAGACCAAGAAGACTTGGTAGTCTTACAATGCAAAAATGATAAGATCCCAAGAGGTCTCACACCTTTAGAACACCTGTTTGATCTCAACGATGTAGCTAAAGAACCCAGAATGGAGCCTGTGGAAACAAATGTAGAAGAACATAACATAGGCAATCTAGCAGAACCCAGGATGATCAAGCTATCCAGCACACTCCCAACCCACATAAAATTGCAGTACATAGATCTTTTCAAAGAGTTTAAAGATGTGTTTGCTTGGGAATACAAAGACTTGAAATCATATGATACCAGCATCATCCAGCATAAAATCCCCTTGAAGGAAAATCAAAAGCCTTTCAAGCAAAAACTAAGGAGAATAAATCCTCTTTTATTACCTTTAGTTAAGGCAGAAATTGAAAAAATGTACAATGTTGGGATCATAGTACCCATTAGATTTTCAGAATGGGTATCAAACTTAGTTTCTGTTAGAAATAAAACAGGGGAAATCAGGATTTGTATTGACTTCAGAAATTTAAACAGAGCCTCTTTAAAGGACAACTACCCCTTGCCCAAGATGGACCATATACTTCAAAGGGTAGTTGGGTCAAGAAGGATATCCCTATTAGATGGGTTCTCAGGTTACAATCAGGTGTTGGTGTTCCCAAGTGATCAAATCAAAACTGCTTTTACCACACCTTGGGGCACCTTTATGTATGTCAAAATGCCTTTCGGATTAATGAACGCAGGGGCCACTTTCCAAAGGGCCATGGACATAGCCTTCTCTGAAGATATTGGCTATTTTATAATTATTTACCTTGATGACATAACCGTTTTCTCAAAAACTGATGAAGACCATTTGATTCACCTAAGGAAGGTTTTCGAGAAATGTAGGAAATTTGGCTTGTCACTGAATCCCAAGAAGACCCTCTTTGGACTCCAAGAAGGAAAACTTCTTGGTCACATAATTTCAGAAGAAGGAATCAAAATAGACCCTACAAGGATAGATGGCATATTTCAAATTAGCCATCCTAGAAACCTCAAATAATTGCAATCCTTCATTGGAAAGATAATTTTTTTGAGAAGGTTTATTCCCAACCTTGCTAAGCTATTAAAAAACATTACAAACATGCTTAAGAAAAATGTGGGTGTAAAATGGACTTTACCAGCTAAACAATCATTCGAACTGGTCAAACAAGCTCTTACCCAAACACCAGTCCTGATTAGTCCTGACTTTACCAAAGACTTTTATATTTTTTCTTTTGCATCTGAACATACAATAGCTGCATTTTTGCTTCAGAAAAATTATTAGGGCAAGAACAGCCAATATCCTTCTTTAGTAGGGCCTTAAGAGACGCTCCTCTCAATTATAACATCATGGAGAAGCAAGCCTTAGCATTAGTGAAAGCTTTAAAAGACTTTAGGGTCTACATCTTACACTCTCACATAATTGCTTTTGTTCCACGTACTGTTGTCAAGGATATTCTAAGTCAGGACCCTGATGGTAAAAGGGGAAAGTGGATTGCAACTATTCTTGAATATGACTTAGAAATTAGGCCCACCAAACTAATAAAAGGGCAAGGATTAGCAAAAATCATGGCTGAGTCTAACTTCCAAGCATTAGACATGAATATGATAGATGTGTTGGAAGAAATAGAAGAATCTGATGCTCCTTTTATTGAAGAAACCTTTCTAAATTCTCCTTGATATGCTGACATTGTTTATGTGCTTTTATATTTAAATACCCCTCCTTCTTTATCTAAAACTAAGGCTAGATTCTTGAAACAAAAGGCTTTGAGTTTTTGCATATTAGATGGAGTATTATATTGGAAAAATGTTGTTGGAATTTTGCTTAAATGTTTGCTTGAAGATGATGCAGGAAAAATCATGCATGAATTGCACGATGGTGAATGTGGAGGACACCTCTACTGGAAGGCCACAGCAAACAAAATTCTCAGAGCAGGTTACTATTGGCCTACCCTTTTCCCAAACAATCAGAAGCTGGTCATGTCTTGCCACAAGTGTCAAATCTTTGATGGCAAGAGAAAGCTCCTTCCCTTATCCCTACATCCTATCCAAGTTGAGGCACCTTTTCAATAATGGGGGTTGGACTTCATTGGAGAAATTCATCCATCTTCCTCAGCTCAACATAAGTGGATCCTCACAGCCACTGACTTCTTCACAAAATGGATAGAAGCTATACCTACTAGGAATGCTAATGACTCTGCCATTATCAAGTTTCTTGAAACCCATATCCTATCCAGATTTGGTTGTCCCAGAAAAATCATAACAGACAATGCTGCTGCTTTCAAATCCAAAAATATGGTTGATTTCTGTCACAAATACCATATAACCTTGGGCCATTCCACTACTTACTATCCCCAAGGGAATGGATTAGCTGAATCCTCCAACAAGAGTCTCATTAATATCATTAAAAAGTTGTTGGAAGAAAATAGAAAATCATGGCACAGTAAGCTGGTTCATGCCTTATGGGATGATAGACTATCCACAAAGAAATCAATAAATATGTCCCCCTATCAATTAGTTTATGGCATGGATGCAGTCTTCCCTACCTCATTAGGAGTTCCAGTCATGAAGCTCCTTCAAGAAGTACAGGTTGAAGAAAATGATATGTAGAGGAGAATCAACCAAACAATTCATTTGCAGCAGACCCAAGAAGAAGTTTATGAAAGAGCACAGTTAGTCCAAGAAAATATGAAGAAGCAATTTGATAAAAGGACTAAGGCAAACAAATTCCAGATTGGAAGTGTTGTGCTTAAATGGGATTCAAGGAAAGAAGAAAAGGGGAAACATGGCAAGTTTGAGAACTTGTGGAAAGGGGCATATATTATTCATGCTGAGAGGGGTCATAATATATTTTTCTTAAAAGGAATGAATGGAGAAGACCTATATGGAGGTCCCGTCAATGGCAGGATGCTCAAGCATTACTTCTGCCAAGAATCCTAAGTTTTAAAGCATTTTTGTTTTTTTTTATCATTGTAAATATCATAATCTAACTATTGCATTCAAAGTTATGAAAAATCAAAAAACACAAAAAAAAAGAAAAGAAAAGAGGGCAGGTTGTGAAAATAAGAAAGGCAAAGCCCCATGCCAAAAAAGAGAAACAAATCTGAAAGTGTGCAAGCTTAAATGCCACTCCTGATAACCACACTTCTAGTTAGTCAAACAGCCTAATCTTGACTAGTTAGTTTTAAATTTTCTGTTGATAGGGTAGTGAATTTGGTTTGCCAAACTGTTTAATCTTGGCTTATCAGTAGATAGATTAGGATAGAAATTAAAGGTTCAATCAAATTCAAAATCTGAACCAAAGTCTCCAAAGAGAGATGACTCAAAAATGTTTTATTTTCTGAGTCATGTAAGAGAAAAGCTGGTTCTAATTTGCCCAAAATCTGAATCATTTATCAAAGAAGAGACAGCTCAAACAAAAGCAAAAATAGAGCTGTGAAGAAAAGAGAAGGTCATGATGAGAAACTTTCAGATCTTAAACCTTCCTTTTTTATTTTAATTTTCTGCAAATAATAATCTATGTGCAACTTGTTTTTATGCCATAGATCACAGCAAGTTAAAAAGCTTAATCTTGACTTGACTATTTTTGAATTTATGTTATAGAATTTAGACAATGAAAGTCTGTTGGACAGCTTAATCCCAACAGATTGTAGATTAGGTAGAGAATCATATGGATCCAACTGTTTAATCTAGATCCATGAAGAAATAAGGAGTAGAGTTAGATTAAGTTTTTATGCTTTCAAAAGAATAAAATGTTGTAAGAGAGTTTGCCAATCCAAGTGCACTCTGATGAAGAGAAAATGTTAGATCAATAGGATTGGGTAGGTAGAAAATTTATTGATAAGAGTTCCATTGTTTTTCAAAAAATTGACAATTGGTTTCCAGAGCAAAGAAAGATCTTTCAAGCAGAAGAAGTAGCCCAATGGATGAGGCAACTGATCAGCCTCCCAGAGAATACAAGTCTGCAGTTCTTGATGCCTTCAAAAGGACATCATCCCTAAGTGGAGCCACTGTTAGCCACCCATAAAATTCTGTCATATCATATGGTGGCTAAATAATGTTGGATAGCCTTCAAGAAACAATTTCATGATTAAAATTGCTGATACTTGAAGACTTTTTGATAATGTCCTATCCTTGGTTAATATTCACTACTGTTTCCATTCAAAACTCAGTAATCCTGCTGATTTCTAAAGCCAAAGTACTGCTGCAAAGGACCCTTTTTCCCTCCCTTCCCCTCAAAAGTTAACCTCAGTTCCTTTTCTCCACCTCCCTCGAAAACCCCTCGACTTCATGATTCTTCCTTCTTCTTCATTTAAATCCATTTCCTAAAGGTCTAAGACCCCTTCTTAGCCTTATCGGAACCTACATTTCCTTTGAAAAACCCATTAAAAAACCATAGGAAATGTATATTTCCTATACATTAGACTTAAGCCCCCTCAGGCCAAGTTCCTAGCATCCCTCCGTCCATATAACTGAGCGCCAGAACCAACTGCTTTAAGCATCAGGCGCTTATCTTTCCAAAGAATTTCCTCCGCCCGAAAACACCAAAAACCTTGGTAAAACTATGAAAATTGGGCTTTATTAATTTCTAAAGGTTTTCGCCCGCGAAAATTAATGAAATAATTTCGACCGTCAATCTACTCCGCAGATCGGACGGTGCGGCACGCGACCTACTTTGTGGACCCCGCCATACCCCGCGTTGTTTTCCAAAACCCCGGTTTATTCCGCACCGCTCTTCAGCGGAGGGTGGTTTCAACCCGATCGCCAGCGATTCCACGCGTCTTTTGACACGCGTCCTTTGTACTATTCAAAAACCACCGTATAATGTCAGTCCCCCGCGCGTTATACTTCATACCATGGCCGCCCAGCGGAATCAACGATAGTCGTCCGATCTGGGCCCACTGATCCAATGGTGGATGATCGCCCAAGATGCCTGACCTTTAACCAAGTTGCATACTATTTAGCCTGGCCCCGGCGCAGTGGAAAATCAATCTCCGCCGTCGATCTCTGCAAACCGATGGTCCTGATTCAATTTCTGAATTCCATTGCACGGTCAACTTTTCTCCTCCGTTGACCTTTCAAATATCCCCCGACCATTGATCATAGCACGATCGACGGCTCTGATCGCCCCGCTCCTCCGCATGCCCTCCGATGCAGATCTACCTCTATAAACGCAAGATTTCATAATTTTGTTCGTATTTTGCAGGTCTTAAGGTTCTTCCGCCATGTTTGGGAAAAATTCGAAGGACGAGGGTGACGACTCCCGCTCTTTCGATTCATAAAAGGAAATCAACCGCAGGGTGAAAAATCACGTATTCATCATTATTTCGTGAGCTGTTGATGCTATACGCCCCTGTTAAACCAAGAAACAACAAAGAAATCACAGAGAAAGAATATCATATTGCGAAAAGCCAAAGATGAACCAGGGCAGAGAGTTAATGATCAGATGAGTGGGGATTACGGCTAAGACAGTTATCAAAAGCCTAATCCCCGACTCAAAACACAGTTTAAAAGAGAAAACCTAAAAGTGTTTGTCAGACATATTGCCTCCACCGCCACATACGAGGAAAATTGATTCCTCAACCACACGGCGACACATGCCTCAAAGTTGATCCCCAAGGCGAATTTATTGATCGGGATTGTGCCCTGCACGCAGTCGAAGGTATTTCTCTTGAGGATTAATGTGAATGTCGGCAAAGTAACTAAAGCATCACACAAAGCCTCAAAGGTCTAACAAACTCCCACTTAGAAGCTAAAACACATAAGTGTAATCGATTAATACGAGTGGAAACACGTACGAGTTTCTTCGTTGAACCCCTCAAAGGCCAAGAAGCATCAATGCCGCCATTAATTATCCTTGAGATATTTTGTTAGATCTAACCTCCTCATCTTCCTATAAATACTGTTGTATAAGATGAGAAGTTGTTGGTTGTTGGTTGCTGTTTGATCACAAGTTGTAACATTGAAACTCTCTGGAATAAATATACAAGTCTGTTGAAGTTGAAAAACAAATTGAAGTCTTGGATGTCTTGATGATGCTGTTGTATCCCTGTTCCTGAGAAGGCTCTATCACTGGATTCATGAGCTTGGTTGTTGGTGAAGTATTCTAATTGTTTAATGTTTTCTCCTGTTTTCATTATGTTTCATAATCTCTTACTACATTAGGCTGAAAGTTTTAGGCTAAGAAATGACTCATGGAAGCACCTTAGACCTGTTCACCCTTGACTGTTTTATGTTTTCTTCTACTGAAGTATTTTATAGGCTTTAAACCTTCTCTTTAGTCTTCATGCTTGTTTATTTCCTTGATAGCTCAAATAGTTGGTTTCAGCATGATTTATGGTTCTCCCTGCTTGTCTGCCATCACTTGAAAGTTGTCATTGAAGTCTCCCTTTGAAGTACCATTGTCTTAAGTTAATCAAAGAGGTCGGTTTTGATCTTACCCTTTGCCCCTGCTTGAACAATTGTTTTGAAGGTCGTTATAGTTGTAAGCATAGATGTTATTTAGGTGTTCCCTCTTCTATAAATGCAATTATCAGTGAATCTTTTATGTTTTCTAAGTCCTTTAAAATAAAATCTTTGAGGAAATATGGAGTTCCCCGAATGTTAGATTTCATTCTAAAAGTTGTCTTGAAGTCATTATTTGCTTAAATAATGTTTGTGGAATTTATGGTTAGCCCTGTCTATCAAATATCTCTTTATTTTTAAGTTATGTTTTCAAGTTCCCTTTGTTGAGAATTAAGCTTCTCTTTCCAAAACATTAATGTCCATCTCATTCCAAAACAAAGGATCCTGTGGCCAAGTTAGATTTTCCCTTTGATATCCCATATCCGTTGAAGAGTTTGTCATGACCTTATTTTGACTCCATTGCCCAATGAACCAGATATTTCCTCTTTCTGTCTATCTTTCCTAGACCTTTCATATTCTGCTGTATCAACTCAACCCAACCAAACAAACATCTGCACTAATAACTAGTCTAAAATCCATAATCAGAGCAAACAAGATAAACCTTTGCAAACAAATATTTGAGAGATCCCTCTCTGAGAACAGGAGGACTAGATCCTGGAACTCTAAATATTGGTTCTGATGTTGCCTTGTCTTTTGATTGGCCAAACTGTCAAAACATAGGACACCAACACCTTTCTCTTAACTGGAATTCCATCTTTGGGTCAAATACATTTGGGTAGTGCCAGAGAGCTAACCTTGGGGGTGGCCTTATCTTAGTAGGCTTCGAATAGTATACCTTATTGAAGCTGGCTGAAATATGTTGTACTATCTCCCCAGGATGTCTTTTTAAATGATTATAATCTTCTATGATGAGAAAAAAATTTCCCACGACCACCCATCTATATAGGAAAACTTGAGTGAATTGATGAAAATTGCTAATCCTTGCAGCTGGAAGATATTTAAACCAATTTTTAACCTTACCTCTCAATGATAGGGCAAACATTTTGATACATACATCATCTTCCCCCACCTCAAATAGATCAAGGAAATCCTAAACATTTTGCATGTACTTTTCGGCAGTGATCTTTGCACTTTCTCCATCAAATCTAGGTAGATTATTGATAATTTTTTTAGGGAGGTCATGGAGGATAGGAGGAAAAACCAGAGGTTTGTATATGTTTGGGAATTTTATGCTTATAGGTAGTAAAGCAAGAGGCTTATAACCATGTGGGAATTTAGCAGGAGCAGGGGATAAAGCCTGAGGCTAATGTTTCACTAGGTTTTCCACAAGTGCATCCAATATGTGCACAGGTGTATAAGTATGTACATGATCTAAGATTTGGGACTTAGCTTCTTGAGGCTCATCAATCTGCCAATGATAAATGTAAACCTCAACAGTGTACTCTTGATCAGGCTTAAATTTGTTAGAAATATTGTCATTGATGGAAAAGGAGAAGACATGAGGAACACCTGGACTATCATTCAAAGGACCAAAGAAGTAGAAGTAGCAGATCTGCAGACAGGAGTAGAATAGGACAACCAGAGTTTTGTTTTTCAAGCCTACGGCCAATTTGTAAAACAGTGCCATTGACATGAATATCTGGCAAGGACTAAGAGGGATTTTGTAATTGATTTCATTTGTATGTATTGATGAGGAATTTGTTTCTAAATTCTGTGTGAAGTATTATATATGAGTAATATTTGAGTTCTATGAGCAAGTGGGAAACTCTATGTTAAAGGATGAAATAGTGACTCTGTGTGAAATAGGGAATTGATATAAATTTGAGAAAGATCGATCACTAAAGGATCGATCATATTGAGGAATTTAATTGAGCCGTTGGTTATATCGAGTTTGGTTGTATTAATGGTCCATTGAGGATGTAGTTCCTAATTGGGGGAAAGCATCGATGTTAATTAATGTTGATTTCATGTTGAATGCAATAGAGATTTGCATATACTGGAGAGGGTGCACAGATCAGCACTATGAATATCCACACAGTGAAATGGGGAACTAAACTTGGGTTTCAATTCAAGTTTGGCATTGGGCACATCAGCTTTGGAAGGATCGATGAATGGGTTCGATGGATAGACAACAACGTGGATGAATATAAGTAAGCAGCAAAGGAAAAATTGAAATTGTGTTCATATGGAATCGAGAGCATGAAACTGTGGGTCAATGGAACCATGGTGAAGAAAGAAAAAGAAAGAGTGAGGTAGAGTTTATATATAATAAAGGCACTAAATAATTGGGTGAAACCCCGAGTTAAAAAGGAACCGGAAGCATTGAGAAATAAGGGAAATTTTGGGGGTCAAAACCAGCAGTCTCGCATTCCTTGAGAATGGTAAGCGGAATCTGAAATAAAAATGCGATAGTGTTAAGTGTCCAACACGTGGCATAGGAAGTATTTTAAAACTACTTATTTCACAAAATATTTGCATGTTAAAGCTCATTGAAGAAAAAAATGTGATTTGCATGTGATCATTGAAGCAAGGGATACAAGGGAAATCGCATCGCAAAGTTGCGGGTTTTTTAACTCCATGTATGGCTAGTGTTCTTATCATTGGCAATTTTTTAGTAATTATTTGTTGTGGGCCCAAAACTTCAATTCTATTAACATTCGATGGTGAATACGATGGCCAAAGGCCCATTATAAGCTTTCATAACATTAAATTGATATGTGTTAAAATATCATGTTTTATGTGAGCCGTGAGCATATATCTGATAAGTGGTTTGTTGTAGACCATTATGTAATGGGGTTAATAATGAAGCTCAAATGGTAGTAAGAGATTCCTTAAGTTGAGGGTGAAAGTTGAATATTTGGGTTAATTTGAAATCCGAATCGTTGATTTAAAAATCATAAAGTGGGGTATATCAATGGTTTTATAACCATTGTTTAATTCATCACATCGGTGGATAGAAAGAGTTCGGAAAGTGGGCCCGAAAGTTTAATTATTGTGTTAAGAAGGTCTATTATTATATCGCTGAGAGAGGGTTTAAAATTTTCTTAAAGCATAATTATATAACATTCCCTAAAGTTTTAATATTGTCTCCGAAAGGCTTATTTAACAGAGTTTTATCAAATGGTTGAGCTCCAAACTTAATCCCGAAGTTTTGAACATTGGTTAAAAGGCTTAAATTATTCATTTCCGACAGTTAAACGTGATAAGTTCCGAAAGGTTTAACAAGATCATTTCATATGGTAAGTCTGCAAAGTAGATTTTGTCTATGGTTGGAACCATGAAGGTTGAAGAAAGCTTCCGCATTGATAAAGCTGCCAGATTTAAAACATAATTTTGGAAATGCATTCTACATGCATAGAAAGCAGGAGGGTAGGTAGAACTATTACACTATAGTAGCAGAAAAGACAAACATACAGTGAGCCAAGAACTAAAAGGGTTGAATGAGATATATCTATTGCAAATGTAAATGTAAATGTTTTAATTAATTTTATATTGTTTGCGATGCAAAGGCAAGTCTCCGTGGGCAAAGAGATACCTCACTGTAATATTTAAATGTATACATATTGTTATATTTTTCTGAATGTGTTAGGCAAGAAAACGAGAAGGTGGAAGGCAAAGAGTCATACCTATTCACTTCGAATTCCCCATGGAATACAAACAGTCATAAGGTAATCTCTATAAATGATGTCACATAGATATGCATAAAGAGGCTAGAGAATGGAGAAATGAGGCAGAGAGGGGTAAGAAGAAGGAGGAGCAGATAGAGAAGATGTGAAGGTTCAGAGATGATATAAGGCGGATATGAAGACTAGTGGACAGTAGTGAAGAAGGAACAGAACAGAGCTGATATCCAGGTAAATTTGCATGTTTTTTTTGAAAGAGTGAGGAAGTGGGTGCTTCCATATCAAGTTGTAGCTTGATAGATGTCAGTTGTAGCTGGCTGAGGTAGGAGCCTCCTGTAGGTTGTAGCCTGCAGAAAATAGATGGGAGTTGGAGCTTCCTTGCAACTTGTAGCTTGCAGAATTAAGGTTGTAGCCTCCTGTAGGTAGGAGCCTACAGAAAATCAGTGGTGAGAGGGAGTTGGAGCTTGCCTTTGCATCACAACAATAATAAGATGTGGTTTTATCCCCTATGGGTTTCCACTTATATCTGTTTTCTATATGCATGATGATTATGTGTTGATACTCTGTATTTATTCTGCTTAATTCTTGCTGCTCACTTATTAAGATTTCTATTCCATTCTATATTAAGTTGATCACAAAATGAGGATGTGAATGAGTATAAAATAAAGTTTAATAAGAACATGACTACATTAAACTGATTCACCCCCCCCCTCTCAGTTTAACCAAGGGTTCAACAATTGGTATCAGAGCCGGTTCCTTCTGTATCAATTTAACAACTAGAAGGAGATCCTAGGTCCCCAAGATGGATAGTATAGAAGGATGCTCAACTAATAAAGCCCCTTTGTTCACCGGTACAAATTATGCCTTCTGGAAAATAAGAATGAGGACGTACATAATGTCTCTAGGAATAGAAGTTTGGGCTGTTGTGGAATTGGGATATGCCCCAAAGGAGTTTGACTCAGAGAAAGATGCCAAACTAGATTTTGTAGCTAATGCAAAAGCCATGAATGCTCTCTTAAGTGGATTGTGTGAGGAAAAATTTATCAAAGTAATGCACAACAAGACTGCCAAAGAAATATGGGATACATTAGAAAGCATCCGCGAGAGAGACAAAAAGGTGAAGATAGCCAAACTACAAGTCTATAGAGCTCAGTTTGAAAATATAAAAATGAATGATGATGAAGACATTTCCATCTTCTTCTTAAGGGTTTCAGAAATTGTGAATAACATGAAAGCTCTAAGAGAAATCATAAAAGAATGTGTAATTGTTCAAAAGATTCTAAGATCTTTACCATCCAGCTTTAACCCCAAAAGTTTATGCCATAGAAGAAACAACTGATTGGGAAACTCTGACCATGAACTAATTACTTGGAAACCTAATAGCCTATGAGATGAGACTGCCATAGAGGAAGTAAAATGTGAGGGAGGCGGCCTTTAAGACAGAAAATAAAAAAGAATAAAAAGAAGATATATGCTCTTGCTCTGATGAAGAAGAGGCCAAATTTGTTAGAAAATTGGATAGAGGGTCAGGCAAATATAAAGGTAAACTTCCATTTAAATTCTTTAACTATAGAAGAGTTGGGAAATATGCTTCTAAGTGTCCTCATAAGAAAAAAAAGAATCACACTCAAGAAACAGAGAAAACCAAAACAAATAACTGGCAGAAAAGGAAGAGATTCAATAGAAAATCATTTTATGCTCAGCAAGACAACAGTGCATTTGAAAGCTCAGATGAATCCTCCAATGAAGAGGGAACCTGTGAATTTGTATTGATGGCCAAGGAAGAGCTTGAAGAATTCCTTCTAGAAGATGAGGAAGAAGGTGAAGTTGATCTTGAGGGGGAGATAAGAACTGCCCTGGAGGAAATAGACAGACTTAAACTAAAGTGCATAAACAGAAAGACATTCTCCTCAAATATGTAAGAGAAGAACAAAATTCAGAAGACCTCATTCAGTTGAAAGTAGAGCTTGAAGAAGCCAAGAAGGTAGAAGACACTCTAGTTAAGAAAATTGAGGATAAAATTCAGAAGCAAGAGAAATTGGAAGAAGAAGTAGTATGCTTAAGAAGGAAATTAGAAAACTCCCAAAGGAAATTGTCAATGAACTCTTCTCAAATGACAAGCTCTGAATAGTTGAATAAAATTCTAAATGCTCAAAGATCTCCCTTGATAAAGACTGGGATAGGCTACAAAGGAGAAACAAGTAAGTCCAAGGAAGAAGATTACATAAATATCATTTTTGTAAAAGTTGTTAAGGACAATGAAGCAGCCCAGAAGGTTCCTACAGAAGTAGAAGCCTACAATGAAGTAAACAGAAACAAGAAGGAACCTCAAATGACAAAGAACGAAATAAATAAAAGGTCAACTGAAAAAGGCTCATATACTCCTGAATATATAAAATTTGGAAGCTATCAAAGGAGATTCTTCCCCCCCCTATGAAAATGGTCACTTGTTATGCCTGCCACAAACTGGGACATATTGCTGCATATTGTCATAAAAGGAGAATTGATTTCAACCAGCAAAGGATGCAAAAAGTGAAAATACTACCTCAAGAAAACAAATGGAAAAGACAACCCTTCATCAGGTACGCTAATTTTTTTTATGGGTATTTTTTTTACTGTAAGGAGTTCGGCCATAAAGCCAAGGAGTGCAGAATGAATGGAAAAATACTGATGTATGGAAACTCAAGGAGATGGATGAACAATGGAGAATTCACCCCTGTACATAATTCATTCAGAAACATAATCAAATGCTTTGACTGCCATCAAATCGGGCCCAAGTGTCACAAATTTCCTCTCAGAGAATGTGGTCCATCCTCTCAGGAAAGGTACCAAAAAAAAGGATGCATGTAGCGGAAAAATAAGTTGAATAAGTGTGACCTGGCTCTAATAGCTCAAGATTAGAAAAACCAATGGTATTTGGATAGTGGATGCTTAAAGCATATGACTGGAGATTGAAGCAAGTTTGTAACCTTTGATGAAAATAAATCTGGAAATGTAACATTCGGCAATGATAAAGTAGGGAAAATAAAATGAAAAGGCTCAGTCAGTCTGGATAATGGAAGAGGAAAGGCCCAAGATGTACTATTTGTGGATGGGCTGAAAGAAAATCTGCTAAGTGTCAGTTAAATGTGTGATAAAGGTTGTGAAGTCATTTTTAGAGCCCAAGATTGTGAAGTAAGATCAAGCACCACCAGAAAGTCCTTGATCAAAGGTGTTCGAACATAAAGTAATGTCTATATATTGAAAGAAGAGGACGCAGCATGTCACCTAAGAAAACTTGATGAATCATGGTTATGGCATAGAAGATTGGGACACCTAAACTTTGACCACATCATAAGTTTGAGCAAGAAGAATGCAGTCAGAGATATGCCAGTCATAAAGAAGCCTTCAAATACCATGTGTAAATCTTTTCAACTAGGCAAGCAGACCCGCACATCTTTCAGGACTAAAGAGAAACTATCTACAAGTAGACCTCTTCAGCTTGTTCACATAGACCTGTTTGGACCTTCAAGAACTAAAGCACCAAGTGGAGAATCTTATTTCATGTTGATAATAGATGAATTTACCAAATTTATGTGGGTATCATTTCTCAAATATAAATCAAAAGCACTTGAGAAATTCAAAATATTCAAGGCATTGGTAGAAAATCAAACAAGATGCAAGCTAAAGTGCATCAGATCAGACAGAGGAGGTGAATTCACAGACTATGATTTTGTAGACCTATGCAATGAACATGGGATAAAACAACAGTTTACAATTGCTGGTACACCTCAACAGAATGGAGTGGCAGAGAGACAAAACAGGTTAGTACAACAGATTTCCAGAGAAATGATGCAAGAAAGTAACATTCCCCAAACCTTCTGGGCAGAAGCAGTACACACAACTGTTCACATTCTTAACAAAGCTCATTTAAGACCAAACTGTGACAAGACTCCTTACGAATTATGGCATGGTAAACCAGCATCAATCAAGCACTTTAGAGTCTTTGGAAGCAAGTGTTTCATAAAAAATAATGATGAGAAACTGGGGAAGTTTGAGGCAAGATATGATGAAGGAATATTTTGAGGATATGCATCCAAGAGTAAGGGTTACAGGTGCTACAACAAAACACTACAAAAAATTGTGGAAAGCATTGATGTAAGATTTGATGAATATCTACCAAACAGAACAAGAAGTACAATATGCAACAATCCTCCAGAAGATCATGAAGAAGAGAACCAAGATAATGATGAACTGAGCAAGACAACACAAGATACTGAATTAAACTCAAAAGGTCTCTCAAGACACACTCAAAAGAATCATCTAGAAGATCAAATCATTGGGGACAAGAGTGTGGGAGTCCAGACAAGAAGACAGCTTGCTGAACAGACAGAAGAAGTATACCTATCCATGCTATCTCAAATAGAGCCAAAGAAGTTCAAAGAAGCCAACAAAGACAAAAACTGGGTAAATTCTATGAATGAAGAACCGGACCAAGTTGAGAAGAACAATACCTGGGAATTAATTCCAAGACCCACTGGGAAAAATGTCATTAGCACAAAATGGATATTCAAGAATAAGATGAAAGAACAAGGGCAGGTAATCAGAAATAAAGCCAGACTTGTATGCAAGGGATATTCACAAATTGAAGGTCTTGATTATGATGAAACCTTTTCCCTTGTAGCCAAAATGGAAGCAATCAGAATGTTTTTGGCCTTTGCATGTTATCATGATTTCAGGGTATATCAAATGGATGTGAAGTCTGCCTTCCTAAATGGAGATCTAGAGGAAGAAGTCTACATGAAACAACCTGAAGGATTCACATTAACAGAGAAACATGACTGTGTATGCAGATTAAAGAAAGCCTTATATGGTATGAAACAAGCTCCTCGTGCATGGTATTCAAGGTTGGACAAATACTTGCAAAAACAAGGTTTTAAGAAAGGAGGAGTAGACATCAATTTGTACATAAAGGCTAATGAAAATGAACTCCTAATTGTAGTAGTATATGTAGATGACATCATATTTGGTAGCAACAAAGAGAAGTTAACAAAATAATTTTTTGAAGAAATGAAATCAGAATTTGAGATGTCTATGATTGGAGAGCTCACCTTCCATTTAGGACTTAAAATTCAAAAAAAAGAACACAGGAACATTCATCTCACAAGAAAAATACTTAAGATAGATGTTGAAAAGGTTCCAAATGGAAGACTGCAAACCTATGTCAACTCCCATGATCACTGGATGCAAACTATGTGCTAATGATGGATCTACAGATATAGACCAAAGACTGTAGAGATCCATGATAGGAAGTCTACTATATCTAACTGCCTCTAGACCAGACATTATGTTGGCAGTAGGACTTGTTGCAAGATATCAAGCAGCACCAAAACAAAATCACTTACTAGCAATCAAGAGAATATTCAGATATCTACAAGGAACTGCACATTATGGGCTATGGTATCCAAAAAGCAAAAGCTTCACTTTGATAACATATACAAATATAGATTGGGCCAGCTAAATGGATGACAGGAAAAGCACAAGTGGAGGTACATTTTATTTGGGAAAAATTCCGGTGGCATGGCTAAGCAAGAAGCAAACTTCTATCTCTCTATCTACAACAGAAGTGGAATACATAGCAACAATAGCATGTTGCACACAACTAATGTGGATGAAAAAAACTCTCCGAGACATGAAGGTAAGCATGGATGATCCCATTTCAATCAAATGTGAAAATACAAGTGCAATAAGTATATCAAAAAATCCTATATTTCATTCAAAAATAAAGCACATCCCAATTAAGTACCATTTCCTCTGAGAACAAGTAGCACAGAAAGTAGTGAAGTTGGAATATGTACCAACAAAGGAACAAACAACAGACATATTCACAAAACCTCTTGCTAAAGAGCCATTCGAATATCTAAGAGAAAAACTAGGGGTAGTGTCTATAGATGTTACTCTCTGACATGAAAAGAAAGCATTATTCCAGGGGGAGATCAGAAAAGAAAGCATCATTCCAGGGGGAGAGCAGTTAATAAATTGTCACAAAAGAACTAGAGTAAAGGAGCAGTGCATATAACTGGTCCTCAAGATCAAAGTATTATGAAAATATAGAAACCACACTAGGAAAAGTTCAACCCTTTGCCATTGATGTCAAAGGGGGAGGAAAAGCAAGCAAAAGAAGAAAGGGTCTTCTAAAGGGAAAGCAGAGGAAGTCCTAGAGGAAGCATTGGAGTATTGCCATCAATGCCAAAGGGGGACAATGTTGGAAATATTTTCATTGATGGCAAAGGAGAAGACATGAGCAAAACCTGGACTATCATTCAAAGGAGCAAAGAAGAAGAAGTAGCAGATCTGCAGACAGGAGTAGAATAGGACAACCAGAGTTTTATTTGTCAAGCCTATGACCAGTTTGTAAAACAGGGCCATTGACATGAATATCTGGCCAGGACTAAGAGGGATTTTGTAATTGATTTCATTTTTATGTATTAATCAGGAATTTGTTTCTAAATTTTGTGTGAAGTATTCTGTATGAGTAATATTTGAGTTCTATGAGCAAGTGGGAAATTCTGTGTTAAAGGTTGAAATAGTGACTCTGTGTGAAATAGGGAATTGATATAAATTTGAGAAAGATCGATCACTGAAGGATCAATCATATTGAGGAAGTTAATTCAACCATTGGTTATATCGAGTTTGGTTGTATTAATGGTCCATGAAGGGTGTAGTTCCTAATTGGGGGAAAGCATCGATGTTAATTAATGTTGATTTCATGTTGAATGCAATAGAGATTTGCGTATACTGGAGAGGGCGCACAGATTAGTGCTGTGAATATCCACATAGTGAAATGGGGAACTAAACTTGGGTTTCAATTCAATTTTGGCATTGGGTGCATCATCTTTGGAAGGATCGATGAATGGGTTCGATGGATAGACAACAAGGGATGAAGGTAAGTAAGCAGCGAAGGCAGAATTGAAATTTCATTCATATGGAACCGAGAGCATGAAACTGTGGGTAAATGGAACCGTGGTGAAGAAAGAAAAAGAAAGAGTGAGGTGGAGTTTATATATAATAAAGGCACTGAAGAATTGGGTGAAACCCCAAGTTAAAAAGGAATCGGAAGCATTGAGAAATAAGGGCAGTTTCGGGGGTCAAAATGAGCAGTCTCGTATTCCTTGAGAATGGTAAGCATAATCTAAAAAAAAATTGTGATAGTGGCCAGTTTCCAACACGTGGCATAGGCAGTATTTTAAAATTTCTTATTTCACAAAATATTTGCGTGTTAAATCTCAGTGGAGAAAAAAATGCGATTTGCGTTCGATCATTGAGGCAAGGGATCCAAGGGCGATCACATAGAAAATTTACGGGTTTGTTACCTCCATGTATGGCTAGCGTTCTTATCATTGGTGAGTGTTTAGTAATTATTTGTTGTGGGCTCGAAACTGCAGTGCTATTAACATTCGATGGTTAATACGATGGCCAAAGGCCCATTATAAGTTTTCATAACATTAAATTGATATGTGTTAAAATATCATGTTTGATGTGAGCCGTGAGCATATATTTGATAACTAGTTTGTTGTAGACCATTATGTAATGGGGTTAATAATGAAGCTCAAATGGTAGTAAGATATTCCATAAGTTGAGGGCGAAAGTTGAATATTTGGGTTTATTTGAAATCCGAATCGTTGATTTAAAAATCATAAAGTGGGGTATTTCAATGGTTTTATAACCATTGTTTAATTCATCGCATCAGCGGATAGAAAGAGTTCGGCAAGTGGGCCCGAAAGGTTAATTACTATGTTGAAAAGGTCTATTATTATATCGCCGAGAGAGGGTTTAAAATTTTCTTAAAGTGTAATTATATAACATTTCCTAAAATTTTAATACTGTCTCTGAAAGGGTTATTTAACAGAGTTTTACCAAAGTGTTGAGCTCCGACCTTAATCCTGAAGTTTTGAACATTGGTTAAAAGGCTTCAATTATTCATTTCCGGCGAAATAAAAGCGTGATAATTTCCAAAGAAGGGTTTTATGGTATTTTCATATGGTAAGTAAAGTAAATTTTGGCTATGGTTGGAACCATGAAGAAGGTTGAGAAGAGAGAAAAACAATGTTAGATGAAATAGGTAACCTCAATGTTACCTACTTTTTGAAGTATCCAAGAAAAACACACGATTTTGAAAAAGTAAGCGTCTGCGAGAATCAAGAAAGAAAAAAAAATTGAGCATGTTTTTTTTGGCACTTTAAGTTTTCAGAAAGGGTTATTTAATAGAGTTTTATCAAAGTGTTGAGCTCCGACCTTAATCCCGAAGTTTTGAACATTGGTTAAAAGGATTCAATTATTCATTTTCGACAGTTAAATGTGATAAGTTCCGAAGGGTTTAACAAGATCATTTCATATGGTAAGTCTACAAAGTAGATTTTGGCTATGGTTGGAACCATGAAGGTTGAAGAAAGCTTCCGCATTGATAAAGTTGCCAGATTTAGAACATAATTTGGGAAATTCATTCTACATGCATAGAAAGCAGGAGAGTATGCAGAACTATTACACTACAACAGCAGAAAAGACAAACATACAGTGAGCCAAGAACTGAAAGGGTTGAATGAGATATATCTGTTGCAAATGTAGATGTAAATGTTTTAATTAATTTTATATTGCTTGTGAGGCAAAGAAATACCCCACTGTAATATTGAAATGTATACATATTGTTATATTTTTCCGAATGTGCTAGGCAAGAAAACGAGAAGGTGGAAGGCAAAGAGTCATACCTATTCACTTCGAATTCCCTGTGGAATACAAACAGTCATAAGGTAATATCTATAAATGATGTCACATAGATATGCATAAAGAGGCTAGAGAATGGAGAAATGAGGAAGAGAGGGTAAGAAGAAGGAGGAGCAGATAGAGAAGCTGTGAGGGTTCAGAGATGAGATAAGTTAGATATGAAGACTGGTGGAAAACAGTGAAGAAGGAATAGAATAGAGCTGATATCCAGGTAAATCAACATGTTTTTTTTTATGAAAGAGCGAGGAAGTGGGTGCTTCCATATCAAGTTGTAGCTTGATAGATGTCAGTTGTAGCTAGCTGAGGTAGGAGCCTCCTATAGGTCGTAGCCTGCAGAAAATAGATGGGATTTGGAGCTTCCTTGCAAGTTGTAGCTTGCAGAATTGAGGTTGTAGCATCCTATAGGTAGGACCCTACAGAAAATCAGTGGTGAGAGGGAGTTGGAGCTTGCCTTTGCATCACAACAATAATAAGATGTGGTTTTCTCCCTTATGGGTTTCCACTTATATCTGTTGTCTATATGCATGATGATTATGTGTTGATACTTTGTATTTATTCTACTTAATACCTGCTGCTCACTTATTAAGATTGTTGTTCAATTGTTTATTAAGTTGATCACAAAATGAGGATGTGAATGAGTATAAAAGAAAGTTTAATAAGAACATGACTGCATTAAACTGATTCACCCCCCCCCCCTCAGTTCAACCAAGGGTTCAACAATTGGTATCAGAGCCGGTTCCTTCTGTATCAGTTTAACAACTGGAAGGAGATCCTAGGTCCCCATGATGGCTATTCTAGAAGGATGCTCAAATAATAAAGCCCCTTTGTTCACCGGTATGAATTATGCCTTCTCGAAAATAAGAATGAGGACGTACATAATGTCTCTAGGAATAGAAGTTTGGGTTGTTGTCGAATTGGGATATGCCCCAAAGGAGTCTGACTTAGAGAAAGATGCCAAACTAGATTTTGTAGCTAATGCAAAAGCCATGAATGCTCTCTTAAGTGGACTGTGTGAGGCAGAATTTATCAAAGTAATGCACAACAAGACTGCCAAAGAAATATGGGATACATTAGAAAGAATCCATGAGGGAGACAAAAAGGTGAAGATAGCCAAAATACAAGTCTATAGAGCTCAGTTTGAAAATATAAAAATGAATGATGATGAAGACATTGCCAGCTTCTTCTTAAGGGTTGCAAAAATTGTGAATAACGTGAAAGCTCTAGGAGAAACCATAAAAGAATGTGTAATTGTTCAAAATATTCTAAGATCTTTACCATCCAGCTTTAACCCCAAGGTTTCTGCCATAGAAGAAAAAATTTATTGGGAAACTCTGACCATGAACCAATTACTTGGAAACCTAACAGCCTATGAGATGAGACTGCCACAGAGGAAGTCAAATGTGAAGGAGGCAGCCTTTAAGACAGAAAATAAAAAAGAATAAAAAGAAGATATATGCTCTTGCTCTGATGAAGAAGAGGCCAAATTTGTCAGAAAATTGGATAGAGGCTCAGGAAAATATAAAGGTAAACTTCCATTTAAATGCTTTAACTGTGGAAGAGTTGGGCACTATGCTTCTAAGTGTACTCATAAGAAAACAAAGAATCACACTCAAGAAACAGAGCAAACCAAAACGAATAACTGGCAGAAAAGGAAGAGATTCAATAGAAAATCATTTTATGCTCAACAAGATAGTAGTGCATATGAAAGCTCAGATGAATCCTCCAATGAAGAGGGAACCTATGAATTTGTATTGATGGCCAAGGAAGAGCTTGAAGGATTCCTTCCAGAAGATGAGGAAGAAGGTGAAGTTGATCTAGAGGGGGAGCTAAGAAGTGCCCTGGAGGAAATAGACAGACTTAAACTAAAGTGCAGAAAACAGAAAGACATTCTCCTCAAATATGTAAGAGAAGAACAAAATTTAGAAGACCTCATTCAGTTGAAAGTAGAGCTTGAAGAAGCCAAGAAGGTAGAAGACACTCTACTTAAGCAAATTGAGGATAAAATTTAGAAGTAAGAGAAATTGGAAGAAGTAGTATGCTTAAGAAGGAAATTAGAAAACTCCCAAAGGAAATTGTCAATGAACTCTTCTCAAATGACAAGCTCTGAACAGTTGAATAAAATTCTAAATGCTCAAAGATCTCCCTTGATAAAGACTGGGATAGGCTACAAAGGAGAAACAAGTAAGTCCAAGGAAGAAGATTATAGAAATATCATTTTTGTAAAAGCTGTTAAGGACAGTGAAGCAACCCAGAAGGTTCCTATAGAAGTAGAAGCCTGCAATGAAGTAAACAGAAACAAGAAGTAACCTCAAATGACAAAGAATGAAATAAATAAACAGTCAACTAAAAAAGGCTCATATACTCCTAAATATATAAAATTTGGAAGCTATCAAAGGATATTCTTCCCCCTTATGAAAATGGTCACTTGTTATGCCTGCCACAAACTGGGACATATTGCTGCATACTGTCATAAAAAGAGAAACGATTCCAACCAGAAAAGGATGCACAAATTGAAAAGACTACCTCAAGAAAACAAATGGAGAAGAGAACCCTTCATCAGGTACGCTAATTGTTTTTATGGGTATTGTTTTTACTGTAAGGAGTTCAGCCATAAAGCCAAGGAGTGCAAAATGAATGGAAAAAAGCTAATGTATGGAAACTCAAGGAGATGGATGAACAATGGAGAATTCACTCATGTACATAATTCATTCAAAAACATAATCAAATGCTTTGACTGCCATAAAATCGGGCCCAAGTGTCACAAATTTCCTCTCAGAGAATGTGGTCCATCCTCTCAGGGAAGGTACCATGCAAAAGGATGCATGCAGTGGAAAAATAAGTTGAATAAGTGTGACCTGGCTCTAATAGCTGAAGATCAAAAAAACCAATGGTATTTGGATAGTGGATGCTCAAAGCACATGACTGGAGATCGAAGCAAGTTTGTAACCTTTGATGAAAAGAAATCTGGGAATGTAACATTCGGCAATGATAAAGCAGGGAAAATCAAAGGAAAAGGCTCAGTCAGTCTGGATAATGGAAGAGGAAAGGCCAAAGATGTACTATTTGTTGATGGGCTGAAAGAAAATCTACTAAGTGTCATTAAAATGTGTGATAAAGGCTATGAAGTCATTTTTAGAGCCCAATATTGTGAAGTAAGATCAAGCACCACCGGAAAGTCCTTGATTAAAGGTGTTCTAATAGAAAGTAATGTCTATATAGTGAAAGAAGAGGATGAAGCATGTCACCTACGCAAACTTGATGAATCATGGTTATTGTTAGTATGAATCTTTTGTCGGAAAAATACCACTTTAGCTACACATAACAAATAGCCCTAACATCAATTATGGCTGCCAATATCTTCAAATCTGCAGTTAGTTGATCCAAACAAAGCTACACAAATCTAGATCTATGCATAAAAAGACATTAAGCAGTAAAAATGAAGTTTTTCTCCATGGATCCAATAGACAAGACAAGAACAATATTTTTGAAAGAATTTTTTATATTAAAGGGCACCTGAGAGGAAAACAAGAAAAGGGCACCTGAGAGGAAAACAAGAAAGGTGTTTCCAATTCTCCTCAATGGGATGGGTTCTTGAAAGTCCTTAGCATTTCAGATCTAAAATTTCTCTCTTGTTGGTGTAGAAAACCCAGACAAACATATAACTTAAAGGGAGCTCACAAAGAAAATAATGGAGAATGTGACAATGATAATGGCTCAAAGTCAGACCAAGAGTATAGATCCAGAGTGATCTAATATGCAATGAAAGTTGAAAAATGAATGGGAAAACCCTTCTATTTATAACAAAATATTAAGGTATTTATAACAAAATATTAGGGCAGTCTAGAACTTGGTGCATGAATAAAATATTATTAACCAAATTCTAGAACCACCTTTTAGGAATATTTTATTATATTTGTTGGAGGGAAAAGGATTGTTGACTTGGGTCAAATCCTTTATTTATAAATAATAAATAAATAAATGGTTTATTTATTATTTTAAGGAAATGGTGGAAATATAATTAAATAAATAATGATTTATTTAATTATTTATAAATGATTTAGTCAAATTTAACTAGGAATATTATTTAAATAAGGATTAAATAACTTATTCCTAGGAAATAATCAAATAAATAAGGATTTATTTAATTGATTCCCTTGTTTTGGGTTAAATATGACTAGGAATAATAATTAAATTGATGTTTAACTAATTATTCCTTGAGGAAATATAAACAAATATAGATTTGTTTATTATTTCCTTTTGGGGTTTCCTGTTTAGACCATAAACAACTTAATAAAGATGTTTTACTAAGTTATTTCACATAGTGAAAGCAATTTTACTTAGGGTAAAATTGGTCTTACATGGTGTACTTGGGTCCATCTAATGATAATAGGTTAGATGACCAAAAAATGGTGTAACAGATTTCCCCCCAGGGTACGAGTGTTAGGATCAAATCGTATGATCAAAGTACGTTGTAAGAACTCAATCACCAGACATCAAAAGGGAAGTCAGAGAGAGAAATGTAAGGTAGTCTAAAGTGCTAAAGAACTAGACCCTGAGGAGATGAGACTTACAGGTGCAACAAGTCTCGTTTTATGAGAGGGTACCTGTGCTAGAGGCGGCGGGGGAGGCATACCTATGCCCACCGAGACAAGGTACAAAAGAATAGTTTGTCCAGTAAACAAGGGACCAAACTATAAAGTACATGCTGGCATAAACATGAGCCAGATAAAAGATATAATGAGGAATCCCACATACATGTTGTGCCTGGGATAATAGCCAAGACTTATACAATAATATCTGAGTACATGAGATACAAATAAAACTCAAATTCCCCCTATAAACAGGGAAGGGCTCGCAAAATTTGATTGATACATGCAAATCAAAGAATTTCTACAAGCGGATAAGGCCAACATCATCAAATATATGGAGCTGTATCGAAGGCTGCAATGAAGAGGTCATCCGGGCATGTGGGGGGCTACTTGTAGGGCCACCCCCTCATGAGGGTTGAGACATCTCACACATACCCGAGAATCACCAATAGCTATTGCTGCATCACTAGACCATCAAGTATACGGATCTCAATCATGCTGAAAGGAGCTAGAGTTGAGAAACAATCAAATCAAAGGGTAATGAGAAATCCCTTTGCCTGATCCGAGGCACCGAACAAGTGTAGAAGATGGAACCAAGGTACACCACCATCTAGACCTGTCTTCTAGAGTGAATGAGCTAATGTCAACAGAAGGAGGTCCTCCATAGGTGAGGCAATAAGGAATCCTCAACTAAGGCACAAGAGAAAATAGTAGAGCGACTAACAGACTGACACTTATGATGATGATGAAATGGGGGATACTGAGTAGCAAATGGACAACTTCCCTTGTTATAGCATAAAGGGCATGGATGACTTGGCAGCGACTGACACAATATTAGGAGGGATAGGGGACAGTGGGACTGAATGCCGTCATGTGCGACACGAGAGAGGGACCAAGCAATGAAGGATGGAGGACTATAGCGGGGTACAAAGGAACTCAGGATAGACTCCATTAATGTAATGATGAATCAACTCGGATGCTCTAAAAAAGGGCGACTCGATGGTGTTGCCACACAGTAAAGGTCCAATGGGGGACCATAAAAACATGAGTACAAGAGGGTATCTCATGAAGAAACTCAACACGAACAAGGACAAGTATGGAGGCAAAGTGGTGCCCCAAATACAAGTGTTGTAATTGAGGAAATCCGATTTGAAGGAGAGGTGAATAGACCCTTCATGGAGAAAATGTGTCCTAGTAAAGTATCAAATCATGAAAAACTAATAGATACCCAGATGAGTGCTCGGTGAGAGCTTTCCAACGGTGCAGACGGTGTGTCAAACGAGGCTATGGTTTGGTCGCAGCGGACGAAAGAAAAATCAGGGGTTTTTCTTCTAATAAGGCATTTTCCCTCCAAATGCATTCATTTTCTTGTGTAGCTGTGGTGAATGTAGAGAGGAGAGAAGGCCCTAAATTTTGTGGCAATCGTAGCAGACAAAACGATCGTTGGAATCGAGATCCGTTAGTTGCAGGTAAGAGGCCTAATCCTACTCTTTGTTTTTGATGGATTAAAAGTTCAGATTAGGGTCCCAAATCTCAGGAACAACCCCTCCCTCATCTTTACGGCCGGGTCACACTATTTGGGTCAAAAACTGCGACCTCAAAAGCAGGTTTTGGCCTAAAAATTGTGACCTGTCCCAGGATTTGGCCAAAAAGTGCGACCTGTCAGATGAAGGTGATTTCAGTGCTGTTGTGGGCTGAGAGTTGGGTTTTTTGTAATTGGGTACAATTTTTCCTATCTGTAGACTGAAAAATATGATATTTTTGTGTAGATCTGGCAGATATATGGATCGAGTGGAGAGAGAGAGACCTGGGTTCATTACGGATGGAGATCCAAGGGGATCAGGGTGTTCGTCGTGCACTGGCCAGGTTTGGGGTCCTGAAATTTGTGGAGAACCCACTGATGAGAGCTGGGGAGCCCTTGTTGGCCCAGATTGTCAATTATTTGGATCCGGATCATGAGGTATTTATAGTGCAGGGGCACAGGATCGAGTTGAAAATCCAGGATTTTTATTTCTTGACTTGTCTCCCACCATTAGGGGTGGTGGGAAATACACAGCCAGTGTTACCGTGGGGGCGTAACATTATGGAGTTTGTAGAGCGACATTGTCGACCAGGCCTCCAATTCAATGGGACTTGGATACCGATTGGGGATCTAGAGAGGTTAGAGACCCGTGTAGTGGCGGCAGCAGTGTTACGGATCCTGGGCAGCCAGGCACTCCATCACATCACTGGAGGGCATATGATGATTGTGGAATCAGTGTTTAGCGAGACCTACTATGGGTGGGCCCAAATGATGTTGGTATCCTTGAAATGACAGTTGTTGCTTTGCAAGCGGCAAGTGAACCATGATTGCTCGTATGGTACTATATTGTGCTCCTTCTTTTTCGAGAAGATCCTGACCTTGCGACCTCGTGTACAGCTACCAGATAGGGGTCCGAGAGAACCTAGGATGCACCGGTGGGGGCGCTTACTGTGTAGAGGAGGAGGAGGGGCAGTCGGGCGGGTGTTCCGACCAGAGTTCTTTACCCATTGGGATCAAATGCCATTGTACATAGACGACTATCCCTATAGTGGGATGAGTTATTGTGGAGATCCAGACTTGGCACTTCCACCTGGTCGAGTATGGGAGCCTGATTGTAAGTGACAAGTGACTAATATTTTATGTGCATGTTAAAGTTTGTGAATAGTATATATGGTACTGATTATTATACTTTTGGTATGCAGATATAGCTCCGGTAAAACCGGCTGGATATATGGGACGACCTGCAGTAGTAGGGACGGTAGGTGCTAGTGGATCGAGAATGGCACAGAATGAGGACATGGACACCCTCTTGGAGGACATCTGTCGTAGATGTGAGGGGCTGCTTACCAGTGTTTCAAAGCGGGGATGGAAAGACTTAGACGACCAGTACATAGAGTTATGTATTGGTCTACCTTCGGAATGGCGAGGCATCAATACGAGGCGCAACGTGCTTGTCGGTATGTGATCCTCTGACTGCGAGGCGACAGTAGCTCGGGATCCTCAGAGAGTGATTAGATGTGGGGCTGGTGGTGCCCCCTAGTGTGTATGGGGGGGACAAGTGTTGCCCCCCAGTTTTGAGATGTGTTTGGTGTAACATGCTATGGGCATGTCATATGTATCAGAGTAGATGGACTCTAAAAACATGTTGTATGATATATATTATGAATATGCATTTTTTTGATGATTTTGAATGCTATTGTCTTGTGTGTGATAAATGCCAATCTAGAACATGGTTTGCAATGCTATCTACGTAGTGATTTTGTCCTCTAGGTACATTATTGAAAGTAATGAATTTAAATTCACGTATCAAAAGTTTCACTCGTAAATATCATCTAAATAGGATAGGATTATGCACACGATAGATACCATTGAGTTGTAAGACAAGCAGCAGGGAATCTAAACAAACGTGCAGATGGAGGATGCGATGGGAGAGGGCATCAGCGAACAGGCCACGTACTGCATAATATTCACCTTGATTATTGGTGGCATTGCCAATGCAGACCCCATTAGAGAGAATGAGGGTATGCAAGGGGGTAAATATGGCCCGAGCTGCCGAGGCTAGATTTTGGGAATAACGACTTGCCCCATCGGCATAGCCAATATAATGTGTGGATGGGAGGTCCTACAAAATAATGTCACAAGACAAGAAATGGGAGGAGGAAAAACAATGATGGCAGCGTGAGTGTAGGGTAGACATCAAACGGAAACTCTGGGAGGTAGTAGTCTGGATAGGATGGTTATGAATCATAGAACGACTAGCGGGTGATGTATGAGGGCTACGAGAGGAATAGCTGGAGCTCATGTTGTGGAGAACATCATAGATATGGATAATATCGTCCTGGTTATGGGTGGGAAGGAAAAGGTCAGGGAAACCACATGACGCTGCAAGGCTACCTAAATCATTAGCATGGGAGGAAAGGCTCACATACAAATCGTCACGGGAGATAACAAAAGAATAGGTAAAAAGATGGTCAAATGACGTGGAGCCCAAAAATGTCGCTGGATGGAGATCAAGAAAAACATAAGGAGGGATTCAGAAGGAATGTACTCCGAGGGTAGCATGGATGATGATAGGTAGAGGATGGGGGTAGCGGGTTCCATCATCTCAACATCAGGGGGGGAATTTCGATGGTAGCAGGGGGATCCTCAAGCTGACCTGATGCATACTGCGCGAGGATGGGAGAGGCAGATTGATTTTGTTCAACCTCATACTCGCGAATGACCTCTAAGGAGGCTCGGTAATGTGTCAGTTGAGGACAATGGTGGGAATAATGGCCATGGACACCACACAAAGTGCAGGGTTTGTTGGTGCGAAGATTTTTTGGGTTCTTGACTGCGGATGAGGAAGAAACAGAGGATTCAGAGATCGTAGACTCAGGGAACGTGACTTTAACCATGGGTTTGATACGGGGATACTCAGGACAAGTGTGGGTGGCATGACCAATGCCATCACACAAGGCAAAAGGTTTGGCAGGTGGAGGAGGGGTAGGGGCAGTCGGGGTGGCCTTGTCTTTGGATGCCCCCTTGCGAGCTTTGCCTTTCTTTCTGGTAGCTGTCACAATAGGAGAAGGGTCTTGTTGAGGTGCTGGTGGCACTGTAGCGATGAAAGAAGCTAAGGGAATCGGTTGAACCAATGTCAAAGCAAGGTATTGGGGTGACTTGGTGGGGTCTCGAATGGAGGATTAAGATACCAAAAAGGTATTCCCACGGTCAAATTAGGGATGGAAAGGGTTGCCATGATGGGGACCGAATAAAATCCGGGAGGGGGAGCAAGGGACGGTATCTGACCGACATGGTAATGGCCAGGAGGGATGGCTCCCATATGGTTGAGACCTGGGGGAACCGATCCAAGAGGGTAGAGAGGCTCAGGGGTACTAGCTGGATGGGAAGGTCTAGACGGAAGAGGTTCGGCCAGCTGAGGCGAAGGGCTTGGAGCAGGTTGCGGCGGGAAAGTTTGAGGTTGCTAACTAGCCGAAGCGGGCCGCTTAAGGTCAGCCCGAGACGATTGCATCATGAAAAAATTCTCTAAGCTGGGATCAGAGATGGGAGGAGGAGGAAGACCAAGGAAGGTTCCAAGTAAGGAGGAGTTTCTGTAGATGCTGGGGGAGACACTGGTCAAAGAATCGACAGTTTTCTTATTGGCTACAGAAGAGATGGTTGACTCAGGGGAGGTCTGAGATTTTGGCTCATGATATGGCAACTGGTCGATGGTGAATATCTTTCCATTGTGAGGGAAAAACATCTTGCGATGGACCGCGGATGGGACAGAAGACATGGCATATGTGTAGCTACGCCCCAAAAGAATGTTATAGTCGAGAGGGGCGTCGATGACTTCAACGTCAACAAAAACAGTCTTTCCTACAAGGGTGATAGGAAAATTACAGAATAGGCGTGGCCATCCCACGCGCGAAGGGTGATTGTGGAAGGGGCCAGCTCAGGAGATCCGAGTTGTTTCCAAACTGAAGTAGACATCACACATGTATATGCCCCCTCATCAATAATACATTGAGACACATTAGCGTTCCGGATTTTGACTGGGATTTAGAAAGCGACGGAAGCAGGAAGGGGAGAATGATCTAATTGACGAGCGCAAAAAACAATCAATTGGTCATCAGCAGGATCTACAGTGCCCATGGCGGATATTAGAGCCTTATTTTGAGAAGGACACAATTGGAGGAGTTCCAGTGTTGAAATGGCAGCAGGAGACTGCACCAAATCATCTACTACGCTATACGAATGAGCAGCTCGACCGGAAGCAGCATTTCGGTGTAATGGGCCCTTATGAACCTTGATAGGGACCTAAAATTTGGGTTGAGGGATCTGCAAAGGACCATTGGGTGTCAAAGGAGGCTTTGTAGGACCTGAAGAAAGTGACTCGGGGACAGACGGAGTGGGAGGCATGGGGTACTGACGAGACCGATTTTGAAGGTTAAGGTCAACGGTGAGAGGTTGGTCAGAAGTCATCATAAGAATCTGGTAATCGGAGGAACCAGAAGGGGAAGGTTGAGTGGTTACCGGGGCATGAGGTGGTTGAGTAGCCACAAATCCTTGCTGAGGGAAATGATCGGTAAACACGGCTGGTTGAGAATTAGCCACATTGGGGGGAGCAGTAGGGGAGGTATGCTTTCCATGCAATGTAGTCTGAGACTCCCACATCTGCCACATCTATGGTAATAGGGGACAATCGTGAGTGTAATGACTGTAAACACCGCAACACGAACAAGGCTTATTGGTGTAAAGAGGCCTATCCGGCTTGGGCTGAGAGCCCCGTGGCTGGTTAGCAATGTTAGAATCAATACTTGAAGGATTGGATCCACGATTACCAGGGGTAGATTGATTTTGATTTCCTTTCCTCTTTCTTTGAGAAGAAAGAGGATTAGTCGCGCCCTACTGTGCAAATACTTGCCCTGGAGGGGGTAGTAGTTGCTATTGCGGGGGTTGCGAAGGCAAGGGAGGTGGAGGTCCAAATGATGGAGGAGTTGGGACACCAGGCTATGGGTAAGGATAATGCTTAGGATGGGCAACATTGAGGTAAGTAGGAGGGTGGGAAAAAGGAGGAGGTGTGCCGTATCCTGGATACATGCTACTTGGAGGGGGAAAAGTGTTGGAGGTGCTGGCCCCTCCTAGAGGGAAACCATAGCCCATAGGAGGTTGAGCGTAGGTATGCGAAAGAGCTCCAACGATACCGTCGGCAGAGTGAGATGCCCCCGGGGCGTTAGCGCCACCGGGTCTGGGGAGGTCAGGAAGGATAGTATAAACATAACCATATTGAGCATAGATGAGGTCATATTTCAAGGCTATTTGGAGGGCAGCTTCTTCGGTTTGAGGGAACTGGGATGCGACATCTTTGCCGATGGCAGGTAAGAGAGAGCAAAGGAACCAGTCCATGTAGACCCGATCTTCAAAGGTGGGAGCTTGACATAAGCTCCTTCTTCTCCGCCATTCCTGGACATGAGAAGAAAGGCGGGTCAAAGACGATTGACGGAAATAAGTCAAGAGTTTGGTACTAGTGTCGTATCGGAGAGGGAGCTAGAAATAAGATAAGAAGGCTTGGGCAATGGTCATAAAGGTGGTATGGGAAGAGGCGGTCTGATCAACATACCATTTAGAAGCTTCGCCTGTAAGTGTGCGTTGGAAAAATCTAAGACGGATGGAATCATTAGTAATGGAATTGGATGAACACCACATGTAGAAAGATCAGATATGGTTGGAGGGATATTCACTAGCAAGGCCTTCGAACTTGGGAATGTCAAAGGGGAGCTTGGTTTGCATAGCAGGCCAACTAACATCGTGGCGGATAGGATTGTTGATCAACTGATTGAAATCAGGGAGACTGCGACTTCTAATTGAAATCGGGGAGATTGAGACCAGCCATATAAGGGAGCAAAGGGACAATCGAGATAGTTCCCGTGGTGGCTCCACTAGAAACAGGCCCAGCAGTAGGACTGGGGTTGCCACTAGCGTTAGGTCCTGAACTAGACATGGTGAAGGTAACAGGGGGAGAACCCGAAGAATTAGAAGAAGAGTCAGAGTGCGGACTCGGGGGAGGACTAACTCGACGGCGATGGGAAGGAGTAAGTCGACCAACTGGAAACTAAGGGTGAAGGCCAAGAAGTCTCCGGGATAAACGCCTTAGAGGCACAATGATGACTGGAAGAAGAAAAACCGACAAGGGCAGGGAGTTGCAAAATCAAGTGAGGTCAATGTCAAAACAAGGGTAGAGAGGTGCAGTGTCAATTGATTTTAAAGTCTTTGCCAGGCGGTGTTAACCAAGCTCTTCTTCACTTAGGGTCAATGTGTGGCGTGTGTTAATTTTAATTTTTAAACCCAGACTTTTTGAGAGTAAAAGAAAAAGTGTGTTGCGTAATTGAAAATAAATCTGCAGAGAACATTAAATAAGACTGAAATAACAGAAAATTAACAGCTAATAATGCATCGATCTAACCCAAGAAGACGGTCTCTCAAAACTAGTCTAAAAGAGGGAAAAAATCTAAGCAAAACACACTAAAAAGAGGCCAATTGATCTAAGGTCGGGAGGGACAGGGATCTAAAGGAGAAATCTGCTGAAAAGAGGTGCAGAAAACAATAAAGAGGCAGAGGCAAGGTTGCTGCAACAAAGGGGGAAATCAGCTAAAGGTAGAAGGGACAAGGAGGTGACCCTAGAGGTAAACCCGAACAAAAATATATGATGTGATTTGAAAGGGAGAAGAGCTGATCTAAAGAGATCTGAAAATGAGGTATCAGATCTTAAAAGAGCAAGGCTGACACTCTGAAAATTCAGACGTCTGAAACAGCTAAAACTCTTCCATAAAAAGTGGAGGGTACTAAAGCCCTAAGGGGAAATATTCCCACTTAGTTGAGTGAAACAGATCAGAAACATGTCTAAACGAGTGGACACAGAGGCTGGAAAACCCTGACAGAAGCTTCAGACAAACCCAGAAAAATTACTGGAAAAGTGCACGAAAAAGTGCAGGTCGAGGGTTCTGACCTGTTTTCAGTCCAGGTCGCAGTTTTTGGGCAGAAAAGTGTGCCCTCTAGGCTAGGTCACAGGTTTGGGGTCGATAAGTGCGACCTACAGATCCGGGTCTCTCGGCGGCATATTTCAGAAAAAAGTTGTCGTCTCAGCTGCGACTGCTATCTGTCACCTACGCAATAGGGCCAGAAACATACAGAAGTTAAAAATTTTAATGTTTGAGGGTTTTAGAGGTGAAAAAAACCATAAAAATAGGAAAAATAAAAAACTGAAGAGAAACCCTAAGGTCTGAAATAGCTGGATATGCAGGAATACATAAAACGACAGTGGTCGCAAAATAATCCCCATTGGAGTCGCCAATTGTTAGTATGAATCTTTCGTCGGGAAAAGACCACTTTAGTTACGTATAAAAAATAGCCCTAACATCAATTACGGCTGCCAATATCTTCAAATCTGCAGTTAGTTGATCCAAATAAAGCTACACAAATCCAGATCTATGCATAAAAAGACATTAAGCAGTAGAAATAAAGTTTTTCTCCATGCATCCAATAGACAAGACAAGAACGATATTTTTGAAAGAAGTTTTATATTATATGGCACTTGAGAGGAAAAAAAGAAATTTGTTTCCGATTCTCCTCAATCGGATGGGTTCTTGAAAGTCCTCAGCACTTCAGATCTAGAATTTCTCTCTCTTGTTGGTGTAGAAAACCCAGACAAACATAGAACTCAAAGGGAGCTCACAAAGTAAATAATGGAGAATGTGACAATGATAATGGCTCAAAGTCAGACCAAGAGTATAGATCTAGAGTGATCTAATATGCCAATGAAAGGTGACAAATGAATGGGAAAACCCTTCTATTTATAACAAAATATTAGGGTACTCTAGAACTTGGTGCATGAATAAAATATTATTAACCAAATTCTAGAACCACATTTTAGAAATATTTTATTATATTTATTGGAGGGAAAAGGATTTTTGACTTGGGTCAAATCCTTTATTTATAAATAATAAATAAATAAATGATTTATTTATTATTTTAAGGAAATGGTGGAAATATAATTAAATAAATGATGATTTATTTAATTATTTATAAATGATTTAGTCAAAATTTAACTAGGAATATTATTTAAATAAGGATTAAATAACTTATTCCTAGGAAATAATCAAATAAATAAGGATTTATTTAATTTATTTCCTTGTTTAAAAGTTAATATGTGACTATAACACACCAAAAAGATGTTTAACTAATTATTCCTTGAGGAAATATAACCAAATATGGATTTGTTTATTATTTCCTTTTTGGGGTTTCTTGTTTAGACCATAAATAACTTAATAAAGGTGTTTTACTAAGTTATTTCACATAGTGAAAGCAATTTTACCTCAGGTAAAAATTGGTCTTACATGGTGTACTTGGGTTCATCTAATGATAATAGGTTAGATGACCAAAAAATGGTGTAACACAACCCATTGAGGACAGTTCGTGGCTTGACGCGGTATAGATACAACGGGCAGGATATCCTGTGGAGGAGCTCATGGAATGGAGCGACGAATTTTTGTTACCCCGAGAGCCTGATGCAGGAGCATCCAGCTTAGGGTGAACAAATACAAAAGTGTTTGTCTCACAGGTTTACAGGTCATTGTACCTGATTTTTTCTTTAGATTTCCTTAGTTTTTAGCATTTAGGACTTAACAACAAGTTATGTTTTTTAATTTCATTATAATTTCTTTTTAGTTACTATTTTAAAATTAAGTACAGAATTTAGGTGAACGGGAATTAACAGTTATCCAATGTAACTACATGTAACTATTGATAGTTTCTAAAACTGTTCAACAAATCATACAAAAGTGAAAAAATGAGACATTTGTAAGATTGGATTCCATCATAGCAGAAAACAAATAAAGATCATACAAGAGATTTTGAAAAGTCATCTGAATCCATTCGCAACAAAATACATTTCTTTCTATATTCATAATTGAATGCATTCATAAACAGTGGCAAGAACTGGCAGAATAATTCTTTTTACAGGAATTTAAGAAACAACCGAGAGCAAGTGGGAGTGATTACATCGATGCATATGAACGAGGATACAAATAAGAGCCGAGACATCTATTAACAACAAAGATCTACAATCATAGAAACACGCTGAGCGTTGTGGTAAAGAAAATCATAGGTATCATTCAAACTGAAACAATACATTTTCCTTTCGAGTATTATCCAAGTAGTTTATTACAAATACCAAAAAAATCGTTGCAGTCCAAAGATATGATTAAATATATTTCATGTTCAACTAAGGAAATTGGTTCGAAACCCCAGTACATAAACCCTACAACCAGAAGCGAATACCAAGACCGGAGACAAAGAAACCCTGACTGGCAAGTTAAGAGTCGTGACCACATATAGATCCCAAAACCACTTACAGATAGAAGAGTATCCATACCAAACTGCTAATAGAGAAATCAACATAGAAGACGACTGATAGGGGAGCCGAGGCTCATACCCTCAACACCTTAATTGCTAGAAGTGACTACAGGAAAAGGCCCTACCCGTTTGGGCTAGTAACAATAGAGCCGAAGAGCACACCTGGAATGCCCAAAAAACCACCTGCAAAGACAAACCGAGATGTTAGAATTGCGAGAAAGTTAAAACCCTCCGACAGAGAAATGAACGGTGAGGGTTTGTAAGCCTATGCTTACCAAAAGAGCAGCGTCAAACTGGAGGAAGGATTCAACTGATCACCAACCAGCAAGGAAACCCTGCTCATGAAGGAGCAAATTCCTTAGTATAACTAGGAAAATCAACTAAAAAACAAAGGCAGAGAAGGAGGACTTACCACTGTGAAGCCGATGAGTTGAGGTCGAATGCCGAGTTCCCTGATGGCTGCGACCCGACATACCACAGTCAAATAACCAGTTAAACAATAGAACGCATACAGCGAGAGGATAAAACAATATAAGAACAAATGCATTTAGGTGATAACAACCACAAATAGCACCCACAAAACCTTCAGGGTGGAGGAGCCCATTTGCAGACAGTAGAGGACCAAATCTCGAAACCCTCGAGCTCATTGACGGAGCAAGAAATACAAACAGAGCCATTACACTAACAGAATCCAGCTAGTAGAGCAGAGTGGTGGTTAAAGATTGCAGATAGAGCCCAGTAAACAGAGTAGGAGCCATGGCCACATACAGGTCAAAGTGCCACTAAAACAAACCACCATAATCGCAAAGAAACAGTCGAAAACCCTCACAGTCACCAGAGAACAAAGTAAAATGCCAAGTGAACAAAGGTTAGGCACGTAGCTAAGGGCGGGATCACTAATTCTGAGGACGGGACATGTGTCCTCATCACACCAACCACAAGTACGAGCAATTAATCAACAATAAAAAAATATCGATTATAAAATCACCGAGAATCTAATAATCACAATCACCACATTAATCATAAATTAATTATTGATTAATCGCATAGTTTAAGAAGGGTTGGTCCCATCAATACATGTTTTAGCATGGTAGCACATGATATCATCCTTCTCATGCACAAATATGATGATGATAAAGTTATGTAATGACCCATTTGAATAGGTATGAGGGAGGTGGGTGTACTGGTATTCTAACTCGAGACTAGTTTTTTGGAAGACTTGTTATTTAGGCATACATATTGTAGTGTTGTGGGACCACTTGAATAGGTATGATGGTGGAAAGTGTACTCATGTACTAGCCTAAAGGAGAAATGTGAGATCTTAGGATGTCATATGGTTCATGAACCTTACATGAGTAAAAGTGTAAGTGAGATCAGAGGATGTTAAATGGTTGATGAGCCATGCACTAGAAAAATATCATAGAAAATTTGTGGATATAGCTACTAGTGACCCATATATTCCGAGGGATGGTATGTTTTTATTTATTTATGTGGAATTCAATAAAGATATTGGGACCAAGTTAATCTCTCCAAGTCAAGTTTAAGGGGGGAATTGTTAGTGTGGTTAGGGTAAACTTGACTAGGTCATTAAGCCAATTTCATATGCTCATTAATGGGTTTATCATAAACAATTTATCAAAATACCAAGCCTAGTTGTAGACTTTGAGTTGGTTAGTTTCAAATCAAGGGTATTCATGTGTTTGGAATTAAAATATAAATATTTATATTTAGAGAATCTACAGAAAGATCAAACTTAGGGTCATGAGATCTATTATCTTTCCAAATAGAATTATAATGATATAAACCATATGCTTAATAAATGTTCTTATGTCAAAAAACTATGGTTATAAATTAAGTAATCCATGAATTTCATGGGAGGTTGGGTTGATTAAATAGTGGAGAAAAATATAATAAGTTAGTTGAAATGGAAACAAATAAAAGAGAAGAGGGTTCTCCTCTTCTAACATGTTAGGGAGTGTGGCACATTAAAAAAATATATATATAAGGGTAAGGGGATGTCATCCATCTAGGTGTCCCAAAAATTAAGAGTTTCAACCATAGAATACAAATGAAAATTATATAAAAAAATATACAAGGAAAAATACGGAGGAGATTATTAGCAAATTTCAAGAAATTTCCAATTTTCTTTGCATGTAAATTCCAATAGTTGGAATTGTTCTACACGTAGGCTTAACATCATGAGTATAATTGGTGAATGATTTGTGCAAGAACCATTTGGAATCCAATGGTGTGATTGGGACACGACCCATTCTTGCTCGACATCATACGGTTCTCCAAATATTGAGACAATTCAAAATAATGGACTAAACTCCTTGTAAAATCCCAAGATTGTTGTTGCATGTATTGATATCTTCTTAGCCACAAAGAAAACAAGAGCGCTGCATTGAACGGTGCCCACCTATGTCTGGGAGGTGGACCACGTGAATTATATCGGACGGAAAAAGGGGAAGCACAACTGTGACTAGGCATGGTTGTAGCATCGTCCTATTCACTGGAGGAGGACCAAGCATTGTGAGGTCGCTGGTAGCAGCGAGGTGACCAACTACCGCATCACAGGGTCCGTCACCTGCATTTACCAACAGCCGAACTGTCAAGAAAGAAAGGGTCGTGGGGGTGCTCCATCGACCAAGAAGCCAGAGTGGGTCATGTGAAACGAGTTCCAGTCATCAAGAGAGGGAAGGCGAGTTTCTGGAGCACCCGAGACGCGATTCTGGGCATAGATCGCAGATGATTGAGCTGTTTATGGAACGCAGTCCCTTTGCAACACAGAGGAGGCCATTACGCCAAGCAAGGAGGACGAGATCCGTGGCGAAGGATGCAGAGATTGGCCTGAGAGATCAACGGCTCCTCATGCCTGCAGCGTAGTTCCCCATCGCATATCCACCCAGTAGCTGAAGGTCACAGCTGTTATTAGAGCCGGACTTGTGAAGTAATTCGTAGCCTTCGTGCGCTGAATTGGGAAGTTGACCCATCAATGCATATAAATCATTGGTAAAACTATTGTATCAAACGCCCACTTTAATACTTGGGCCAAATGCATTAATAAACGTATATTTTTGTGGAGTCCAAAAGGGGTTTGTTTGGATACGATTATTTCCATTTAAGATCTACGATGGACTTATGGGTAGTGATTCTAAGTACTCATGATATTTCATTTGACTATATAGTGTCGAACGGATTTTTATATTAAGATTATTACTCGAAGAATTTCTTTTATTTTATAATGTTTATTGTAGTGGTATGAGAGCCACAATCTTCGCCAGCCCTCGGATGCCAAGAAAGGAAAAGAAAAATCGGATTGCCATTTATTGCAAAGAGAGAAAGGATAGAAGTCAAGGGAAAAACAAAGAGATCAACAATAAGGACCAGGGAGAGTCAGAAGAAGAAGAACCAATGGGTGACCACGAAAGTAATAAACTTGAAGATTATTGCCGCCACTTAAGAAAAAATTGTGGAACTTCTCAAATTGCAGATCAGACAACCTAATTTGGAAAGAAATAATGGGGAAGGTGGCTCTCATTCAGGAGGGGACGGTCCATCATATGAAAATGTCAACATTTGGAGCAGCAGTCCATCACATGAACATGCCAACATTCGAAGCATCCCTTTACGCCGACCAACCATGCCTCCATTCTTTGATGATTACTCTAGAGAGCAAGACTTTCTTTCACCAATTATAGAGACAATTACAACTTGAATTAAGGAATATGATATGTTGATGCACAATGTGAAAGTAACCTTAACCATCAATGAATATTACTTCATGAGGAGCAAAAAACAACGTAAGAAAACCGCATATCGGGGCCCTCAGTAAAACATGGATCTGCAAAAGTTGGTGGGAAAGGTAACTCTTCCTTAATTCGATGGATCAACAAAGTGTTATGCACAATCATGGGTGCAGAATATCGATACATATTTCCAGCTCAATCCCATGCGTGAAAGGATGCCATTAAATACACCACACTACATCTTGATGGAGAAGCAAGTGGATGGTGGCAACATCGGATAATTACTCTAGGGCATGAAAACATAATCTCTTATACATAATTCATGCAGAGATTGATAGAAATATTTGATAGGAATAACCGTGAGTTGTACTTTTGAGAGATAACGCAACTTCGACAGACAGGAGCATTGAATCATATATCATGAAATTCGATTGGCTTGCAGTAATGGTCACCAACATATAAATGGATTGATTGGTCATGTTGTTCATAGAAGGGTTGTGAGAACCCCTGGGTGGTTGGATCAGACCCTGCCAACCCGTAACCGTGCAAGAAAAATTAGCCGAGCAAGGGATATAGAAGATGTCGTACCCAAGACTATATTCCTACCCAAACTAACTATTCCTCAAAAGGGTAAGGAAGTCAAGCAACAACAAAGGGAGTTGTTTCAGAAGGGAAAGTTGGATGATGAAACCAAGAAATATCTTAGGAGGAGAAGGCTATTCTTCTCTTTTCAGAAACCTTGGGCGCTAGGAAATCGGTGCACTAAAGGAACGGCCCACTATATTGAAGTATTTTTTGAGAGAGAAGATGAGGAAGAGCAGCCAGAGCCAGACCAGGGAGAATCACAAGGTATGGGGGGAATACAAGAGGAGATCTAGGAAGGTATTATTGCTTCTCTTACAGGGGTCCAAATATACCACACTTTTCAGGTTAGGGGCACCACACAAGGAAAAAAAGTGATTGTGTTGATTTATGATGGGGCCTCCCACAAATTTCTTGATGCAGAATTTGTAGCTATAAGAGGACTAATGACTGAAGAATTTGGAGGATTTACAGTTTTGATTCCTAGGAAGAAAGAGCACAAGCGCATGCCATGCACTAAAATAGTCCCTTACATGATTCTAACAATGGGAAACTACACGCGGGTTGTCAGTAAATTTTTTGTTGTCAATTTTCCAGACTTTCATGTAGTATTAGGGATCCAATGGCTATATTCAATCGAGACTCATACAATAAACTATCGAGAGTTAGATTTTTCATTTACATGACCATATGCTAAGAAGGTGATGTTGAGAGGAATGCATTCATATCTACCCAAGATTGTGACATCCAAAAGGATGGAGGTAGATCTTCAACATGGAGATATTGTATGGGTTTTGGAGTGCTGAATCATGGAGAAAAAACTAGCATAACAACATAAGGAGTATCCCCATGACATCATGGCATTGTTGCAAAAACACTAGATATTTTTTGGAGATATACACCCATGGCAACGACTAGATAGGGTATTTGAGGACATCATTGAACTAGATGAATGGGTCCAAGTTCTCATCACTAACCCTTACCTACACACCAAAGCATATAAAGATGAGATAGAGAAGGAAATCTAGGAGTTGTTGGAATTCAGACACATTCAACCAATCTCTAGCCCTTTTGCTTCATCCTTGTTTTTGGTAAAGAAGAAGGATGGGTCCCTAAGGATGTGAATAGACTATTGGGCACTAAATAAGAAGACCATTAAAATAGATATCATATCCCGAGCATCGACGAGCTGATGGATGAACTGAATGGAGCCAAGTACTTCTCAAAAGTTGACATTTTCTTGGGCTATCACCAGATCATATTTAGTGATCAAGACATCCCAAAGACGGCTTTCAAATGCCACTATGGGCACTATGAGTTCCTAGTGATTCCGTTTTGATTGACCAACGGCCCGTCGGCATTTTAGTCATGTATGAACCATGTATTCAATAAGCACCTACACAAATTCGTGTTGGTCTTCTTCGACGACATCTTGATCTTCAGTCAAACATGGGAAGAGCATTGAGAGATATTATATGTAGATCAACAAAGGCTAGAAAGGAGTTTCGAAGTAGGAGATGTTGTTTACCTTTGGCTGCAACCATACATAAATTCTACCCTGATGAAAAAAGAAGAAGAAAAGTTAAATCCATGATTCTACGGTCCCTATCGAGTAATTCGAAAAATAGGAAAAGTGGCATATAAATTGGAGCTTCTAGTAGAGATAAAAATTCATAACATATTTCATTTTTATTGTTTAAATAAAGCATTAGGAGGGAAGGTCAAATCATCACATGATTTTCCATCGTTAGATGAGGAGGGGCATCTTCAACTCGTTCTAGAGGAGGTGTTGGAGGTTCACGAAAGGAAGCTTCAGAGCAAGACCATCCGTGAATATTTGTACTGTACTCTGTAAGGTTTCTAGTTTTGTTTAATGTAATATATATTTATTTGAAGAAAATCCTGTGGTATTTAGCAACTGTATTCTCATGGAAATTATTCGTATACTCATGGTTATGTTTTCCTTATAGATATATCGTGATATCTATTTATTATGGTGTTCACCGAGCCTCTGTCTGGTTCATGTATTTTCGCAATCCTATTTTATATCTTTAAATGATTCCTATTTACTACTAGCTTCGGAGAAACGAACAATCCTTATTCATGTACAGTTGCTTTCTTTCATTTCTCAATATTACCAATAGAGGAATTTTATCTAAGTTTTTCTTAGGTGACCGGACCACCTCAATTTCTTGTCCAAGTATAGCTAGATTGAGTAACGACGTGTTTTGTGTTGAGGTTCCACCTCACACCTAGAACTGAAAATTCACTCCTCATTAGTTTTTAAAATGACAGAGTTGGTTTGACTATATGTCTTGAGTTTTGCTATTGTATTGTTTTCTCAGTAACTTATTATTCCTTTACTTTATATTCCTATTTTCATGTCTTTAATAGATTTTAATCCATGCCATGTAGCTCTCCAAGCAGTCTGCACTATTTTCTAAAGCAAGATAATACTATTGTATTTATATAACACAGTTACTACTGTATTTTATATAACACAGTTACTACTGTTGAACACCTAATCCTTTATGGGTAGGTGTGGAAGGCGAAGAGTCATAAAGGAGTCTAAGTGACCTTGGAAGATGAATCCAAGAGTCACACCATTGTATTATAAATTGGCATTTATGGTGAATAATATGTGCATATCATGCTTATCTTTCTATATGTGTGTTTATCTTTCTTCATACACCATGTGTGTGTTTAACATGGTATCAGAGCCCAGGAGAGGCCCTGGCATTTTCTCTGCCTCCTGAGATCTTCCTCTTCATTGTTTTATGTGTTTATGAATGTTTGTTGCTCTCAGCCACAGGGGCTTCACTAGGGGAGCAATACCATACCACGTGGGTTCATATTGGGGGATATATATTGAGGAAAAAATGACATAATATATTGGGCGATATATCAGGGGTAAAGGGTTTTTATATTGGCAGGTATACAAAATGGATCTCAAAGTTAATGAAAAAATATAAAGGGGTATAAAAAAATGTTAAGGAAAAAATGGATACCTACAATATTTAGTGGAAGTAGGGGTTTTTTGAATTATGAAGGTGTATTGGGTTCATATTGGTAGGGGGTTAAATAATGTGATTTTTAGGGGTATTTTCCAATATGTAGTCAAATTAAGGGTATTGTTTAATATGCCACAAACACACGTGATAGGTCAGAGGTTCATTAAGTGAAGTCCCTGTGCTCTCAGCCTTATGCTTTCACAAAGATCCTAATACCTGTAGCTTACATTTCCCAAAATAGTTTCACGGCAAGCATATATGTGATTATCATTCCTCGCTACATCAAAATATCTCGTGTTTGAGTTGTGCTGGCTCTCCCCTCTGCAAACTCTGTGCACTCCATACACAGCAGTCCGCTCCGCCGGCTCGACTTCCCATCGGACACGCTACCACCGCCTCACCTTCCCATGCAACATATCGACCCACTCTTCCATAGGCCTTGCCTCTAATATCGCCATAACTAGAAACATCAAAATGCCCCATCTGTTCTAGCTTTTTCCTATAGCTAATCAGAAGCATCATAAAGTAATATGTGAAGAGGGCAGAGAGAAGTAAGGCCGCTGAAGCTAGAGCCCATCCGCTCAACTTGTAAGTGTAGGGAAATCCAAGAACGCCCATGCCCACGATGGATACTATTATATTTCCAAATGTTTGTGCCACAGAAGTGCTGCATCTTCTCCCTGCACTGTCTCCGAGCAATGCCACTTCTTCAATCTCGATGTCAATGGTATGAATGGAATCACTCCCTCTGTCTCTTGAGATTTCCTTTGTTTAAATTGCACTGTCACTGGTTTAAATTACATTGGTCTCGAGAATTACTGTGTTAAGCTCAGAACAATTTTGAACCGGGAAAATTGGGTCTGTGTTGATTTTGATAGTATTTAAAAAAAAAAATGAACTCACTCTCTGTCTTAGAGTAGGGATTATGGGGAAATTGTAAGTATTTCATGTGGACTGGCTCCCTTTTTGCCTCATAAGCTCACCTCAGGCACAACACAAAGAGCCCCTGAACTCCGTAGCCCAAATCCAAACTTCGAGTATTCAACCCTCAGCAAAAAAATTATCCCCTTGCCCCTCAGAGCCTGGTGTTTCTAAGGGGTATTCTGGCTTTATTTACCCTTCTAGAGAAACATAGGCCTTGGGACTTGAAATTTATGTTTAGGAATCATATGTGCCCTCTTAATACTTGTGAACTTGTCATTCCAACATGCCAAGTACTTGGCAATCTGATAATTAACTAGAGTTGCAATAGAGAACCAGTGGAATTTGAAATTGATAGTTGAAAGGGAGAAAATTAATACGGTAGACATAAGTTCCCTTTGAGACACAATAAAAAATCAACCTCCCACGCTTCTACTATACGCTCGAACTCTTGAAGCCAATCGTTAGCCAAATTTCGAACCTGTTGGTTCGGGTGGTGCTAGAACGCCTTCAAAGCTTCCTGCAATGTATTTTTCATGTCCTGAGAACCCATGTTAGTCTCTCAACCAGTGTTGAGAGACTTAACCAGCGTTGCACTGAGACTTAACCAATGGGCATCACAATTCTGAGTGAACCAGTTCGGTCAGGGGTGGTGGAAATTCTGACAGAGTGAAGGTGATTGCGTGTTTGCAAATCACTCAGTGAAAAAATTTATGTGTTTGCAATTCACTTAGTGAAATAATTTTCCTATTTGCAATTGTAATTCCGAGTGAAACAATTGTGGTTTTGCAATTTTGAATTGATAGCATTGCAATTCTAAGTGAAACAATTGTGGTTTTGCAATTCTGAGTTGATAGCATTGCAATTATGAGTGAAAAAATTATGGGTTCGTAATTCTGATTGAAACAAGTGGGGGCTTGCAATTCGGTGAATATAATTAATGGAAACGAAGTGAGTGTTTGCATGATATTACAGTGGAATTGTAGTGAAAATAATTAGTGGAAATGAAGTGAAGTGCTTGTTTGCAATTCAATGGAAAGAGTTAGTATTTGCAATTCCAATCAAGCTTTTGCAATTTCTCACAATTGATTGGTAATTTATTCAACCATTTTCAATTCATTGGCGTAATTAATTCAACCATTTTCAATTCAATTCGAGTGAAGTGAATTGAAGAAAGTGTGTGGGGGAATTCATTGGTAATTAATTCAACCATTTAAAAAAAAAAAAAATTGCCAAAATTGTAGCAGACATTTTGAAGAGGACTGATTGAAACCAAACTGAAGAATATTCGAAATTTATTTACATTGTAAATGGGTGCAGTATTGGTTGAACCCGACACCCTTCATTTATTTAACTTTGAGTTGTTGAGAAAATGGCTAAAATCAATGATGCATTAGAGTTGTTGAATAACCTCATTCATTCCACTGTTCATGATATGGTAAAAATAAGCAAGAATGCCCTTTTTAATATTCAAACTTGCTTGCAAGATGCACAAGACAAGATTGAGTTTTTGCAGTTGGAGTCTCAGTTTCAGCAAGATGAACTTCAGCAAAAGACTCATCATTCTAAACCTGTTTCTGTTCAAAAAATTGAGGACTCTTATCAGCAGCAAGAATATAAAGTTGCAGATGATTCACATTCAGTTCCTTGTACAAGAGCAGATTTACATGCAGATGCAGCAGCTCGGTCTGCACTTCCCAAGCCCATCATCAGACCTTGGGGAGATCTTGTCCATAACAAGCACCGAACAAGTCTTGGATATGACAAGGAGTTGTCCTTTCATATTCCGGACTACTCCAAGCCCATAAAATTTCAAAGTGCCGGATTTATTTATGATAGTTCACCTTCAGCTGTTCCAGATCCTACTCCTCTTCCACAAAAACAACAACAACAAATTGAAAAATGAAAGCACTGTGATCGAGTTGGCCATATGAAAGACCATTGTTTTGATCTTCACCCATGCAAGAACTGTGGTCGGCACACCCATTCTTCACACAAATGCTTCAGAAACAAGCCTCCTGCAAGAACAAAGATTCATCTTGGATGGATTTCTTCTTGGCAATGGGCATAAACAACCAAGAAGATGTTTAAGTCGCATGTCAAAACTTGTTCTCGAATATTGAACAATCTTGCAGTTGAGTTTTCACCGTCATCTCACCTTGTATCTAACAGGGGGGGGAATGGTGGTCATCTACAAGCTTTAAAGCCACATCAAGCGAGCCTCAGCCACAATTTCTCATTCCAGATTCGGAGTTGTAGCCAGAGACACAACAGTTCAAGCGAGCCTGAGCCACAATTCGTTATTCTAGATTTAGAGTTGTAGCCAAAGACATGGATGCCTATGAGCATGCCTTTGGTTGGTGGACAGCCTTAAACCATCTATGTGAGGTTGATATTCTTCCTCTTTCAGAACACTTCCTCTAGCAGAAGACTTCATATTCTTGTCAGTTTTGGTTGAGTTCCAGGAAATGCATTAAGCATTCCATTGTTGGTGGTCATCCTTAAACCATCACAGCTTGTAGAATTCCCTTCTTTTAGGTTGAAGGTCTCTCTCTTCAAATATGAGGGACACTTCCTCTAGTAGAAGCCCTCAGCTTCTTGCTAGTTTTGGAAGAGTTCCAGGAATTGCAATAAGCATTGCGTTCCAGTGTCGGTGGTCATCCTTAAACCACCTCTTTATGCCAACATTTCAGAGAGCTAATTCAGCCTAAGTGCTGCCATGCATATTTTGCAAATTTGTATTAAAACTCTCTTCTTTGACTCACACATACCCCTTCAGATTAAGGGGGGGAATGTTGAACACCTAATCTTCTATGGGTAGGTGTGGAAGGCGAAGAGTCACAAATAATTCCAAGTGACATTGGAAGATGAATCCAAGAGTCACACCATTGTATTATAAATGTACATCTATGGTGAATAATATGTGCATCTCATGCTTATCTTTCTATGTGTGTGTTTATATTTCTTCATACACCATGTGTGTGTTTAACAACTACTGTATTTTATATAACATAGTTACCACTATATTTACTTTATTATATAACAGAGTTACCTATTGTATTCACATAACACAGTTACCACTGTATTTACTTTAAGTGTGGCCATATATTGTTTTTCCCTTAATAACATTTTCTTTTATATTCACAATTACTGAACTCAGAAACACATTATATGATTCACATATGATTTACAGAACCTATAATTAACTTGCTTAATCAGAAAGCTATACAGAATCCCATTATTTTTCAAACATTTGTCTTTCATAAAATTGTCATCCTTGAATATGAATAAACCCATACCTGTATATACACTTAATAAAATTGTTCCTGTTTAATTTACTGAAATGCACAGTTACTTATCTGAATGTGCAATTTGCTGCTGATGTCCATCCAACCATCAAGAGAGGCGATTACTTCCTTCTCTTTCCCCCATGCTCCACACCTGAGAGGTACAGGTTGACAATGTTTTCTGTTGTGACCTCAAAACCCCAAGTCCAGTCAATACCAGAAATTCTCAGGAACAATGAGTGGTTTCCACTGGTCTCTACCAGCTCAAGAAATTCCTCACTCTCTTCCTTAGTTTATGAACAAAACCCCTTTTCGTCACTGGGATATCCTCAGAGGAGTAGGAAGTTAAAACTGTCCAACCACTTCTCAGTTCTTGGAATAATTTTACCATCATTCTTTTTACTTTTTATGGAACCAGTTTTCCATAATCAATTTTATTTTTCATAATAACAACAAAAAATAAACTTTTTTCAAAAAAAATAAATGTTTCAGTCTTTTCTTTTAAATTAATAACTAAAAATGTCATATTACTAGTTAACAACTAGTTAATACCAAATTCCACTGTCACATGAGTGCACATATAAAGCTTAAATTTTTATGTTCAATGTTAAACCTTTACCCCTACACATCTACTCCTACACTAAGTTGTAGAGGGCCCCTTGGTGTAATTGCAAATCCCCATGGTAAAGTGAGAGTAAATATTCATGCTTAAGAATATTGTTCATATTTTCTTTAACTATATATATATATATAATTTAGATAGCTTTTATGAATTTTTTTTTTTACTTTTAGCAATGTGAGATGTATAATGAAGTAAGTGTTTTCATGCTTGGTGTAGATTGATGCATATCCTTATTTACCACTTATTTAATTCACTGAGTGAGCTCGTAATAGTTGGAAGTTAAAAAATGAAATGATGGTCATGTAATTTTTAGGGCATTTAGGGTAAACTTCACTTGGTTGGGATTTTACAAAATATATTCTTTGGTAACACAATTTTTCCATGGTATTCACTTGGTTGGGATTTTACAATATATATTCTTTGGTAACACATAGAAAAGGTGAAAAAATCAATCAATCTTAGGAATAAATAGTATGGATGCATCATTGCCCATAGATAGCCATTAAATACTAACAATTAGTAAATTAGTTATTAAGGTAAATAATATTCAAATTGGTTGTTAGGAAATATTTATTAAAATATTATATATTTATTAAAGAAGTTGTCTATTGAGCCTGTGAAATAGCTAGGATGGCAGAAAATTTCCGGAATATGGTCAACTAAAACTCGAAAAATTAGGTACTTGGAGTGTTTAGAATCCATTTATCAAAAACCCTTAGAGTACTCAAAATATTAAAATTTAACATCTGTAAACAAGATTCTGGGCAAATCCTTGCCGGATTTTCTGAAAATCATTCTGGGTGAAAACGAGGCCTTTTTAGACTACACATTTATTAAAAAGGTTAAATTTAATAAATAGTTCTTAAATTAAACAAATAATAGCATTAGGTTTAAAAATTGGTTAAAAAAAATTATTTATTAATAAAGAGGTTGTTAGGAGATTATATATTTTAAATAAACAGATTTTTAATAATAATAAAGATACAAATTAATTAAATAGATGCTAAAAAGTTAAAAGTGGTTACAAATTATTATTTATAAAGGTTAAGAATAGGTACAAAATATTGTTATATATAAAGTAGTTATTAGAAGTTTATATAGAAAATATTAAATTAATTCAAAGGGTTTAGAATAGGATCAAAATACTAAAAATTAATAAATAATTTAGGAGTTTATTTATTTATCTCAAATTTTCTTTTATTAATAATAAAGATATAGGTTTATGGGTGGTTAAAGAATAATAATAATAAATAAATAAGTTGTTAGGGTTTATTATTAAAATAATGAAGTAAAATAGAAATAGAGGTAACAAACTACAAGGAAATAATAAAAAAATAATATCATAAACTAAACTCAAATACCTAACACAAAAAGAAACAAGCGAGAGGAGGAGGAATCACACAAAGAGAGCCGAAATCCAACTCTTACTCAATTTCCAACCATCATCCATGTTGAGATTCCTGGCATGCCTCTCAATCTTAATAACCTATATAAGCTTCATATGGTGGAAGTGATCAACCCAAGCAATGACTCTATAGTCCTCAATACAGACATGGTGACAAGATTTTACTGCATGTTCAGCTAGATCTTATGTGCAGGAATTATTGTGCCTAATGTCTACAACATGATCATGGATTATTTGTTTAATGGACCAACCCATTTCTCCAATATAGGGAATACCACAAGAAAAAGGAACTAGGTAAACCCCTTTCATGTCCTTAGGGTTGACAGGTCCTTAACAAATCCAAGAGAAGTTCTAAGGTACAAAGAGGTTTGAATGAAGAGGAGACATTATTCTTTCTAAGGACATGGGAAATCTTGTTTGTGGTCCCTTGGATAAGTGAGAGATGAAACTTGGAGATAGGATCCACGCAAGTAGTTTTTCCTCTTGACCCTTTACAGGCTTTTTGAAAGGAAGCAAGGATTTCTAGGAATTTTTTTATGTTTTTCTTGGTCTAGAGAAATTGGAAAGTCTTGCACTTAGGAAGCAAGGGTTTCCAGGCATGTGTTATTTCCTTTGCATTGTATTTTCTTTCTTTCTTTTTTTTTCTAGAGGAGTTGTCAAATAGTCTTGTACTTAAGTGACACAAAGTAGGGAGGGGTTGATTACTTTTTCTACCACTCTAACCTCTATCCCCTTCTAGAGACATAGGTAAAACATGGGTATTTGAACCTAGAATCTCTTGGTACATAAAATTTCATTATCACGACAATAATCAATTAAGCTACCCCTCATGGATTTCCTTTATGAATTATTATGATGCATTTATTATATCTATTTTTATAATAGTGGTATAAAAGCTAATGGAAGAGCACTTCATTCAACAAAAAGTCAATGATTTATATGAGCCAATGAGAGATCGATGTAATAGATAGAAGCTATGTTGAGGATAATTAATCTATATTAAGAAGGCTAGGTCAAGGTGAGATGAGAGTGTTAGATGATTGGTAAGTGGAGGTCGAGGAATATGTGCAAATTATGGATAGGTTGAGAAAGGTTGTGTAGCTTAATGGATGAGAGAATGTAGATAAAGTGGATGGTGTTGAGGCTTGGTGAAAGAGTGAAATTATTATGGAGAGCCTTAGTAGTGCATGAATGCCCTAAAGTACCGAGCCCAAGTTGTAAAACCTAGCCATAGGGAAGATGCATTCCCTAAGGTTGTTGTACTACTTATTTTTCAAGCATACATGTTGTAGCATGGTGGCACATTATATCATCCCTCTCATGCACAAAGGAAATGGAAGATAAAGCTTTCGAATGACCCATTTGAATAGGTATGAGGGAGGTGGGTGTGTTGGTATTCTAACTCGAGGCTAGTTTTTTGGAAGCCCTGTTATTTAGGCATGCATATTGTAGTGTTGTGGGACCACTTGAATAGGTATGATGGTGGAAAGCGTACTCATGTACTAGCCTAAAGGAGAAATGTGAGATCTTAGGATGTGATATGGTTCATGCCAAACTTAAATGAGAAAAACTGTAAATGAGATCTCAGGATGTTAGACAATCGATGAACCATGCACTAGAAAAATATCGTCGATAATTTATGGATATAGCGACTAATGATCCCATATATTCGAAGGTATGCTGAGTTTTTTTAATGTGGAATTCAATAAAGATATTGGGACCAAGTTAATCTCTCCAAGTCAATTTTAAGGGGAAATTGTTAGTGTGGTCTGGGTAAACTTGAATAGGTCATTAAGACAATTTGGTATGCTCAATAATGGGTTTATCATAAACAATTTATCAAATACCAAACCTAGGTGTAGACTTTGAGTTGGCTGATTTCAACTCAAAGGTATTCATGTGTTTGGAATTAAAATATAAATATTCATATTTAGAGAATCTACATAAAGATCAAACTTAGAGTCATGAGATCTATTATCTTTCCACATAGAATGATAATGATATAAACCATATGCTTGATAAATGTTTTTATGTCGAGAAACTATGATTATAAATTTAGTAATCCATGAATTTTATGCGAGATTGGCTTGATTAAATAGTGGAGAAAAATTTAATAAGTTAAATAAAATGGAAACAAATAAAATAGAGAAGAGTTCTCCTCTTCTAACATGTTAGCGGGTGTGGCACATTAAAAATATTTTTTTTTAATGATAAGGGGATATCATCCATATAGGTGTCTCAAAAATTAGGAATTTCAACCATAGAATACAAATGAAAATTATATATATAAAAAAAAAATACAAGGAAAATTATAGAGTAAATTATTAACAAATTTCAAGAAATTATCAAGCACATTCTACATGCATGTGTTGCAAATTTTCCAATTTTCCTTGCATGTAAATTCCAATAGTTGGGATTGTTCTACACATAGGCTTAAGATCATGAGTAGAATTGGTGAATGATTTGTGCAAGAACCATTTGGAATCCAATGATGCATTCGGGACACGACCCATTCTTAATCCAATGGTGTGGTTGGGACATGACCCATTCTTGCTTGACATCACACGGTTCTCCAAATATTGAGACAATTCAAAATAATGGACTAAACTCATTGTAAAATCCCAAGACTGTCTAGGTCCTCCTTAAGTGAGACTGAAAGGGAATTAGAGAATAGATAGTGCATGCTTCTCATTATGGATATAGAGCTTATGGTTTGAAAAGAGCGACCTCTTAAAATACAAAAGGGCTTTAATATTATTCCTCTTTTGGCTCTGGAAGAGAGAGATATATTAATCAGTTCTGAGAATAAGGATGATTGTTTTTTTATGCAGTTCATTCAATGATTAATAAGAGGTAAAATACCAAGATTGTTGTTGCATGTATTGATATATTCTTAGCCATCATAGCTAATTCAATGTGTTGATTTTCCCTAAATGCCATCAAACATAAAACCAATAGTTCAAAGACTTGAGTAAAGGCTTGTGACTCGGTGCCAACATTATCTCTCATTGAATTAATTATGTAGTCTATTATGCAAAGAGAAAGTGGTTAAAAAAAAAATTAACCACATAGATGTTGGACTTTGAAGTGATGGATGTTTAGAATTTCAAATTTATATGGTTTATTTTTCATAAGTGAGTGAGTGTGATTTCATAACAACATCACATTGAATTAATTATGTAGGCTACTATGCAAAGAGAAAGCGGTTAAAAAAAAAAAACTTGGTCGCATAGATGTTAAAATTTGAAGTGATGGATGTTTAGAATTTCAAATTTATATGGTTTCTTTTTCATAAGTGAGTGAGTGTGATTTCATAACAACATCACATTGAATTAATTAGGTACTCTATTATGCAAAGAGAAAGTGGTTAAAAAAAAACATAGTCACATAGATGTTGAAATTTAAAGTGATGGATGTTTAGAATTTCAAATTTATATGGTTTTTTTTTCATAAGTTAGTGAGTGTGATTTCATAACAACATCACATGACTTTTGATGGATATTATTTTCAAATATATAACTTCAAATGAATGGTACCATCACATCACACAAGAATATTTTGGATTGATATATGTATTTTTTATTGTTATTTTTTTATCAAATCTAGTGTATACCTTCATAAAGTGTTAATTTATAATCTAAAATGATAATTTTTTAAAAATAAGTATGCACAATTGTAGATAATAGTTAGTGTGTGTAATATCTCAACCATTGACCTTGTTCGACTAAATAATAATAATAATAAATAAACAAGCCCAATAAAACTTATGATTTTGGTTTTGGCCCCAGAGAATTGCCCATAGTTTGTTCCGAGCAGCCCAACATTAAAAGAATGGCATTTGGTTTTTATTTCTTCATTCATAATTTGAGAGCTTCGGTGAGTTTTCATTTGAGGGTTTTCAGGTGAGATCCTCAGAATTTATTTGGTGGTATCTGAACTCACTCTAGTAAGGAAACCCAACTTTGATGGTCTCTTCGATTATGAAAATTTTACTGCAGGTGCCCAGAAATAGAGTATATGTTAGAACCACCTATGCATGCATCTATGTAGAAATGGACTTCAGCGTTAGAGTCCCAGCTGAAATAATCCTAACAAGAAAATACTATGTATGGAACTAGAAACTCGACTATGAAAGTTTCCTCTTTAGATGTCGATCCTACTTTGAGAGAGGCCATCTAGCCAAAAATTGCCCAAAAGTCTCCCATAAAAATTCTTCTAGAAAGAATCACCATAAATCTACATGGTGGGAAGGAGAAAAAAAAGGAACATTACATTTTCATCAAGGAATAATACTCTCTAGAAAACTTTGAATCACAAAAAATTAGGAAAAAAAGAAACAATCCTCAAGACAAGTGGGGGAAAATCCCTGCCCAGCAACAAAAAAATGAACTCGACAACCCCTCAAGCATAAAAAATTATGAGGATTCGAATACCGTGAAAAAGGAATCTTCATTTTGCAGCAAAGTAGATCTCCTAGATCTCGAATATAAGACACTAGTGTCCCAAGAATCAGAAGAGATGAAGGAGTTGCAAGATAAAGGAAGTCGGAAGACCGTAGAGAAGAAAAAGAAAGCTACAAAACCAATCTCGTCAAGAAATATGAGAAGCCAGAAAATTAAGAACTAAGAGAATTATAGATTCGATAGACCAAATTTTGGTCTCAGGGGAAGTTAACCATCATCACCATCATCATTATCAGAAAAAAAAAATTTGAGGAAGCAGAGTTGTTACAACCCATAAGGATAATATCATCAACATAAAAAACAAGGATGATTAAGGTCTTACCCAATTTCTTGGTGTAGACAGTGTTGTTAGAATGACATCTAGAGAAACCATTATTTAAGAGAAATCTATCCATTTTGGCATACCAAGCTCGAGGTGCTTGTTTGAGACCATCAAGAGAGTTCCTAAGGTGACAAACAAGGCTAGAGTCATCTTGGCTAAAGCCAAGGGATTGTTCCATGTATATTTATTCATGCAAATCCTCGTATAATAAGGCAGGTTTAACATCCATCTGGTGGATTTCCCATTTAAAGGAGGCATGAAGTGAAAGAACAAGGTGGATAGAATTCATTTTGGCAATAGGGGAGAAGGTTTCAGTATAGTCAATGCCTTCAAATTGTCAAAATCCTTTAGCAACAAGACGAGCATTATGTTTATCCACTTTTCCATCTGGTCCAAATTTTTTTTTGTAAACCCATTTTCATTTGACAAGTTCTCTCCCCTTTAGAAGAGGAACATGAGCCCAAGTATCATTTCCCAATAAGGAGAGATATTCTTCATTCATACTTCATCCCAATCTAGATGACCTCAAGCTTCTTCAAGGGTGTCTAGATCCAAAAATTATGGAACTTGAACCAACAAGGAAGAGGCTCTTTCGAATTGAGAATATGTACGATGTCGATCTGTAGGGTCACCTGCAAGAGAAGCTGCGGCATTCCGAGTAGAGTGGACCCATATTGGAAGATGTCCAGTCAAAGTAATATCTTGAGGAGGTAGAGGAGGATTTTCATCCTTGATGTCACCATCCTAACTATAAGGAATGGTTTCAAAGGTAGAAGAGATAGAGAGAGGTGGCACATATGCCAAATCAAGCTTGTAGGCCAAAAGTGGCACACCCACCAAACTAGGCTAAGAGGCGGATAAAATTACATTAAAATTTACAGATCTTCTAATGATTACAATTTTGGATTTTTGTTGAAGAAGTCTATATCCTTTGAAATCTTCACAATATCCAGCAAAAATTCATTTTTCACTTTTAATTTCTAAATATTTAGGTTCTTTATTTGGAATATGGGCCCAAGCATCACTTCCAAAAACATGAAAGTGACTTACATCTAGTTTGATTGAGCTCCATGATTCTTCTGGAGTTATATTCCTTAAAACCTTAGTAGGAGTGTGATTTACTATCTCATTCTCACAGTCAATTGCTTTTGCCCAAAAATTTAGACTAAGTCCTTTAGATTGAAGCATACAATTAGCCATTTCTTTTAAGGTGTGATTCTTCCTTTTAGCTACACCATTTTATTGTGTAGTATATGGAATAGTATGTTGGAATTAAATGCCATTCTCAGTGCAAAAGTTCATAAATTTGTTGTTAGCATAGTATCCTCCATTTTCTGATTTTAACTTAAGGATTTTATATCCATATTTTTTCACAACAAAGGCCTTAAAGGCCATGAATGTGTTAAAAAATTAACTCCTAAGTTTTAATAAGTATACTCAAGTGTGTTTGGAAAAATCACCAATGAAATTTAAGAAGTACTTGCAACCAGAGAAAGAAACAACATGAATTGGACCACATAAATCACTATGCACAAGCTACAAAGAGGATGAAGTGTTCCAAGAGGCATGCTTGTCAAAACTTTCCCGATGATGTTTTATGAGTACACATCCGGAACAAACAACATCTCAGCAAGATAAAATAGGAAGAACTGTCACCATATTTTATTTACATAGATTTTGAAAAGAGCAATAAATTAAGTGACCAAATCACTCATGCCAAAATTTTCTCACTTCATCATTATGAGCAAAAAAAACCGAGGGAAGACATGATGACCCAAAATTTTCAAACTTATACAACCTTGTGGAGTCATCAACAATACTAGTAGCTAAAATATGTCTAGGATCTTTGAGGTCGTTAATTAAAACATCATGAGGTGATGATTCTATTGTTTTCCTTTCACATGAATAAGTTATCTAATAAAAATATATAAGGTTGCAGGAAAATGCAGGAACACATAATACATCATTAAATTTACCATTATCTAGATGAATGGCTCCAGATCCTACAACACTAAGAGATTTATCATCACTAACATAGATATTTTTGTTGTTACAATCATTTAAAGAAGAAAACAAGTTTTATTTTTGGCCACGTCGTAATATGAACAATATTCAATGATCCACTCATGTGAATGAGAAGAATAAGAAACATTCCAAGCATAACTAGACCTTGATGCTTGAGAGGCACAAGCAGAATTTTCAATTCCTAAAGATGTACTTGAAGAGTCCTCCAAATTGATGTTGTGCTTCTTCATTGCTCCTTCCAAGGCTTCCATCCTCTTAAAATATTTTTACTCTACGTGGCCATCAAGATTACAAAAGTTGCAATATATATATATGTTCTTCCCTTTGGTTTTATTTTCCTTATAATTTTTTTGAGTTACTCTTTTAGGTTGCAGCTGAAATTCCTTAAGACCCTTGTTTGGTTTAGGACCATTCTTTTTAGGATGCTACATCTTAGGATTCTTTTGATATGGTTGTTGATGAGATGACAAGGCTTTCTTATAAGAGTTTCCAATATTAAGAATACCAAGGTGTAAGATTTATTCTTGTTATCTTATCAAATAATTGAAAAAGGCATCAAGAGAGGGGGACTTGTAGGTTGTTCCTTGTGAAATGAGGGCTTCTCTAGTGGAATGGAGGATGAAAACAAATATATAGTATACACGCCATTATTAGAAATAATGAAATATATAAGCCTTATATCTTCCTTTTTGACCTTACAACCTTCTAAAAGAAGTCTAATGGTCTTGAATTTGGACAAAAGAAACTTCAATTGAGGAGAAATTATTGGGGTCCAAAGTAAGCAACTCATTTTCAAGTTGGTGGGCTCTAGTTTCATTTTGAATGCCAAAGTCATGGGTTTCAATTTCATAGCTGTGTCAGGGGTGTCGATTTCTTGGATATGAAATTTAAGAACTTTAGAAATGGACATTCCTATCAACCCTCATTTATTTTTCCATTTATCAGCTTTATCTCCATCGATAGGTTTAGTTTTTGCCGTGTGGCTATTCTATAAAGCTCTTTACTTCTAAGTATGTCTATCATGTGGGGTATCCATTGGAAATAATTGGCGATGTTAAGAATAAACAGGCATGCAATTTACATTGAAAACAAAAATATAAGCTTAAAAGGCTGAAACTAGCTGCTCCAATGGAGAGATATCGAAAACTTAGGCTGGTTCAAAAAGAACATCTTAGAAAATTACTTTCAGATGACGAAGTTATGCCTTTTTGAAAAAAATGTCTTGTGGATTCCAAATAGTTATGTGAAAGGTTGAGAGTTGATGATGAAGTTATACTTAAACCACCCCTCCCCTTTCCAAACTTAATACAATAGGCTCATTTTTAAAAAAACTACTTTTTGTGACCCACTTTTATAAATAAGTGAGAGATACTTTTACATTGTTACGTTTACATATGATTTTTAAATAAAACCTTGCTTTTTTTTTTAAATTGGCAACTTGAAAAAATGTTTTTTAAGAAAAATTAACTTAAAAGAAAAATTTTTAGAAAAAGAAGATTAACAGAGAGACTTGAACTCAAGACCTATATTGTCATAAAGTAACTTTACACAAAATAATCTAGTAAAAGGATTCTATAATTGTTTCAAAGGAGGAAGGATTTTTTTTTTTTCGCTCTTCGTTGTGTGCATTTTTTCCTCCAGATCTAAAATGACATAAATTTGGCAACCAAAAACCTTTCCCCATGAAATTAAATGGGTACCTCACTGTAACAAACACTTCAGACACAATAGAGTAGTTCTCCCTACTCGAAATATGGTCAAAAATAGTATATCTGGAAAATGACAGTTGCATGCAGTCGAACCGGATTCAGATTTGGATCAACAACAAATGTGACCTTCAAAATAGCTCTAATACGATGTAGGAACCTACAGGGTAAGTTACTTAGACCAAATACCAAATATAACCTCTCAAAAATAGATTATAGATCAATACACAAGTATTTGACGTGGTTAAAGCCCTCAAAGAGGGGAAGAGTCCATGACCTTAGCCAACGCGGCTACATCACACAATTTATTATTAAAGAAATCAGATTTACATAATCTTAT
>CM076571.1:362254111-362486687 GCA_034641835.2 Pinus albicaulis | reverse complement strand
GTAGAAATCTGTTGCAGTATCTTCAAAGCTCCATGGTGAAGGTGGCCCAATCTCCAGTGCCACAGCTCACCATCATCCCGACTCACCACTTCTCCCACCTTGCATGCCATTGCTGCGCAGCCATCTACTTGCAACTGATAAAGGTTCTTGACTCGAACCCCTATCTTCTGGGTTTCTCCAGTTGTCTTAATGCGCAGGAAAGCTTTTCCCTTGCTGAAGACCACATCATACCCCTTGTCTTCCAACATCGCCACAGAGATCAGATTCTTCATCAATCCTGGAACATGCAATACTTCCTTCAATACGAAGGGTTTACCAGACTCCCTCTCAAAGGAAATGGTATTGATACCGGTCGCACTGTATCTACCATCATCGCCCATCTCGATGTGCACTCCAAGATCTTTCTCCTCCAGATCTGAAAACAAATCCCGATCTTTGGTCATGTGAAATGACACACCACTGTCTAAGAACCATACTGATCCCATCACACTTGAGACCAAGCATGCGATCAGCGAAAAATCCAGCTCGAACTGGGAGGCCAATGCCTCTCCCGCTGCAGATCCAGTAGCATGTTTATTTTTCTTCTTTTGTGGACAATTTGTGGCATAATGTCCGTGTTGGTGACAGTGAAAGCACTTCACCTTGGACATGTCTTGCTTCTTGCCTTTCGCACCAAACTGAGAAGCTTTCTTGCTCTTCCCCTTCTTTGCTTTGGCAGCTAAAGCGCAATTTTCTTCATCAGATACCTTTGATGAAGATTTTGTCCCTGGTAGTCCACCTTATCTCCTCTTGCATGAGATCCGACCAAAGTCGCTCCCATCCCGGCAACTTCTCCCAACCATTGACAGAGTCCTGATAGGAATGCCAACTCTTCGGAAGACCAAGGAGAGCCAGGTCCACCAAGTCCTCATCATCGAGAGTCACCCCCACACTTCCCATCTCATCTCTGCATTGAGTGAACTTCGTGAGGTACTTGGCGATATTGTCGCCTTTCTCCATCTTAATGTTTCTGAGTTTATCCTTGAGCGCCAACTTCCTCTGGTTGCTCTTCCTCTGGAATAGATCTGTCAATGCTTTTCACATCAAGTATGGAGAAGCTTTTCAATGCAGGCTGGATACAATGTGATCCTTCACGCCCTCCAACAGAATCCTTCAAAATTTCGCCATCTTATTTTTCCAAGCCTCAACTTGAGCAGCATCGGTAGGCTTTGGGATCTCAGCATCTATGAACTCCTTCAGCCCGTTATCATCTAATACTGCCTCCATTCTGTCCTTCCATGCAACATAATTCGAACTGCCCTCGAGGGCATATTCCAGTCGCAAACCGTTGAAAGACATTTCAACTCCGGCACCAAGAAAACAGACTGCTGCAAAATTCGAATTCCAAGCTCAAAAATCAACTGCTTCTGGATCTGTGAGAACAAATTATTTCTAGCACAGAGATCGACTGTAGGGGGGTTTACTGGATATATCACCTTTCAAGGAAAGGATGGATCCAGAGGCTACCTGGCCCGTTACAGACTCTGTCTATCGAAATAATTGTAATCACTGTAATAGATCCGGATGATCAATTCTTCGCTTCGATACCATGTAGAAATTTGCTGAATAATGAAGATTTATTCACCGAGATTATCCTGGTCACACACTAATTCGAATTCATGCATAACACATAACCTCTTCTACAATTGATCATCAATATGCGGAAATAGAAAGCAGTCGCATGCGCTCATTAAAACATAATCAAGCACACATATCAACACAGTATGTAATGGGGAAAGCTTATAGCTGAAAACCCCCAACTATTTTGTATATTATAATGGAAGAGAACATGTAACAATACATAGCACAATACTCCTCACAAGTACTCAGTACTATCTCCAAAAGTTACACACAAACTAGCTCAGTTTTGAACAAGTCACGGGTTCAAAACTCCTCCACTGTTTGCCTACCTCTACTGCGCAATCCAAAAGGATTATGGATGAGATCCAAGTTCGAATCCCACTAGCTCCAACTGCGCAATTCTCATTGGCAATCTCCTCCAATGCTTGTGCAAATCTCATGCACAACTAATGTCACAACTAATAGCAAACCGACTCTTTCACCTATCTCTTCCACTGGTCTCCACTGAACTTTCCATGCACTGGCGTTAACTGATGTGTTCTTTAGTTGAATAATGAGTTAATAATTAGTGAATTAATTAATAATTAATTCACACCACTCATCTCTAGTGTATTAGCTAGTTAAACTAAATACAACTAGTTCAACTAAGTTAAACCGAACACAACTCCATCAACTCCTCAGTCAACTCCACCAAAACTCTGCCACATGAGTCTAACTGAAGTCAACCATGCAATAACTCAACCAAACCCCTAGGAATAGCGTAATTCCTTTGTCAGCTGCATGGGCCACATCCGTAGCTCAAACTGAAGTGTGCCAAGAGAATAAGATAATGTTTATAGTCCAAATATTATTAAGAGCTAATAATATTTGATTGTTCTATTTTTAGCTTGACAGTCTAAAAATAGAAACCGCCCAATGTCTAGAAATAGATGTCCATCTATTTTTACCAACTCGACCAATCATCCATAAATAGCATCCTGCAACTCATAGACCATGATCCATATGTCTAAAAATAGACATAGTCTAAAAATAGACTTTGCGCCAAAAATAGCCTGCGGGCCCACTTAGTGAAGGTGACTTCATTTCACTAAGCTCCATCATCTTGTTGCATTTTCAACACGAATAATATATATATATATATATATGTATGTATGTAATCAAGGATATGCCATATTTATCTATAGAAAGTTTGTTGTAAATAATAAATTAATAAATATTATACAAATTGAGATATATTTAATTTAAAAATTTATATAATATTTACTACTATGTTAATTCAAATTCATATTATTTCTATTAATTATTTATAATAATAAGTTAAAAAAATAAATTTTATATATGCTGAAATATCAAAATTTATATTATTAGTCACTAATTATTATTATTTTAATTTAAAATTTATATTATTTTTCATTAATTATTATTTTTATAAAAAATAATATCAAATGTTAGTTAAAAATTGTTTAGAAATTATTAAAATTGTAGATTTAAATCTTTGGTTTATACAATTACAATATTTTAAATTCACTCAATATAAATTCTTACAACCCTCAAGTGTATTTATAGAATTGGATAAAATTTAATAAGTCATATAAATTAGAATATATTTCAGCTACAAATTTTAAATATTACTATATTTTAATAATGCTAAAATTTGTTATTAATTATAACTCTAGCTTAAGAATTCTAAAATTTGTTATTATTAATGGTTATACAATAGGTAAAATTTAATAAAGTATTAAATGTTATATAAGACACTTGAGCCTAAGATTATATATAACATTTATTTTTTATAATTAATAAAAAAAATTCTAAGTCAAAATTTTATTCATCTCCAAAAAAAAATATACATATGTAGTGGAAAAAAATAGGTGGCCTCACCATGACCATTTTTATTGACTGCTACTTGCAACATATGACAAAAATACAAAAAAGGAGACTAAAGACATCATCCATAAATGGGAAGGTGAGGGACACCAAAAGATAAATAACACAAAGAAAGCACATGAGGTCATGGTAATTATCCAACATGATGTAAGCTGGGTTATCTGAAATTTTCAATGGAGTAGGGAGAGGGCTGATATTACACTGGAAATGCCCTTCGAAATGAGCCATCCACGACCCCATATTTTCCACCTATTCTGAAAGTTGGTTTTGACCATGCGAGACCACCACCATGTGTTCTCTAATCTGGCACTCAAAATAGTTCACCATATCTAGGACAACCAGTTCAACATGCTCCTCCCTATTAATCCTTTCAATCGACTCCAATCGTTCCAACAAGCATTGAATTCCAGGAAGTAGTGTTGAATTTCCCACAGACCAGGTGTCAAACGACTTACAGAACCACAGCTTACCGTATCACCACACCGCATGTCACCTCATCTCTGCAATTTCACATATCGCCCTCCACGACTCGACACCTGATTTCCACCTACACGCCCACCATGCCCAGTGCCCATCTGGTGGGAGTGACCAACGGTCTTGCCACCCTGGCGTGTCCCTACTACCTGCAGTTCCGGATCAAAAGATTGAATTTTCTTGTTCGAGTCCCCGCGCACTCCTGAGCTTGAGATGGCAGGGAGGGAGGACCTCTCACGACATGGAGAAGGCGGCATAATAATAATATCTGCAGAAACACTAACTATACCCAAATTAAGAATATAGGAGCCGCCACCATTAACCATCAAGCCTCTTCCAAATTCAAACCACCGAGACCTCGCCTAGAGCCCAGACCTCAAGCCACCAAAACTAGAATGAGGGTCAGCCCATGCACTCGCCAATTCCCCCCTGCTACTGAGGTTTCGGCTCTTCAGAGCATAGAGAGATTGAAAATTTAGATATAGAATGGCTAAGCTAAGATCACCCCTATCTGAAGCACACAAAGCAGATTCCAAGTGACTACACAACCATACACCCATCATCACCTTTAAAGAAGAAATTCGCCAGCCCCACGACACACAGAAAACCACCTAGGGAGACACAAAGCACACCAATTCTCGGACGAGTAGCTTATGAAAGAGCACTCCACACAGAAGTGCCACCACCTCCAAAAGCACCACCACTCGTACCACCTCCAGCAGCCTCCACGAAACCAACAACCCACACCTTCTAAATTCCAGCTGAATCAGTAATAACAACTAGTATCCACCTTGTTATTCCTCACTGTGCATGCACATAAAAAAACATGAGAGACCCCCCCTTGGAGTAGGAGAATTACAAATTTTCAAAGCCAAGAGTGAGAGGGTAAGCTCTGCCGCTACCACCCTGCCCAGAAAAGCCGACTCCATCTCTTTCGTGTGTATGCAGAATACCAACCAGTAACACAACACTGAACTAAAATGCCAACACGAATGCCATTACCATTACTCATCCCGCGCCTTAGGTCTTTCCTTCCACACTCGCCGAGACGCTCTGATGCTTCACACGAACGCCATTACGCTCCCCTATATGTCGCTTTAAGTTGAGAGGACGAAGACACTGGTCCTCCATCCACTTGCTAGTTCTTTACAGAAATGGGCCACGAGGTGCCACGTGTTCCAAGATTATCACCTCCATCACGGATTCTAATTAATATCATTAATTAGTAATTAGTAATTAATTAATTTTATATATTACTATATCTTAAAAACCCTATATTTTTTTATGAATTATTACTCTATTTTAAGTATTTTAGAATTTTTTATTAATTGTTATATTATAGGTAACAAAATTTTAAATGTTATATAATCTACTTGAACCTAAAAGCATATATAGAATATATCATTTTTTAATTAATATATATATATATATATTTTGTTTCTATTTATTTAGTTAGAAATCACATGGGAGAATTAGGATCAGTGTGTTTCAAACTATTTAGTGCAGTTCATTATCAAGACAAAGGTAAATCACCTGAACATAAGAGAAAATAAATACAATAGAAATACAAAATTTCTAAAATAAAAAATGTGAAAATCTACTATCAAAAACTAACTATAAAAGACAAAGAACTAAAGTTCAAAACTAATAATAAATAAAATCAAAACTGAAGCCTTAAAAGCATAAATTTATAAATTAATAATAATATAATTTTATTAATTAATTATATTAATTAACAGAAACAAAAAGAATTTCAAATCTATGATTATAAACCTCAACTAATAAAACCACCAATTAATATCTCAACTAATAAAACCATAAAAATTAGTTTGATTATAAAATAATTTAATTAAAAAAAATAAAATTAAAATTAAAATCAATTTCATAGAAAATTAATTTTATAAAAATAAAAAAAAATAAAAAAAAATTATTTAAGTATAAAATAATTCAAGAAAAATTAAAAAATCAAAATAAATATATAGCTTAACATAAAAAATATTACCAATAAATTTATAAATAAAAGTTGTAAAATAAAAATTGTTTGAGTAATATATCAATAAGAAAAAAATAATAAAAAATAAATAAATAATTATGGCTTCAAAATTATAAATTAATAATAATATGATTTTATTTTAATTAAAGGTATAAAAGAATATATAAATGGAATTTAAAAGAAATAACAGAAATTACGAGTCTAAATTTTATTTTATTAGTTGATTTTTTTAATCATTTAATCTAATATCATGGTCTTTTTCTTCATCTTATCTTGAATATAAACCACTCTATATAGTTCGAAAAGTGTCTACTTGAACTTTAAACTTTTTTTATTTGATTTTTACATAAATATTTCTTCATATTTTTTTGAAAATTGATTTTTATGATCCATAATTTATAAAAAAAACAAAAAACAAAAACTTTTAGGGATAATCACATTATAATATCCATACCATAATTCTCATAAAATGTATAAATATGAAATAAAATTATTATTAGTTTCTTTAACGAAATCAAGAAGTGGTTAGAATCCTAGCGATTACAAACGACGATGGGATTACCTTCTGAATTGAAAAAAAAACATGTATAGAATGCTATGCAAACTTGCAGGATGCTATGTTTATGTGTCAGCCATTAAAATTATTATTAGAAAAGTGTGTGTAGTGTCACGCTTTACGTGGAGAAGGAAAAGGTGGACGGAGAATGAATTTCACCATTATAGTCGTTGCAAGAAGCGATTGATGCTGAGTTCTCATTTTTTTTAAATTTACATTGTTACAATGTTATACTATTATCTACATTGTTACACAATTATATTTCCATGGTTGTCATGCCCAAAATACTTGGCATGCTGATGATAGGATAGTAAAGAGGTATAATGCTCATAAAAGTTAAGTAGCCTTTTATTTTCTTAAAAATATTTTTCTACTGTCTGAAAAAGGTTAAGTACCTTGCCATTTCTTAGAAACCAAGAACTTCTAACAACTAGGCCATAAAATTGTGCATGCTATTATATTGGAATTTTTTTAGATACTATTATACTGGATTTTTTCTAGAAAAGTATATGCATCTCATATTAATATATATATTATGTTTTATTTTTTTAGAAAATAAAATAAAAATTGCATGAAAAAAAATTAGTTACTGTGAACTTGAGTTTGAAAATAAGTAATTATTTTTGCATGCAATAAAAAAGGCTATTGTACTATTGTACTTCTGATTTCTTGAAAAGGATAACTCTGTCATTTTCAATAAAAAAAATAATAAACATGTGATTCTTATGAGTAAAATCTAAGTAGCTATGATGTTAGAGAAAACTTATACAGTTCTTGAAAATGTAATGAGAAGTAGCCATGTTTTCTTAAAAATAAATTGTAACTATTTTTCTTAATAAAGAAAATATTTTACTCTATGTAGATAAAGATTGTTATTATGTTAACCTTTTAAAAAGAAAATATATCTATCTACAACAGTAAAAGATAAGTAAATTAGTTTGTCTATATATATTGCATATGCATCTTATGTCAGTAAATATAGGATGTCTGTTCTCTTTTAAAATGGATTTTTTATAGGTGTATTAAATGATAAGTAATCCAAGTTATTTTCTTGAAAATTAATATAGATTAAAAAGGGTAATCATTGAAATATTTTCATGGGTGGTGAAAAAGAAAAGAGAAAAGTTACTTAGATTAATATTCTTGCAAGGGTTTTTGAATATGTATGTATATATTACCCATGTTGTGAATATGTAAGTATATATTACCATGTTGGTTATTTAAAGACTGTAAGAATATGGGTGCATAAAAATTGCATAAAAAATAAAAAATATTTTTTTTTATTTAAAAGAATGCATATAAATCTTGTCCATACAAGAGTAAGAAGATATGCATGTTTCTTAAAAGGGTTATATTCATTGAAGTAAGGAAGATTCTGTGAATACAAAACATGTGTTTTCATACTTTGTTGTGTTAATCATTCCTTTGGGAAGACTCTTTTGGAAACTATATGCATTTGCACACATAGGAACAACATTTGTTGTGTTAGCTTTCTTTACATCAACCGAAAGTAATAGCTTAAGGGTTAGTTATTTTGATTAACTTTATGTAATTCACATGCACGAATATTATAATTGATGTATCAATTTCTTGAAGAAATGTTAGGTAGTCGTAGCTATTTTTCTTACAAGAATGTGTGTTTATGCGAGGGAAATATTAGTTAATGTGTTTACTTATAACTAGCGCATATGAGTTTATATCAAAGGAATCATGTCACGATATTTTACTTGCATTTCATGAATATACATGAATAGATGGAGAAGCATCAATAGTATAGTTTTGTGAATGAGTTGATTAATACTTTATTTATTGTGACATCAATGTATGTTGAAGACAACATTAGCAGGAAATGATGGTGAATTGTGCAAAGGAAATATTATTCTTAACATGTTGGCAGGTAAACGATTAATGGTTCATGCAGATGAGTGTGAGTTGCAATATGCTCCATTGTAGGTAAAACCATGCCACTCAGATATGAAGACTGAATATTAGTGGGTAAATTCTATCATATTGATTGTAATGGAATTAAGATAGATATTTGTATTTAAACAATATTTCCTTGTAATATTTATAACAATGGTTAAGGGATGGTCTCCCTTATAAGCCATTGACTGAGGGGTGAACACCCTCATGAGCATTTAATAATAAAATTAAACATTTACTTCTTTTCACCGTATCGGTGTTCAATGATGTGATTTCTTATTGTTTTAGTTTGATGGCATATATTCCTTACGTGATGTGATGTTGATAATGTCAAGCATGCGATTAATTAATCTAGCTAAAGGAATCATGAAATCAACGCAAGGTAACATCATATAATTTAAATTAATATACTAAAATTGTGGTTTTTAAGGGTTATGCAACTTACTATTACTCTACTAAAGTTACTATATTAACTGATCAACATTCTATCTAGTGATTAATGAGGAATCTTGAATATCCATTTAGATAGTGACCCATCGGTAATTTGTATAAAAATTTTCTAACTCCTTCCATTTTCATGTGAGGTTATCAGGGTATGTTACCAATGGTAGCAGAGCTGAAGGTTCCAGCATTCGCACCTTTGGGGATTGTTAAGCGAAAAAGCAATCGAGATATGCTACTAATGATCATCAACTAAGGTATGAGTCTAACAATCTACATATTAATATAACAGTTTCCTACTTTTGACATGAGATGTGTGATTCATGTTTATAATTGCGTTAAAGAGTAGTAAGTAGTAAATTTTGTTGTAAAAATAAGTTCATGATACTTGAATCCTGTTGAGGATAAAAGGAAATAAAACCTTTGTTGCACTTATGAAAAACTGGAGTACTCAATAGTGAAAGTGAGAGTTGACTATAAACATTTTTATATATAAAAAATTGCTAACACATTTAATGAACATATCTAAAGTTACCATGAACTACTTAAAAAGTTTGAATGGTGTATAGTGATGGTGTGGGGGGAAGTATTTGAAGAGGACGATAGAGTGTTTAAAAATGAAGTTGAATAAACCCTTCTAGATGTTAAAAATACATAATGGGTCGAGTAGTGAGACTTGACTATAATGGATAGTTGGTGAATGAGTCATGTCATGGCTGAATTAATATTATTAGTAGCATTGATTAGTTAGTGTTGCATGACTAATTCAAAAACTTATATGCATGAATTAATTTTGATTATATGCATGAATTGTTTTTTAGTAAAGCTTATTGAAATTTGTGAACAAGTGATTATCGTAGTTACTTCATGTGTTAGTTTGTTGGTAACATTACACAAAGGGAATTGTAAATTTTTGGACGGTTACCCTAACCGTTATTGAAATATACATATTAATGAATATTTGTATGTACTTTTATGCATGACATAATTATATGGGTGAAAATGATCGTGGAAGTGAATAATTTTTTAAACAATGCATATTTATGACTAGCATTGTTGATGAGATTAATCATGAGTAGCCTAATAGTAAAAAAAACTTGTGAAATTAAAACGTTTTTATACAAATTGTATTTGTAAATGATAAAGTATAATGTCATGATGTGTATGATTGTGTTATTTCAAAAATCATAATGTATATAAATTGTATGTTAGTTACATTTCCTACCAATCCAGATATTGTGGACTGATGTTGAGGGCTTAGTATGATATATGACATACATACAAGTTTCTTTTTCTTTATGTATAATGTGCATATGGTTCATTATGTAAATTACTATCGAAAATAATTCTAAAAGAAAATTTTCACATGTCAGATAGTTGTGAACAATAGTGAACAATTTTGAAAGGCCAGAAGACCTTGGGTTGATGACGATTGTCTACCCGTAGGGATCGATGGTGCTTGCCTATCAGAATTTATTCTCCCTAGAGATAGATGATCTCAGTAATAGAAAATAGTTGGTTAATACGATGAAGAGGGAAAAGCACTAAGGAAACTTTGTTGACTTTAGAGCTTGTTGGAGGAGGCCCAAAATTCCTCATAGACGAAATGATGTAAGAGGAATATGTCGAACACTTCCAAAGGGAATCCTATATTGTAACTTGTGTGGTCATTAGAATTCTTGAGCTAGTTTTTCAGTGGAATTCCAGGCTAGATCTAGTATGGTTTCTATCAAAGTACTGTTTCGATGTGAAAATTACTCGATTTGGTTGTGGAAACTTGTTCACATGGGTTGGGAGGAGAATTTTTTTACCATTGTGGGTCTCATAGAAGAACAAGTTAATTAATCAGTTATGTGTTGTATTAAAATGAATTTTTTTTATATGATTGTGTAAATATCTTACGTACATATTCACATGAAAGGACCCTAGTGATCGAAAAAGAATTACTGAAAGTATAAGTTCCATTATTTTATTACTATTGTTTTGAATATCTTGTCAAGGGCTAGGACAATATGCACTTGGTGCATTGATTGACCATTTTTACGAGTAGAGAGCTGGGTGCTCTCTGATTACTTTTAGAAGTATTAGGTGGATGTCTTTACCAGGAGCTAAGATTGTATATGTGGTGCAGTGATTTATCATTATTATGATTAGATGTGTGTTTCTCTCTAAGTATTTGTAAGAGTACCATGATTAAAATATCAGTTAAAATGGCCTCAATGATTTATGGTTTAAAGTATTTGATTTGATTGAAAATGGTGTGACTAATGTGATATAAGTTGTTATTCATACATTACATGGTACCTTCCATGGAGTGTTGATGGGTTTTCCAACCTTTATTAGAGTGCTTGAGAAATAGTGATCATGAATTCCAAGTGTAATTGGTAAGTAACGATAAGTTGGTATAGATATTCTATTAATTGAGTAATTTCCAAGTGGTGGAAAGTATAATTTATATCTTTTCACAGCTATAAATGCTTATGACTATTGATTTTTCTTACGTTATAACCTTATTTTTTTCTTGTCAGTATTTCTTGGAACCAAATCCTTCATTTTAAAGGGGAAGGACCTCCCTTTTGGGTGGTTTATATTGATATATCATGAGTAAAATTTAAAGCTCCAACGAGAGAGGAACATTGATAATGGTGTTATCTTTAAGGGGGGGTGTTTGTAGTATCCATACCATCATTCCTATAAAATTTACATAATATGAGATAAAATTATTATTAGTTTCTTTAAATAAATCAAGGATTTGTTAGGATCCGAGCGATTACAAACCACCATGGGATTACCTTCTCAATTGAAAAAAAATCATGTACATGATGCTATACGCACTTACAGGATGCTATATTTATGTTTCAGGCATTAAAATTATTGTTTTAGAAGTGTGTGTAGTGTCACACTTTATGTGGAGAAGGAAAAGGTGAACGGAAAATTAATTTGACCCTCAATATCGTTGCAAGAAGCGATGGTTGTTGAGTTCTCAAACTTTTATTATTATTTCAATTGTTACACATTTATACTGTTATCTACATTGTTACACAATTATAATTCCATGGTTTTCATGCCCAAGGTACTTGGTGTGCTGATGGTAGGATTTTTACCCCTAATTCTTTTAAATAAAAGAAATGAAACAATTGTGAATATGAAGTACAAAAGATGGAGGAAAAAGAAAAGAGGTATCATGCTTATAAAAGTGGAATATGGAGGTGAAAGCAAAGATTTATCATGCTCATATAAGTTAAGTAACCTTTTATTCTCTTAAAAATATGTTTTACAAGAATCTTGTGTGAAAAAGATTAAGTAGCCTTCCATTTCTTCAGAAACCAAGAATCTCCAACAACTAGGCCATAAAAATGTGCATGCTATTATACTGGACTTTTTCTAGAAAATATATGCATATGAGATTCAAATGTGCACGCTATTATACTAGATTTTTTCTATAAAAATATATGCATATGAGATTAATATATATATTATGCTTTATTTATTTTAGAAAAGAAAATATAAATTTCATGAAAGAAAAATAGTTACTCTGCACTTGAGTTTGAAAAGACGTAATTGTTTTTACATGCAATAAAAAAAATGTTATCATACTTTTGATTTCTTGAAAATGATAACTCTGTATTTTTCTATAAAAAAATAATAAACACTTTATCCATATGGGTAAAATCTAAGTAGCCATGATGCTAGAGAAACCTTGTACAATTCTTGAAAATGTAATGAGAAGTAGCCATGTTTTCTTGAAAAGAAAATGTGAACTTTCTAATAGTTCAAGAAAATAATGGCTATTAACGAAGTTTACATTTGAAAAAAGAAATAAATATTTATATATGTTAGCACTTAGATTGAACCTCGGGCTGAGAGAGGCAATTCTGAGGTAACCTCAAACCACACTTAGCCAGGAGAGGGCTCTCTATGTATAGATCACAGTAAAAAAGACTGAGGAAAGAAGACTTTAGGCTAGGTATAGTAGCTCAGGGTTTTGATTTTGATTTGTGTAGGTTTGCTGGATCAAGATGACTCAAACAGCTAGGGCAAGGAGATTAGGTCAAAATTTGCAGGGGTTCTAAGGGGAAAGGTAGGTAGAAGGTTTGACATTAAAATACGATTACCATGAGAAGAATAGAATGATCAGGAGTTAGGAAGAACATATGGAATGAATTCTCCCTAAACTGAAGAAAATAAACAAATTATGCTAAATTCCCCAAAACAGAGCATGAAACATGAATTCTGCCTTTCAACTTGAAATTAGACATATCATAGACATAAAAATGGTTTATAAGGTACAATACATTAATACAAATGATAAAAAAAATAAACTATGTCATACACTGCATACCACATGGATCCCAAAGAAATAGCTGCAAATTTCTATTAATGTCCAAGCCAAACTGATACAAATATGTCTCTTGAAATGACCAAAGCTCCAAGTGTGTCCAACCATTAAAATGAATGAGAAATACATCAAATATACCTCAAAACCACTCTCCCTAGCCTTAGGGAGTCGAATCCATGAGATAGGGATCAATTTCACCTACTCCCAAACAAGAATATGAAGACTAGGAAAACTCAACAATTTGCCTCCAAAAGAGAGGAAACTGATTCATTTGACCTCTAGAGGACTTATCTAATGTGTTTACCTTAGAAGAAAGCTAAAACATGACATTTACATTCACCATGACCATTTACATCAATGATTTTCTTCATTTTCTCAAGTAAGAAGTCAAAAAGTCAAAAATGCTGAAGATGGTGAAAATGACAATTTCCTTGCAAAAGCGCAACGGCATGACAAAAAAATGGCCTCTCTTGTAAGCCACTTTTGGAGGCCTTCTCGGTGTCCAAATGAGCTCCATGATAGCTCATTGGAAAAATATCTGAGTCTAGTTTCTAAATAATCTTTTATCTTCCAAAATTTTTCACATCTACCTTGTCAAAACTGAGTTCTCCTAAAATTGGTATTAGCGCAGCGCCAAGGTGAAAAGGAGGCAGAAACACGAAAATTAGGAGGTTTTTTGTACTTTTGAGGGACCATTTCTCCTCTAAATATTCTGAATTTTTTTGAGTTTGATGTACTCATCATTATGAACATGAGGATTCTTACCATTTTCCATTTGGATGCTCCAAGAAAAATCACAGTGCCTAAGGCACTGCGTTTTTGGAAAATTTACTATGTCGAAATTGCCCAAAATCCAAAAATTTCACCCAAGTGCCAAATCTACCAAAATTTGTCAAAATCGTTAGATTACTTGCCAATTAAGGGTTAGAGACATGAAGAGACATCTTATAAAGTATGTCTAAGCTCTCCTCCTTTTTCTCGATCAAATCTTGAATCTTTGGATGGGCTCATTTGAGCTTGGCCCTTGCAATTTTGTTTCTCGTGGCATAGTGCTTTGCCATTTTCCTCTGAATATCATTGTCCTTATTGGCCTTCTCTATAAATCTCTCCATATGCAAGTTGGCTCTATCAAGCCATGACTCTCTATCTCTGCTAATCTCAAAGGCAAGCAACTCACTTGGAGTGAGCTGCTCTACCAACTCAGCCTCTTTCTGTCTCTCATGGGCTAGAGCTCTCTTAAACCCAATTGTATTTGGTATCTATCGAGGAGGCTGATGCTCACCAAAACTATCCAAGGTCTCTTCCAACAAGGCTTTAGCCTTCCCTATCTATTTCTAAGCTTTGATGGTCTTTACCTCACTGACAATATGCTTGGCCTTCAGATGTTGATTCTCTTGCTCAAGAAAACCAATCACATATTGTGCTCTTTCAATATTAGCTTGAAGTCCACTAATATTTTCCTCTTTTCTTATGATTAATGCACTGGTTATTCTATCCTCGTTCTCCTCATTAAGATCAATCAGTTGAAGCTCCTACTCAGTTTCATGTTCTTCTTCTTGTTCATCAATGATAGGCTCTGTAGCCTTTTCCTTTCCCTTTTCTACCTGTTTTTCTGATGAATTAGGCATGGCCCCTTTCACTCCAAGTGAATCAAACACAAGCATGTCACCTCTCTTATAGGTCCTGGGAAATGGCTCAACATCAGTCACGTTGGCCCAAGTTGCCTCAATGTCCCCTTCACTACCTGATGCTTCAGTATCATGATGTGATGATGGTGAAGGATTATGGAATGGTGAAGAAGTAGGATCAACATGAGTTGAAGGCATATGACTAGGTGATGATGCATGAATAGTAGGCTGAGATGTGGAAGTAGATATGGGAGGATGATATGATGAAGGGATGCTCTACTCATGATGACTAGGTGGGGAAGTGAAGATTTCATTTGCAATGAAAGTGTCCCAAGAAATGTTCTTTTGCTCAAGTTGATGCATTACCACCATCTTGATGAGGGAGTGGTGAAACAAACTCTTCATTTAATGATTATACTTCCTCCTTTGGACAATGTACGCCATATTGTCAATGCTTTGGAGAAGATAGTGAGCTATATGAGACATTATGACTCTATTGAAGTGCATGAGGAGTCTAATATGGTATGAATAGAGTCGGGAAAAACTCCCCTCACAAGTGAAATACTTCATTATTATTTTCATCATAGGGGCATACCGATCAAGGAGATGAGAGAAAGGGAAATAAATTTTCTTGTCATCTTTATATCTAGGTTGGAGGAATGGTTGATAATAGCTCAGATCAAGGTTTTCTTTTTTAAACCATCTCTCTCCCACATTAGGGATCCCTGTAGCATCTGTAATGGAATTAGTGGACATGGTAAAAGTAACCCCAGCAAGTGTAACCTGTCTATCATGAATATTAGCAATGAACAACCTGGTTAACAAAGGATGATATTGTATCTACTGTACCTTCTCATAAAATTCAAAACAAACCACATGTTTGAAATAGGAAAGAGTAAGAGGAGAGGCCACGAGCTATTTTATCATCATAGGTTCTAATACATTAATTTTCCCTCCTTTGTGATAACCTATCCTTTGTGTTTCTTCCTCACTGATCTCTCTGTCATCCTCTTCAGACATCTTAGGCTTGACAACTTTGAAACCCTAGGGATGAGGTAGAAGGGGATGGGAGATGAAAATGGGTCTAAGTAAAAGGGATATGGAAAGGGAATTATGATGTTGTTAGGATGATATTGTAGCGTTTTATAATGATGTAGTATGAGAGTGTGGGGTTTTAGAGTGAAAATTTGGGAATGAGGAATGAAACTAGGGTTATAGGGTAGCCGAGCTTCCAAATTTCACATAGAAAGAAAAATAGCATAAAAATTATTTTAAAGACTACAAAGAGGGTGAAATTTTATGGTTACATACTTGAAAGAAAGGTGAAAGAAACTTTGGTGAAGAGTTGAAGTAGTTTGAGTGAGTTTCGGGACTTAAACACCAATCTAGACATTAGCGCGGTGCCAGAGCATTAGAGCAGCGCCTCTATTGATTAGCGCAATTCATGTGTTATTTTGCACTAAATTTTCGGGGATTAGCACAACACCCCTGGGCATTAGCGCATCACCTGGAAATTAGTGTAACGCCTCTCTGGATTAGCGCAGAGCCAAGCAATGTTTTGCCAAAACTTCTCACAAAGTTTTCTCCTTTGTAGAAGGCTCTTGATGTTTGAATGGCAACAATGATTTGTTTTGAGGTTCTTGATGAGCTTTATCACTATTGAATTCGAAATTTAATTCAAATTACCTAGTTTTCTAATGTTTACTTTCCTCTTTGTCATTGATATTATTTTTGCTTTCTGACTTTTGGCAATGTAGGCTTGATCAACATGGATTGGTTTTATTGCTCCATTTAGGACGAACATAATTAAATTTGACATCTTTGGGATGAAATTATTACAAATGATCACATAAAATTACATTTGTAAAAATAAAAATAAATTACATATTTTACTTTTCTATCAAAATATTGATTTTGATATAAAAGTCATTAAACTAAAAAAATACAACTTTAGGAGTATAATATTTACATCTTAATGATCTTAAAACCAATTTTCTTAATTATTCCCTCTCATATATGTGATGAATCCATCTAAATGAAGGAATGGCCTTGAGAAATGAAAAACCCTAATGACCCAATGGGACTGCTTTTTTACCTGAATTTTGCATGAGATTTTGACTTAAAGACTTTCAAGTGAAAAGAGAATTTCAATAAGTGTTATTATGCTCAAGGGGACATGGGAATGAGTCAGCGGTGTGAATCTCAGAGGGAAAATTGAGATTATTGACAATGACAACCACCAGCGGAACAATTTAAGTCATGAACTAATGGAATGATGAAAAATTTATTCAGTATGGGACACCTAAGATGCACATGCAAATGTGTTTTGATCGCTGGTGGTAGTATGCAAATAATGACACTAACATTGGCCTTATTGGGTATGGTAGCTCCTTGGAGGTGTCAAGAACACCATAGACCAAGTGCCTAACCATGAGGTAAATATGGTCAAATAAAAGCTAAAGACTACAGATTAACTCAAAAAAAAATTAAAGTGACTGAGAAATAACTCTGACACTAACAAGACTGACTCAAAAATAACTCAAAAACTTGTAAAGAACAGAAAATCAACAAGCGTTATAGCCTTCACTTCGGACCCTGAGCCTTTATGACTTTCAGCTCCAACCTTGGAGAAAATATAAACTGGTATTTACAATGAAAGTGGAACATTCTTTCAGAATTTGCATCAGAAATAGTAATGTTTCAAGAGCTTACCATTGACGGGTTCTCCTGAACATTCATATCCATTCATCTCTTTCAGCAGATAAGTATTTTTTCCTTGATAAGCTGAGATCTTGTAGGTTCCTTTCTACATATTTTTAAACTTTCTGTGCTTTCCTTTGTCTTCATTTCTTGCATCCCATCGTAGCACTACATCTTCCAGCTGAAACTTATCGGCCTTGGTTTTGTGATCATAAATCTGTTTTCTTTTCTCCAGAAGTTTAGAAGCAGTCTAAGAAACTTCCTCCCTTTTTTGTTGAAGGTGAATCATTTGATTGATTCGACGTTGCATATCATCTTCCTCACTATCTACCTCTTGCAATAATCTCATAATCAGGATTACAAGTGATGTAAGAAACGCTGTATATGTACCATAAACTAGTTCAAAGGGTGGCATACCTATAGACTTCTTGGTGCTCACTCAGTCTACCCACAAAGCATTAGTAAGCCTCCTGTGAAAATTTTTCTTGTTCTCCTCTAACATTTTATTAATGATATTCACCAAAGATTTATTAGAGGACTCAGCTAATCCATTTCCCTATGGATAGTATGCAATGGAATGGCCCAATCTAATATTATACTTGTGAAAAAATCAACCATATTCTTTCACTTAAATGCTGCAGCATTATTTGTAATAATCTTGTGAGGAAAACCAAAACGAGAAAAAATATTGGATTCTAAAAATTGAATAATTACCGTGTCCATAGCTTGCCTTGTAGGAATAGCCTCGATCCACTTGGTGAAGTAGTCGGTGGATGTTAGAATCCATCTGTGATGTGTCGATGATGTAGGATGAATTTCCTTAATAAAATCAAGTCCCCATTATTGAAAAGGAGCATTTACTACAACAGGCTTTAGCGGACGAGAAAGGAGTTTCCTTTTTCCCTAAAAAACCTAACATTCATGACAATTTGTGATTGTTTTGTATAAATTAGAAAATAAATTTAGCCAATAACACCTTGTCTGAACACTTTGTTGGTTGTTGTTTTCCAAAACAAATGACCTCCATAATCTCCCCTATGGATGTCATACATTACCTACTTAGCTTCATATTCAACCAGACAATTCAAAAGAACACCTCCTGGACCTTTCCAATAAAGGGCACTTCCTAGAATGAAATATTTTTCATATTTCAATTTCAAAGACCTACCCTGACTTTTTAACACTCCAGGAGTAGGAAATAAGTGTTTAAGAGCATATAATATATCATAATACCATGGTGAAGTGAGAAACATTTCTGATACCTGTATTAGAGTGCCATCTTCTTCATCATCTCACATTGCTGCAATAAGGTTTATGTCAAAGCATGCAACTTGGATTCAGCCATCAACTTGGCCAACCCCTGTCCCTTGATCAGTTTGGTAGGTCTAATATCGAGATAATACTCTAACATCTCTGTTATCCACTTACCTCTCCAACCTTCTGTATCAATCTGTGTGAGAACCTCTTTCACCGCTACATTTGGAACATAGGCTACAATATACAAATGTAGAATATAGATCCGGAAATATTTCAAAGTTGTGATTAGGGCTAAATCTTGTTTCTCAATAATGTTATAGGGAATAGAAAAATCTCTAATGTCTTGACTGGAGAAAGTAATAGGTTGTTCAACCTGATCTTTCTTTTGCATAAAAACTGTTGCCAAGGTATGCTCAGATGTAAATGAAAATATTATGAAATCACTAGTCTAATCTGGACTAACCAAAACAGGGTCCATGGTTAAAGAAAGCTTCGTCACATTGAAAGACTTCATAGTATCAGTGGTCCATTTTACACTGTTTTCCTTGTTCAACATATTAGTCATTTCTCTTAAATGCTTAGCTAAATTAGGGACAAATCTACATAATAAGTTCATCTTACCATTGAAATCCTGTATCTTCTTTTTGTTTCGTGTAAATTTTATCTTTTCAATAGCTTCTACTCTGGAAGGATCAATGTAAATTCCATCTTTGGAAATTATGTGACCGAGCAACTTGCCTTCCTCCATGGAAAAAATACTTTTCTTCAGATTAAGAGAAATTCTGAACTGCCTGCATTTCTGAAAAAAATTTCTCAAATGACACAAATGTTGATCATCAGAATGAGAAAAAACTTTCAAGTCATCTAAATACACTACTAATAAAACATACTTCTCATTAGCGAAGTCTATATCCACCGGCCGCTGAAAGGTAGCCCCTGCATTCTTGAGTCCAAATGGAATTTTGACATATTAAAATGTTCCCCAAGGTATCGTGAAAGTAGTTTTACCTTGGCCTTCTTCATGTACCAAAATCTATTTATAACTTGAATAACCGTCAAGCAGTGACATCTGTAATGCTCCAATTACTCTTTGCAGAACATGGTCCATCTTAGGAAGGGGATAATTATCCTTTAAAGATACTTTATTTGAATTATAGAAATCTATGCATAACCTTATCTCTTTGGTATTTTTCCTTATCGAAACCAAATTTTAAATCCAATCTAAAAATATAATTGGCACAATGATACCTAATTTGTATAATCGGTTTACCTCTTTCTCGATGGATGGCAACAATCTTGGGTTAATTCTTATCAACTTCTGTTTGAAAGGTTTTTGATCTGGCTTTATGGGAATAGTGTGCTGAATAATATTCTTGTCATAGACCTTCAAATATTCATAATCCCATGCAAAAATATCATAAAATTCAGATAAAAATTTTATGTACTTATCTTTTGCTTCGGGAGACAATGTCTTAGACAACTTAACCATTTTAGGCTTGCCTGTTGTTCCGATGTTCACATCTTCCAAACCTTTCTCTGTAGGAGTCAATGTTGGTTTTCTAGCCACATCATCCTGAACAAACAAATATTCTAAAGATATGATACCTTTAGGAAAAATATTATCTTTCAGCTACAAAACATTCATCTGACAGGCTTCTATGTCTTGATCATCAATATCACAAACATCATCAATAAAAGCATCATTGAAATTTCCTTCATTCTGCAAAATGGTATTAATTTCTTTGTCATCCCAAAAAACTTCCTACTACCTTAAATTATCTGGACATTAGGTCTATGTTTGACATGAATTTCAAATTTATTACTCGAGTTCATCGGAATTTTGAGATTACTTACCACCATAGCAAGAGAATATTCAATGATGTTTTGATTTCTTTGTAGTACTGTTAATGTATACCCAGGAAACATTTTTAAGGCATCCAAGACTGCATTTCTATAATCACTCATCCGTGAATGCTTTGCTTGATACTCTCCTTTCACCTGCTTTATGACAAGCTCAGAATCACCATAAACAGAAATTTGTTTTGCACAAAGTTTCTTCAAAAATTTAAGACTTGTGATCAATGCTTCATACTCCGCTTCATTATTAAAACAGTCAAAAGCCAATTTATAAGAGCATTCTCTAACACTACTTGGAATTCCACCTAACTTACAAACTAGACTACGGATCCAAATACCAACATCTGCACCTTCTTTACCCAAAGCACAATCGAAATCCATGCTCCAAAGGCCCTCTTCGTCTTCTAGATGGTGAAACTTAACTTTGGTTCGATTTTACTTGGGCTAGTCACCTCATTTTTCTATTCTGTACTACTTTTCTGTTCTTTAGGAGGCTGCTTGGAAGAAAACACTACTTCTTTTTCCCTATCCAGAACTTCTCTAAAACTTTCTGAAACTTCTAGAACATCTTCTGTTATTACTATTTTATCATTTACATCACTAAAATCAACATCGTTATACAAAATAAAATATTCCAAATCTATATGTACAACCTATATCGGATTACTAATAGGATTCTCCTTAATAGTTATTATATATATCATTTTCTTTTCCCGATACAATTTCCTCCATTTCCTGAAAACAAGAATAGTATCATAAGAGAATTAAAGTTGTAAAGTACCTTAAAGTTTGGTTCTCCATGATCTAGATAGCAGCATGCTAAACCAAGGTGGTATATTAGCCACCACCACATCCATCAAAACATTCTTGGCTGGGATTTGGTCTAAATAAACTACTAAATATTTAATGAGACTAATGCAGGAAACTCTACTAGAATCAAATGAATACAAATCATCATAAGGCTAGGTGATATCCATGCCCAAATTTCCCATAATAGCCTTAGGAATGAAATTGTGAGAAGCAACGGAATAAAGCATAACATTGTAAAGTATGTACTCATGCAGTCTAAGGCTTAAATAAAAAGGGGGAACTTCACTCTCTCATAATTTACCATCTATAGCTAGACCAAAAATGAGCTCGGGGTGGTCATCTTCAACATTAACCATATCAGAAAAAGGATCAACTAGCAACATTTTAGACACCTCATCTCTGTAATGACTATTTTTTACTAACTCTTTCGAAGGAATGGAGACTTTCAATTTAGCTATTTCATTTTCTAAATTAGAATTTGTGACTTTATCTACCTCTCTGACAGTAGTATCTCTTCTATCATTTTGATCCCTTGTCACAATCTCCTTTTTACAAGTTTCTTTCTCTTTAGTAGTTGAGTTTGTTGATGGATGATTGATGTTGCTATGATTCTGATATACATGCTCTTTACCCTTTTTCGGAAGATCATTCTTTGACTGGACCTCTTTCTTTTTCTGAATATGATTGGCAGGTACATCTCTGCTCCCCAGAGACTATTATTTCTACTGTGCACTTAAAACATTCATACACCCACGCTGGCAATCATATGATTCTGTCTCAAAATCATCATCATTTGCCAAGATATAGTCCTCATATTTTGGGGAATCCATATTTTCAGTATACTCTTCATCTTCATTCAGGAACATGGGAAAGCCATCTGCTGTAAAGAAATGGTTTGTTTCAATCACCATATTTTCATCTTCTTCCTCTTCCACTCCTTGGACATAATTATGCTGCAACGGGATCCGAATCTTCTATTGTTGTTGTGATGTCTAGTCAAGTGCTTTCTGTTCTCGTTGCTTAATTCTAAACTGAGGTTGTTGCTGCCCTCTCAAATTTGGATTTTATATCTGTGGTTCAGGTCTCGCTGTAATGAACAATTGGCCAACCATTCTCTCCACAGTTTGGAGTAGTGAATCCATTTTTGCCTCAGGAGTAGATGTCTCATCTTTGATGGTCACTGTATTTCTAATCTCATCCTTGCTCTCTTGGCCAACAAATTCGATTCCACACTTACAGTATTCTTCTGCATAACTGCTAAAGTTTTTGGATCACATTCACGCAAATGATATGCCATATGAATGATTTTATTTTTAGATTGATGATATTTGAGGGAATTTCATTTGCGTGAATGTGATCCTACAACTTTAGCAGATATGCAGAAGAATGATGTAAGTTTGGAAGCGAATTTCCTGGCCAAGAGAGCAAGGATGAGATTAGAAAAGAGAGTGACCATCAAAGAGGAGACATCTACTTCTGAGGAAAAAATGGATTCATTACTCTGAACTATGGAGAGAATGGTTGACCGATTGTATATTGCAGAGAGACCTGAACCACAGATACGAAATTCAAATTTCAGAGGGCAGGAACAACCTCAGCTTAGAATTAAGAAAAGAGAGCAGAAAGCACCTAACCAAAAAACCTAAAAACAATAGCATATTCGGACCCCATTGCAGTAGAATCATTTCCAAGGAGTGGAAGAGGAAGAAGATGAAAATACGGTGACTGAAAAAAATCATTTCTTTGCAGCAAATGGCTTGCCCATGTTCCTAACTGAAGATAAAGAGTATATTGAAATTCTGGATTCCCCGAAAGATGAGGACTATATCTTGGAAAATGATGATGATTTGGAGACAGAATCAGATGATTACCAGCATGGGTATATGAATGCTTCAAGCGCATAACAAAAACAATATTCTCCGAGGAGCAGATATGTACCAATAAATCCTATTTAGAAAAAGAAATAGGTCCAATCAAAGAATGATCTTTCGAAAAAGGGTAAAGAGCATGCAGATCATAATCATAGCAACATCAATCAAGCGTCCACAAGCTTAGCTACTAAAGAGAAAGACACTCAGAAAAAGGAGAATGTGACAATGGATCAAAATGATAGAAGAGATAATGTTGTCAAAGAGGTAGATAAAGTCACAACTTCTAATTTATAAAATGAAATAGCTAAATTGAAAGTCTCCATTCCTTTAACAGAGTTAGTAAAAAATATTCATTACAGAGATCAGGTGTCTAAAATGTTTCCAGTTGATCCTTTGTCCCATATGGATAATGCTGAAGATGACCACCTCGAGCTCATTTTTGGTCCAACTATACATGGTAAATTATGAGAGAGTGAAGTTCCCCCTTTTGATTTAAGCCTTATACTGCATGAGCACATACTTCACAATGCTATGCTTTATTCTGGTGTTTCTCACAATTTGATGCCTAAGGCTAGTATGGAAAATTTGTGCATGTATATCACCCGACCATATCATGATTTGTATTCATTTGATTCTAGTAGAGTTTGTTGCATTGGTCTCATTAAATATTTAGTGGTTTTGTTAGACCAAATCCCAGCCAAGAATGTTTTGATGGATGTGGTGGTGGCTGATATACCACCTTAGTTTGGCATGCTACTGTCTAGATCATGGGGAGTCAAAATTAAAGGTACTTTACAACTTCACTTCTCTTATGCTACTATTCCTATTTTCGAGAAATTGAGGAAATTTTATTGGGAAAATAAAATGAAATATATGATAACTAGTAAGGAGAAGCCTATAAATCATTTGATACAGGTTGTACATACTGATTTGGAATCTTTTATTTTGTATAATGATGGTGATTTGAATGATGTAAATAATAAACTACTAATAGCAGAAGATGTTCTAGAAGTTTCATAATGTTTTACAGCAGTTCTGGATAAGGAAAAAGAAGTAGTGATTTCTTCCGAGCAGCCTCCCAAAGAACTAAAAATCAGTACAAAACAACAAAATGAGGTGACTGGCCCAAGTAAAATAGAACCAAAAATTGAGTTTCAGCATCTAGAAGATGAAGAGGGCCTTTGTAGCATGGATTTCGACTGTGCTTTCGGTAAGGAAGGTGCAGTTATTGGTATTTGGATCTAAAGTCCAGTTTGTAAGTCAGGTGGAATTAAAAGTAGTGTTAGAGAACTCTCTTATAAATTGGCTTTTGACTATTTTAATAACAAAGCGGAGTATGAAGCATTGATCACAGGTCTTAAAATTTTAAAGAAACTTGTTGCAAAACAAATTTCTATTTTTGGTGATTATGTGCTTTTCATAAAGCAGGTGAAATGAGAGTATCAAGAGAAGCATTGACAGATCAAGGATTATAGAAAAGTAGTCTTGGATGTCTTAAAAAAATTTCCTGAGTATACGTTAACGGAAGTAACAAGAAATCAGAACATCATTGCAGATTCTCTTGCTACGGTGGCAAGTAATCTCAAAAATTCGATGAACTCCAGTAATAAATTTGAAATTCATGTCAAAGATAGACCTACTGTTCCAAATAATTTAAGGTACTAGCAATTTTTTTGGGATGACAAAGAAATTAATAGCTTTTTGCAGAATGAAGGAAATTTCAATGATGCTTTTATTCATGATTTTTGTGATATTGATGATCAAGACATAGAATCCCATTAGATGAATGTTTTACAACTGAAAGATAATATTTTTCCTAGAGGTCTCATACCTTTAGAATATTTGTTCAATCAGGATGATGTGGCCAAAAAACCAACATTGACTCCTACAGAGAAGGGTGTGGAAGATGTGAACATCATAACAGAAGGCAAGCCCAAAATGGTTAAGTTGTCTAAGAAATTGCTAGAGTTCATCGGAATTTTGAGATTACTTGCCACAGTACCAAGAGAATCTGCAATGATGTTCTGATTTCTTGGTACTACTGTTAATGTATACTAAGGAAATTTTTTTAAGAAATCCAAGATTTCATTTCTATAAACTCTCATCCACAGATTATTTGCTTGATACTCTCCTTTCACCTGCTTTATGACAAGCTCGGAATCACCATAAACAAAAATTAGTTTTGCACCAAGTTTCTTCAAAATTTTAAGACCTGTGATCAATGCTTCATACTCCGCTTCGTTATTAAAACAGTAAAAAGAAAATTTATAAGATAATTCTCTAACACTACTTGGAATTCCACCTGAATTACAAACTAGAATTTAGATCCAAATACCAATACCTGCACCTTCCTTACCTAAAGCATAGTTGAAATCCATGTTCCAAAGGCCCTCTTCATTTTCTAGATGCCGAAACTCAACTTTTGATTTTGTTTTACTTGGGCCAGTCACCTCATTTTTTTGTTATGTATTGATTTTCTGTTCTTCAGGAGGTTGCTCAGAATAAATCACTACTTCTTTTTCCTCATCTAGAACTGCTCTAAAAATTTCTAAAACTTCTGGAACATCTTCTACTATTACTAGTTGATTATTTGCATTGTTCAAATCACCATCATTATACAAAATAAAATATTACAAATATGTATGGACAGCCTGTATTGGATGATTGATAGGATTCTCCTTACTAGTTATCATATATTTCATTTTCTTTTCCTGATACAATTTCCTCAATTTCCCGAAAACATGAATAGTAGCATAAGAGAAGTCAATTTGTAAAGTACCTTTAAGTTTGTCTCCACATGATCTAGAAAATAGCATGCCGAACTGAGGTGGTATATCAGCCACCATGACATCCATCAAAACGTTCTTCGCTGGGATTTGGTCTAAAGAAACCACTAAATATTTAATGAGACCAATGCAACGAACTCTACCAGAATCAAATGAATACAAATCATGATAAGGTTGGGTGATATCCATGCCCAACTTTTCCATAATAGCCTTAGGCATCCAATTGTGAGAAGCACTGAAATAAAGCACATCATTGTGAAGTATGTACTCATACAGTCTAAGGCTTAAATAAAGAGGGTGAAATTCACTCTGTCATAATTTAGCATCTATAGCTAGACCAAAAATGAGCTCGGGGTGGTCATCTTCAAAATTAACCATATTAGACAAAGGATCAACTAGCAACATTTTATACACCTGATCTCTGTAATGACTGTTTTTTACTAACTCTGTCAAAGGAATGGAGACTTTCAATTTAGCTATTTCATTTTCTAAATTAAAAGTTGTGACTTTATCTACCTCTTTGATAGCATCATCTCTTCTATCATTTTGATCCCTTGTCACAATCTCCTTTTCCTCAGTGTCTTTCTCTTTAGTAGCTGAGCTTGTTGATGGCTGATTGATGTTGCTATGATTATGATTTGCATTGTCTTTACCCTTTTTTGAAAGATCATTCTTTGACTGTACCTCTTTATTTTTCTGAATAGGATTTACAGGTACATCTCTGCTCCTCAGAGAATATTGTTTCTGTTGCGCACTCAAAGCATTCATATACCCACGCTAGTAATAATATGATTCTTTCTCCAAATCATCATCATTTTCCAAGATATATTCCTCATCTTTCAGGGAATCTAGATTTTCAGTATAATGTTCATATTCAGTTAGGAACATGGGTAAACCATCTGCTGTAAAGAAATGATTTGTTTCAATCACCGGATTTTCATCTTCTTCCTCTTTCACTCCTTGGACATAATTTTGCTGCAACGGGGTTTGAATCTGCTATTGTTGTTGTGTTGTTTGGTTAGGTGCTTTTTCTCTCTTTTCTTAATTCTAAACTGAGGCTACTGCTACCCGCTGAAATTTGGATTCCGTATCTGTGGTTCAGTTCTCTCTGCAATGGAAAATGGGTCAACCATTCTCTCCACATTTCAGAGTAATGAATCCATTTTTTCCTCAGAAGTATATGTCTCCTCTTTGATGGTCACTCTCTTTTATAATCTCGTCCTTGCTCTCTTGGCCAGAAAATTCGATTCCACACTTACAAAATTCTTCTGCATATCTGCTAAAGTTGTAGGATCATGTTCACGCAACTGATATGCAATGCATAATTTTCTTTCATCACATATTTTCGCTCCCAAGGACCTTACTCAGGTGAAATTTAATTCCATTGCACTTTCACCCGAACTATTATTCTATTCCAGAGAATGGTTTCTTCCCGCTCCAATATACAAAGTGGTCCTGGAAGAATGTCCCCTTTTGTTCCCACCTATATCACAGTCCAGTCAATCACATGATTAGGGTCATGTACATATTTCTTCAAAAATGAAACATAAAAAACATTATGAACTTTAATATGACTAGGTAGAACCAATTTGTAAGATTTTGGCCAAACTCTCTCCAAAACCTCAAAGGGACTGCAGTATGGAGGTGCCAACTTAGCAGAACTACTGACATGATGTTGAAAATGTTGTCATTGATGACAAAGGTGATGGCAAAGGAGGAGCACCTAAAATAGAAACAAGGAAAAGAGAGAAGCAAAATAGCAGAAAGGCAGAGGCAACAAAGAAGTAGCACAGGTAGCAAAAGAAGCTGAGAGGTAGCTAAGGCAGCAGGAGACAGATGTGCTGGTGCTACAGAGTAGTGAGGGCAGAGTTTTGTAATTTTATTATAAGTGTATATATGAAGAATTGATTTCGAGTTATGTGTATGACTGGATTTTTATTCTCTATGAAGAAGATTTAAATTCCTGGGGTAAATATGAACTTTGTGTTATTCTCTGAGTAAAGGGTTGAATTGATGTATCTGTGTGAAAGATTATGGCTCGAACATATCCAATTTCTCTGTTTCTTGAATCGATATTGGTTGAGATAGCAACCATTGCTTGTTTAGAACAATACTGAACGAGATCCACCCATACCAATAGAATGGAGAAACTAAAGTTTAAAAGGACTAGTTGTACGTTGGGCTTGTTCAATTATTAATTTGAATAAAAGAAAAAAACATTACAATATAGTGGTGCTGTGAGATCAGTCAAGGGAATGGTCTTTGGGGACAGTGAATTTTAGAAGTTTGAGTCAGAAGACGGAGCAAGATAGTTGAATTCTAAAATAGGTTGGAAATTCGATAGTAGAGGAATAGTGAAATCGATTGTTCAATTTAACACTGAGATTTTGTATTGAATTGCAGAGATACCGTAATGAAGGTTTGAAGAGAACCGATGAATAACTTTCGACTTATGTAATGAAGCTGAGTTCAGTGGTGAAGGAATGGTAGCACATGAGTAGATGGAGTTAGAACCCCGAACATGCCAAGCAAGGTCGATATCATAGTAGAATTGAATTCAATCTGTAGCAATTGAGATGTCATGAACGTTTTGGAAGTCGATCAACACAGGGATCAAATCTGTAATAAGAAAGACGCAGATGTTTTTCAAATCTCTGATTGAATTGCAGAAGAAATGCGGAAGGACAGAGTCATGAAGATAGGGAACAGAATCGAATGAGATCGATTATAAACTAAAGGAAGGGACTGTTGACAATGCGCAAGACTTTGGTAGTGTAGCAGAGTTCAGAGTGAAAGTAACAAATTGAATAAGGGGCACAAAGGTTTATTAAATCTCTTTATGAATTATACTACAGTTGAGTGCGAAGTCAAAGGGAGGTGGAACTATGAGAGAAAAGAACAGAACCGTGAGGAATAGGGAAGGAAGTTTCAGTGGAAGAAACTAGTAGTATCGCGTCTTTTAAAAATGGTAAGTGGATTTTTGTGAAATAATGCGATATGGGTCTTCACTAGCCACGTGTCCAAAGGTAGTATTACAAAATCAGGTTTATCACACAACCTTGGAGAAATAACTTCCGTGCAGTTGATTTGCGCGATATTACACTACCACCATTGGATTGTCAGCAGGAGCGCGATATGTTATTAACCGTCGATGGAAGAGGTGCATTAATTAGTGGGGCCGAGTGATAATTTATATGGCCATTGGCATATTTAATGTCGTGAAGAATTTGGGCAAAGGGTTGTTGATATGCATTGGGATGAAATGCATGTTAAACATGATCGTTAATGTGAAATATCAAAAAAGTGACGCGTGAAAAAATTGAGTATAAAGAATACGAGACCTAACAAACGTAAGGGCTACTAGGTTCTTAATATAACGCCCAAGGTTTAATTGATGTTTATAAAAGCTGATTGGAGAAAATTGATACATGGTTTAACCTCGGATTTAATTGAATGGCAGGGAGGATAATACAAGGTATGCCCGGTGGTTTTAATACTATTGAATAGTTGTTTAATGTAGTGGATGTGTGGGCCCATGAAATGCAATGCAATATAAAATTCCCTAGTGCCAAAGGAGGTTAACATTATACACCCATGGTTGTAATGTTATAAGTGCTTGTGCGTTGATTTAAAGGCATCGAACCATTTGTTAGAGTATTAAGGGCTTAAGTCAGAAGATAGATGAGTTTTATAGTCTTAAGGTTAAGACTTAAACATTGTTCAAAAAGTGTGAAGTGACGGTTCATTGTCGTAGTGTAATAATTAAAAAAGGGTCTGAACCATTAGTTAAAGTGTTTTGAAGAGGAAATATAGATACGAGTGCTTTATTTGAAAATAGCCAAGGACCATATTATTTGAGAGATATATAAATTTTGAATATGTGGGTCCCGATATATATGGTTCTATAACCCTTACCTGTAGAAAGCTTCCCCATAATTTTATATTTTCCAGAATGTGAGTTAAATTGAATCAGATTTGAAATCTGGGGAATGTGGTTTTGATAACCATCATATGTGAAAAGAAAAGCCTCCACATACATTGATTTAATTTTCCAGTAGAAAATTAGAAGAAGCTACAATTTTTATACAATGAGAGGTTGAGAGTTATTGGGGAGCTAAACTTGTAAAATAGGTATATATGCAGCAGAAACACAACTACAGTGAGCTTGGAGAATATGGGCCTAACAAAGGTAAACATAGATTTCAGAGTTGAAGCGATGTGCAAAAAATGGATTCAAAATTGCAGTGAACAGGTGAATATGGACAAGAATGAAAATGTGGGCTTGACAGGTGTACATGCGCAGATACATAGAGTTGTAATAAACAGAGATATGTAGAACAGTTACTTAATAGCAGCAGAAAAGACAAAACCAACAAAGCCAAAGGCCAGAAAAGGGGCTGAGTAAAATTGATGTATGTAACTAAAATTTTGAATGTAAATGTTTTAATTGTTTTTATATTATTTGTGATGCATTGGCAAGTCTCCGGAGGAAGAAAAAATTCCCACTGTAATATTGAAATTAGTACATATTGTTATATTTTTCTGAATGAGTTGGTAAAAGAAATGAGAAGGCAGAAGGAAAAAAGGCATGGCTGTCCATTTCAAATTCCCTGAGGAATGCTAACATTCATAAGGAAATCTCTATAAATGATATCACCTTGATATGCATTAAAAAAAAGGTTATAGAGGTTAGAGAATGCAAAAATGAAACAGTGAAGCAAAGAATAAGGAGGAGATGATAGAGAATGCGAGAGGATGCAGAGATGATACAGGGCAGATATGAGGACTGATGCACAACTGTGAAGATGGTACAAAACAGAGCTGATATCCAAGGTAAATCGGCAAGTGTTTTCTTTTGAAAGAGTAAGGAAGTTGGAGCTTCCCTATCAAGTTGTAGCTTGATAGATGTCAGTTGTAGCTGACTGAGGTAGGAGCCTCCTGTAGGTTGTAGCCTGCAAAAATTAGATGGGAGTTGGTGCTTTCACATTAAGTTGTAGCTTGATAAAATGTCAGTTGTAGTTGATTGAGGTTGGAGCCTCCTGTAGGTTGGTGCCTGCAAAAAATTGATGGGAGTTGGAGCTTCCTTGCAAGTTGTAGCTTGCAGAATTGAGGTTGGAGCCTCCTGTAGGTTGGCGCCTACAGAAAATCAGTGGTGAGAGGGAGTTGGAGTTTACCTTTGCATCACAACAATAATAAGATGTGCTTTTCTACCTTTATGGGTTTCCACTTATATCTGGTGTCTCTATGCATGATGTGTATGTGTTGATGTGGTTTGTCTAATCTGCTTAATACTTGTTGCTCACATATTAATACTGATGTTACATTAACAAATCTGCTTGATACTTGCTGCTCACAAATTAAGATTGCTCACATATTATGTTGATCATGAAATGAAGGTGTTAATAAAGGTTAATGAAAAGTTTTAAAAAGTCCATGAATGTGTTAAACTGATTCACCCCGCCCCCCTCTCAGTTTAACTAAGGGTTCAAAAATTGGTATCAGAGCCGGTTCCTTTGGTGTAAGCTTAATAGCTTGAAGGAGATCTGGCTGAGTCATGGACTATCAAAATGTACCTGTGCTAAATACAACAAACTTTCCTAAATGGAGAGATAAGGTTCAAACGGGATTATTGGCTTATGAACCTGAGGTATGGAAGCTTGTATGTGATGGTTACTGCACAGACTCTCCCATGGTGCAAGAACAACATAGGAATGCCAAGGAAAAATGTTTGAAATTCAATAATTTTCATAACAAGGATCTTGAGTTAATAATGGATTTAACCTCTGCAAAAGAAATATGGGATAGATTGCATTTCATGCATGGAGTAGACACTAAGGACTGCACTGTCAAGATGGAGAAGAGAATTAAGAAGAAGGAAAATTCATGTCAACTGGAAAATTTTGAATCAAATGAGGTACCTACTAGTGTAAATGGAAGTAAGAACCATGAAGAAAGTGTAGCTGAGGAAAAAGCCAAACTTGACACAACCTTGACTAAAATAGAAATATTGAAGAATGAAATCAAAGACCTGAAGACATTCGTGCAAATATGTGATGAGAAAGAATATGAATATAGGAAAGAAATTATTGGCCTGAAGACATAGCTTGAAGGAGCAAAGAAAGTAGAAGACACTCTGCTGCAACAAATGAGAGAGAAAAGTCAGGAATGTGACATATTGGAAGAAGAAGTAGTGAGCCTAAGAAAGAATTTAGAAAAATCCCAAAGAGAACTATTAATGAATACACCTCTAATGAAAAGCTCTGGATAGTTGGACAAGTTTCTAAATGTTGAAAGGTCACCTCTCATAAAGGCTGGGATAGGCTATGAAGGAGAAACAAGTAAGTCCAAGGTAGAAGATAACAGGAATATCATCTTTGTAAAAATTTTAAAGGAAAATGAAGCAGCTCAGAAGATTCCTACAGGAGAAAAAGCCAGCAAAAACAAGATTTGTAAAGAAACAAACAAAAACAAGCAGCAACATGAAAGGAAATATAATGAAAGGATGAAATAGTCAGCTGAAAAAGGTTCATACACTCTTGATTATGAATTGAATAAATTTGGAAGATGTCAAAGGAGGTTCCTTCCTCCTATGAAAATTATCACATGTTTTTCTTGTCATAAAGCAAGACATATTATAGCGCAATGTAAGACAAGGCCTATCAACTTCAACCAGCAAAAGATGCAGCAAATGAGAAGACTACCTCAATCAAGCAAATGGAAAAGACAATCTTTCACCAAGTACACAAATCATTTCCATGGCTACTATTATGCATGCAATAATTTTGGACATAAACTTGTTGATTGTAAAATGCGTTCAAAAAGGGGAACAAAATATTATACATCAGCTCAAACATACCTTGGAAAAGTAAGATGTTATGTATGCCTCAAACTTGGTCACAAAGAAAAGGACTATAAACTGCCATATACTTTAAAGAACTCGAGACAGATGATGGAATGAAACTATGAATCAAAAAGAAGAGCAAACATTATGAAGAACCTCAATAAAGTATGGAAGGAAAAGAGAAAGGGGGAGCCTGTTACATCAATAACTTAATGAATTGACATAGGCTGAAGGGGAGCTGCTCTAGGAAGAAAAGAAAATATCTAATCAGTGACAAATATGAAGCAACATCCCAGGGGGAGAGCAGTTCATAAATAGTCCCCATGAAAGCAGTCTGAGAAGAGCTCCTTGGAATATGACATTGGAATATGAACATCTATGAGATCAGGAAGGGAAAGGAAATTTCTCTAAAAGAGAACTATAGATGAAGAAGATCATCTGAAGTATTAAGTAGCTAAAAGATTGATGAAAGAAGAGAAGACAGCAAGAAGCCTTGGTGGTAGAGAAAACATCAGCACATTAAGTGATGATCACATTGTGCATCATACTGCTATAACTTACAATGAATCACTTAAAGAAGAATGAGTAAGAAAAATGCCTATCATCATTATGTCATTACATCATCTATGAAAAGTCCCCTTGAAGGAGTGAAGTTAAATAAGTGATAAATCTTTGACTGATCTGCCCATGAAGATTCCTAATAAAGAAATTGAAGATGTCTTCCCAAAGATCTTTATGATAGAAAAGTTGAATTGTATTTAAAGTAGCAATGAATCTGGAGCAGTTCTAGAAAGGTAAATACCGTAACTTTCCTCTGAACAGAATGATAGAAAAAGAAAAATATTAATGAGGCCAAGATCAGATTGAGTATATTGATGATTGTTGTTGAAAACAGTGGAGAGCTCAATAACAAAAATTATGAACGTTTTCCTATCTATGGGTTCATGTGTGAGCTGAAGTGAAAGTGGTATCAATGTGGGTATTTGGTGCAAGAAGCATGCCTATCAATAGAATACCAAGTATTATCAGTGGAGCAATAGTATGGTACAGGTCCTCATGATCAAAGGATTAAGGAAAAAGACATCAAGGTAATATCCCAGCGCTATCTACATTATTCAAGCTTGAAAAGGTCAGTAAAAGAGCTAAAGCATCAGTATGTTGTTTACACTTGAAACATTATATGGAGCATTGAAGCAGTATCTTTTCTATATATAATTGCATGCCTTCCAGAATTCAGTACACATATATCTTCAAGGCCTCTTTCTTAAGATCATTCACAAATCTGGGTGAAGTCTGTTTGCTGAGATTTCAATTAAACATCTTGAATATGTTTTTGTGGAAGATCATCATGATAGAATGGTAAAAGTATCTGAAGCTTAAAGGAGTAGTTGTGATTACCATTTTAAGCTCAAAATTCTTTTATTAATTCATCTAAATCCTTCTTCAGCACAAGGGATTTGCTGATAATTCACATTTAAAGAAAGAGTGATCATTGACATACATACCTTCTTATGTCATATAGAAAATTTCATGGTTGATAAGTGATACTGACCAATACATTGAAGATATCTGGCCTTAAGGGTTTGTTTTGAAACTACATTATGCAAGTAGTAAAGGAATTTGATCTCTTAGATCAAATTCTGGTTGATTCATTGATCACATCTATAACAAGAACCTTCAGCTATTAAGGGTAATATCATTATCAACATCCTAGCTCATATAATCACCAATAGGCAGGAAAGGTGTACCACAACAATAAAAAAATATATTGGCTTCATTACAATTGAACAGATGTTGTATTGCAGATGAGTATTGATGCAGGGGCATTAGAATCTAGCCAACAACGTAGGAGATTTTTTCCACATGTTGTAGCTGGGAGGGTTTGAAAATAGTTGAATTGTAACAGCTAGGTGTCAATACCTCAGCTGACTGTATCATTTAGATCAGTTAGAGTCGTAGAAGTCGAATAGTTCAGTTAGTCTATTTGTCATATTTCAGTTAGTTGAATTATTTTGATTAGACTGATGATTTTCTAAAACTGTCCTCATAGAGGAACCGAATAGACAAATGTTCATGTATATAAATGTAATCCCTTGGATGTATATAGGGAGAGCAGAGGAGAAGAAAAAAAGAGATTTCTACAATAAAACTTTGTGTATTGAGCAATTGCTTCCGGTTGAATAAACTTCAAGTCCCATTGATTTCCAAACTGTCTGAATTTATAATTTTGAAGAATTGTTTAACTATGGAGCGGTTGTGTACTGGTAATTCCATTTCTCTGTCTTTGATTTCCTATAAATTGTTTGGATGAACCCTGTGAATTCACCCCACTCGCAACCGAGGTCAGAGTAGGAAAGACATTGTCATTGAGCTCTATTTTATGATAATAGAAATCCCGCTCAATAAAGAGAATTACATTTGATTGTTGGTAATTAGCATTCCCAACCTGAGTAGCAAACCTAAGTTGAGGCATACCAAGGAGAACACAAACCCGACGTGAACCTTGGTCAACCTTGTACCAAAACGACGAGCGGAATGGTGGAGGCAGATTGCCCATATCACACCGCTTTTGCGGGTTGAGTGGTATTCCCAGAATTGGAGTGATTCCATAGAACCGTCGATGTGTGGCAAGGGTGGACCCATGAAAACCACCTTTCGACGCGCGCCATCGCATGTTAATGTTTGTACCAGGGCACCGAGCGATATTGTCAAGAGTCATTGATCTGGGAAGGGGCCACCGGACAGTGGTCGTTGGCCAAAGGTGCATGGAGGATAGCCAGGTACGATACGAACAGTTGATTGGACCATTGATATATAGGTGGGGCCCGGAGCCACGGTTTATTATAAGCCATTTATTTAAAAAGGCGTAGAGTATCAATATAAAGTTTCAAAGATTTAAACATTGGTTATAAGATTGGTGGTATAATATAAAGCTGAGAGATTTATTTAACTTTTCAAAGGTGGTCGACGATATTTATTTATCAAATTCCTCGAATTTGATAAATAACATCCAAAGAAAAAAGAAGAAAGAGAAAGTAGACCACGTGGAGTAGAGAACGAGGTTCCAAAGGGAAATTCTGATAGAGCCACGTATACAGTTAACCATCTCTCCTTAGGGGTCCAAAATCAGTTCTTGTTGCTGTCATTTGTGGTATCAGAGCCATTGTTTTAAGGTTGTTTTTGCAAAAATATGACATGGCAATCTGAGTTGGTAGAGGTGCTGGCAGAAGGAGACCTGTTTCCAACGTAGAGGTGTTGGGGATATTGCAGAGGGTCGAGGCCAGAACGGATGCCATGGAGTGAAGATATCCCGCAGATCATAAAGACATCAGTGAACCTGAGATAGAAGAAGTAAAAGAAAATGTTGAAATTCCTCTTGACATGAGGCTCCTCAGAACTGTTCTGGGGTCAGCAGTTAAGCCCAGAATTGAAGTGTCGATTTTTGCAGGGGGACTGAATCAAGAAGAGCTAGTAGAATGGATTAATGAAATGAACAAGTGATTCGATTATGAAGAAATGAGCGAAGATAAGAAATCCAAGTTTGCAGTAACAAATCTGAAAGGACATGCTGCACTTTGGTGGGATGGAGTGCAGGCAAAAAGGAGGAGATTTGGAAAGCAGTCTATCAAAAGCTGGACCACAATGATGGCTAAGTTAAAAGGTAAATTCTTGCCTAGTGATTATCAGCTAACATTTTTTAGGAAAATGCAGAACCTGAGATAGAGGTTGCTAACAGTAAGGGAATACACAGAGGAATTCTACAGAGTGAGCATAAGTGCTGGGCAATTTCAAGACACACCAGAGAAGACTTCTAGATATGTAAATGGTCTCAGACTGGAGATCCAAGATGAGATTGGTTTTCTGTCTCCTAAGATAGTGGAAGAGGCCTACCAGATGGCCTTGAAAGCAGAGAAGAAACTCCTGAGGAAATAGTCTGCCAAGAAGAGAGATACTTTCCGTGGGAAGGGAAGTAAGGGTGGTAGAGGGAAGCCTACTACACCCAAGGATGGAGCTAACAGTAGCTCACCTCAGAATGCATCTACAGAGGATGATGCAAGGGGCAGAAGGGGTTCTTACAGAGGAAGAGGAAGAGGAGGCAGAGACAGAGGTAGAGGTAGAGAGTTGAGGTGTTATAGATGTCAGCAAGTGGGACATAAGCACTATGAGTGTCCAGAGAATGTGGGTGCTGGTCCAAGAAATGATGTTGTTGCCCAAGCTAGAGAAGAGGCAGAAATTGAAGAAGAAATTCTTCCAGAGAGGGGAGAGTCCTTGGTGGTTAATAAGGTCATGTTGAAGCAAGCCAAAGAGGTCACTGAGCCTGCGCAAAGGAAGACTTTGCTTAGGAGCATATGCAAGGTCCAAGGGAAGTGCTGCCAGCTAGTCATTGATAGTGGCAGCATAGCAATCTAGTTTCCACTGAGGTGATAGATAAGTTGAAGTTGAGGACACGGGAGCATCCCACTCCCTACAGGGTGTCCTGGCTGCATAAAGGGCACCAACTGGTTGTAAAAGAACAGTGTGAGATAGATCTGCAAATGGGAAAATATAGAGATAAGTTCCTGTGTGATGTAATGCCCATGGATGTGTGTCATATACTACTAGGTAGACCTTGGATGTTTGACAGAGCAGCAGTGCATGATGGCATGAAGAACACTTACAAGTTCTTCAAGGATGGGGTACATCATACATTGATACCCATGGAGGAAGGAGAGCCATCCAGCAGAGTGATTGATCCAAAGACCTTGTTGCTGAGCAGAAAGGAATATCTGTAGCAGATAGAAGAAGAAGAGGTAAGTTTTTCTTTAGTTTGCAAACCTAAGGTAGTTCTTACTTCTACAAATATTTATGATTTGCCAGTAGAGATCCAAGAATTGTTAGATGATTATTGTGACATTATTGTGGATGATATACCTAATGAGCTGCCACCTGTGAGAAGGAATATTCATCAGATAGATTTTATCCCTGGTTCAAATCTGCCAAATAAGGCAGCCTACAGAATGACTCCCAAGGAAAATGAGGAAATCAGGAGACAAGTACAAGAATTGGTGGACAAGGGGCTGATCAGAGAAAGTTTGAGTCCATGTGCAGTACCAACAGTATTGAGCCCAAAGAAAGATGTAAGCTGGAGGATGTGTACTGATTCTAGAGAAATCAATAAGATCACAATCAGGTACAAATTCCCTTTACCCAGAATTGAGGATTTGATGGACTGTTTGAGTGGTGCTAAATATTTTTCAAAGATAGATTTGAAAAGTGGATACCATCAGATTAGAATAAGAGAGGGTGATGAGTGGAAAACTACCTTTAAAACAAATGAAGGACTGTATGAATGGATGGTAATGCCTTTTGGGTTGTCAAATGCACCTAGCACTTTTATGAGACTTATGAATGAAGTATTGAAAGAATTCATTGGTAAATTTGTGATAGTATATTTGGATGATATATTAGTTTTCAACAGAACTAAAGAAGAACATTTAAGGCATCTTAATCATGTCTTGAAAAAGCTGCACCAAGAGAAACTGCTGATAAATTTAAAGAAATGCTCATTCATGAAGGAAGAGTTGGTGTATTTGGGTTTTGTTGTTTCTGCAGAAGGATTGAAGATGGACCCAGAAAAGGTTAAGGCAATTGTGGAGTGGCCTTCACCCAGGAATGTCTTTGAGGTAAGAAGTTTCCATGGACTTGCTAGTTTTTACAGAAAGTTTATAAGAAACTTCAGTAAGATCAATGCACCCATAATTGAAACAATAAAGAAGAGAAAACAACCATTTAAGTGGACTGTTGAAGCAGAAAGAAACTTTAAAGTTTTGAAGCAAAAGATAACTGAAAAGCCTATGTTGATTCTGCCTAATTTTACAAAACCATTTCAAGTAAAATGTGATGCCAGTGGAGAGGCTATTGGAGCTATGTTGAGTTAGGATGATAGGCCTGTGGCATATTTCAGTGAAAATTTGAATGACACCAGAAGAAATTATTCCTCTTATGAGAAGGAATTCTATGCAATTTTTCAGGCACTGAAGAAGTGGAGACACTATTTGATGTCCAGAGAATTTGTATTATATTCTGACAATCATGCTTTGCAGTATATTGTACAGCAACCTAAGTTGAAACATAAGCACGCTAAATGGGTTGAGTATCTCCAAGGTTTTAATTTTTTTTTGAAACATATAAGTGGTCAAGCCAATAAAGTAGCTGATGCTTTGAGTAGGAGGCACATTCTTGTTCAAGAAACAAATTTTGAAGTTGTAGGATTTGATTTTCTCAAAGAATTGTATAAAACAAATCCAGATTTTAAAGAAGAATTTGAGGCATGTATTAACCCTATTTTAACAGATAGAAACTAGTGGCTAGATTATTTCCTGTAGGAGTACTTGTTATTCAGAAGAAGCCAACTGTGTGTACCAAGATATTCCATGAGAGAAAATTTGATCAAAGAGAAGAATAGTGGTGGACTTGCTGGACACTTTGGTACTGATAAGACTTATGAGAAGCTGAGTCACTTCTATTACTGGCCCAAGATGAGGATAGAAGTGGACAAGTTTTTGAAGAATTGCAAAATCTGTCAGTATGCTAAAGGAAGGAGCCAGAATGTAGGATTGTACACTCCCTTGCATATTCCAGACAGGATTTGGGACATGGTGAGTACGGATTTTGTTGTAGGATTGCCCAAGAGTTAGAGAGGGAATGATGCAGTCTTTGTTGTAGTAGACAGATTCTCCAAAATGACACATTTTATTCCATGCTATAAAATTAGTGATGCCACCCATGTTGCTAACTTGTTTTTCAAAGAAGTTGTTAGATTGCATGGGTTGCCCAAGAGTATTGTTTCAGACAGAGACACCAAATTTTTGGTTCACTTTTGGAGGACATTGTGGAAGAAACTTGGTACCAAACTAAGTTTCAGCTCAGCTTATCATCCTCAGACTGATGGACAAACAGAGGTAGTAAATAGGAGTCTGGGAAATTTGTTGAGAAGTCTTGCAGGAGAACATCCCAAGCAGTGGGATCATATTTTGCCTCAGGAATAATATGCATATAATGACTCACCAAACAGGTGCATCCCAGAGGAATATCAGAGTTAAGAAATCTGGGAAAGACAGAGCTAAGGAGTGAAGATGGTGAGGAATTTGCTTCAGAGATCTAGGCCATACATGAACAAGTGAAACAACAACTACAAGGCAACAACATCAAATATAAAAGCATAGTAGACTTGAGCAGAAAGGAAGTTAATTTTGAAGTAGGAGATCTGGTCTTAGCACACTTGAGGAAGGAGAGATTCCCAAAGAAGCAGTATAACAAGTTGAAGTTCAAAAAGATTGGGCCATGCAAGATACTTAGAAATTTTTCTGCGAATGCTTATGAGATTGAATTACCTCCTGATGTTGGAATATCTCCCATTTTTAATGTTGCAGATTTGTACAAGTATGAAAGTGATGGTGCAGAAGAAAGAACAGCAGACAAGGAACAGATTGAGTGGAAGGAACAGCTACCTCCAGCACATCCATTGCAACCAGAGAAGATATTGGACAAAAGAGTGTTCAAGAGGACCAGAGGACGAGAGTACTTTCAGTACTTAATCAAATGAAAGGACAAACTAGAGGAAGATGCCACTTGGATGACTGAAGGAATGTTGCAGAAGATAGGCAGATCAGTGGAAGAGCTCATGGACAGGAGCCCATGAAGAAGATTGCCCTCAGAAGTCTGATGCAGGGGCATTAGACTCTAGCCAGCAATGTAGGAGGTTTTTTCCACATGTTGTGGCTAGGAGGGTTTGAAAATAGTTGAATTGTAATAGCTAGGTGTCAATACCTCAGCTGACTGTATCATTTAGATCAGTTAGAGTCGTAGAAGTCGAATAGTTCAGCTAGTCTATTTGTCATATATCAGTTAGTTGAATTATTTTGATTAGGCTATTGATTTTCTAAAACGGTCCTCACAGAGGAACCGAACATAAAAATGTTCATGTATATAAATGTAATCCCTTGGATGTATATAGAGAGAGCAGAGGAGAAGAAAAAAAGAGATTTCTGCAATAAAACTCTGTGTATTGAGCAAATGCTTCTAGTTGAATAAACTTCAAGTCCCGTTGATTTCCAAACTGTCTGAATTTATAATTATGAAGAATTGTTTAACTGTGGGGCGGTTGTGTACTGGTAATTTTGTTTCTCTGTCTCTGATTTCCCGTAAATTGTTTGGATGAACCCTATGAATTCACCCCACTCGCAAGCGAGGTCAGGGTAGGAAAGCCATTGTCGTCGAGCTCTATTTTATGATAATAGAAATCTCACTCAGTAAAGAGAATTACATTTGTTTGTTGGTAATTAGCATTCCCAACCCAAGTAGCAAACCTAAGTTGAGGCATACCAAGGAGAACACAAACCTGTCGTGAACCTTGGTCAAGCCCTGTACCAAAACCACGAGCAGAATGGTGGAGGTGGATTGCCCATATCGCACCGCTTTTGCGGGTTGAGTGGTATTCCCAGAATTGGAGCGATTCCATAGAACCGTCGACGCATGGCAAGGGTGGACCCACGAAAACCACCTTTCGACGCGCGCCATCGCGCGTTAACGTTCTTACCAGGGCACCGAGCGATATTTTTTAGAGCCGTTGATCTAGGAAGGGGCCACCAGACGGTGGTTGTTGGCCAAAGGTGCCCGGAGGATAGCCAGGTATGATACGAACAATTGATTGGACCATTGATATATAGGTGGGGCCCGGAGCCATGGTTTATTATAAGCCATTTATTTAAAAAGGCATAGAGTATCAATATAAAGTTTCGAAGATTTAAACATTGGTTATAAGCTTGGTGGTATAATATAAAGCCGAGAGATTTATTTAACTTTTCAAAGGTGGTCGACAATATTTATTTATCAAATGATATTTATTTATCAAATTCCTCGAATTTGATAAATAACATCCAAAGCAAAAGAAGAAAGAGAAAGTAGACCACGTGGAGTAGAGAATGAGGTTCCAAAGGGAAATGTTGACAAAGCCACATCTGCAGTTAACCATCTCTCCTTAGGGGTCCGAAATTAGTTCTTGTTGCTGTCAAGTATTGCAGAAGAAGACATATTCCATCTACAATCTTCCTCAACATAAATGTATTGGCACACTACATCAGAGAGAGACTGAAGTATATTTAAAGCACTCTCAGTATTTTAATTTTAATCCAATGATGTAGCTCTGATTAGATAAAGCTGGTACATTCTGTTCTATGAAGTGTCATTATCTTCACCTTCATCTTTATACAAGTGAAAGGAGTCAGTGCTTTGGAATTGTATGAATTTACAGGGTATATAGAAGTTCAAATATTCTCAAACGTGTTCTCTCAACAACTCTTGTATACCATTCTGAAGCAGCAAGGTACAAAGTCAGAAAAAGAAGGCCTAAACACATTTCAGAGAGAGGAAATGAAAAGATAGAATCCAACCCTTTGCCATTGATGTCAAAGGGGGAGGAAAAGCATGCAAAACAAGGAGAAGATGATATGTTGCCATCAATGCCAAAGGGGGAGACTGTTGGAAATGTTTTCATTGATGGAAAATGAGATGGAAAAGGAGGAGCACTTGAAATAGCAACAAGGTAAAGAGAGAAGCAAAATAGAAGAAAGGCATAGGTAGCAAAGAATTAGCATAGGAAACAAAAGAAGCTGAGAGGTAGCTAAGGCAGTAGGAGACAGATGTGGTGGTGCTGCAGAGTTCTGTAATTTCATTATAAGTGTATATATGAAGAATTTATTTCGAGTTATGTGTATGACTGGATTTTTATTCTGTATGAAGAAGATTTAAATTCCTGGGGTAAATATGAACTCTGTGTTATTTTTTGAGTAAAGGGATTTAAGTTTGTGAACTTTGTAACCACTGTGTTAAGGGTTGAATTGATGTATAAGTGTGAAAGATTATTGCTTGAACATATCCAATTTATATGTTTCCTGAATCAATATTGGTTGAGATAGCACCCATTATTTGTTTAGAACAATACTGGATGAGATCCACCCACAGCAATAGAATGGAGAAACCAAAGTTTAAAAGGACTAGTTGTATGTTGGGCCTGTTCAATTCTTAAGTTGAATAAAAGCAAAAAATTACAATATACTAGCATTGTGAGATCAGTCAAGGGAATGGTCTTTGGGGATAGAAAATTTTAGAAGTTTGAGTTGGAAGAGGGAGCAAGATAGTTGAATTCTGAAATAGATTGGAAATTCGATAGCAAAGGAATAGTGAAATCAACAGTTCAATTTAACACTAAGATTATGTACTGAATTGCAGAGATACCGTAATGAAGGTTTGAAGAGAACCGATGAAGAACTTTTGACTTATGCAATGAAGCTGAGTTTAGTGGTGAAGGAATGGTATCACACCAGTAGATGGAGTCAAAACCCCGAACATGCCAGGGAAGGTGGATATCATAACAGAATTGAAGTCAATCTGTAGCAATTGAGATGCCATGAATGTTTTGGAAGTTGATCAACACAGGGATCAAATTTGCAATAAGAAATATGCAAAGGTTTTTCAAATCTCTAATCGAATTGCAGAAGAAACATGGAAGGGAAGAGTCATGAAGATAGGGAACATAATCGACTGAGATCAATTATAAACCAAAGGAAGGGAATGTTGAAAATGCACAAGACTCTGGTAACGTAGCATAGTTCAGAATCGAAGGAACGAATTGAATAAGGGGCACAAAGGTTAATTAAAGATCTGTATGAATCATACTACAGTTGAGTGAGAAGTCAAAGGGAGGAGAAACCATGAGAGAAAAGAATGGAACCATGAAGAATAGGGAAGGCGGTTTCAGTGGAAGAAACCAGCAGTATCGGATCTTTTAAAAGTGGTAAGTGGATTTTTGTAAAATAACGCGATATGGGTCTTCACTAGCCACGTATCCAAAGGCAGTATTACAAAATCGGGATTATCGCGCAACTTTCGAGAAATAACTTCCATGCAGATGATTTGCGTGATATTACACTACCACCGTTGGATTGTCAGCAGGAGCACTATATGTTATTAACCGTTGATAGAAGAGGTGCATTAATTAGTGGGGTCGAGTGATAATTTATAGGGGCGCTGGCATATTTAATGTCGTGAAGACTTTGCACAAAGGGTTGTTGATATGCATTGGGATGCAATGCATGTTAAACATGATCGTTAATGTGAAATATCACAAAAGTGGTGCGTGAAAAAATTGAGTATAAAGAATGCAGGACCCAACGAACGTAAGGGCTACTAGGTTCTTAATATAACGCCCAAGGTTTATTTGATGTTTATAACTGCTGACTGGAGAACATTGATACATGGTTTAACCTTGGATTTAATTGAATGGCAGGGAGGATAACACAAGGTATGCCCAGTGGTTTTAATACTATTGAATAGTTATTTAATGTAGTGGATGTGTGGGCCCATGAAATGCAATGCAATATAAAATGCCCTAGTGCCAAAGGAGGTTAACGTTATACACTCATGGTTGTAATGTTATAAGTGCTTGCACGTTGATTTGAAGGCATCAAACCATTTGCTAGAGTATTAAGGGCCTAAGTCGGAAGATAGATGAGTTTTATAGTCTTAAGCTTAAGACTTAAACATTGTTCAAAAAGTGTGAAGCGACGGTTCATTGCCTTAGTGTAATAATTCAAAAAGGGTCTCAACCATTAGTTAAAGTGTTTTGAAGAGGAAATATAGATACGAGCGCCTTATCTGAAAATATCCAAGGACCATATTATTTGAGAGATATATAGCTTTGGAATATGTGGGTCCCGATATATATGGTTCTATAACCTTTACCTATAGAAAGCTTCCGCATAATTTTATATTTTCAAGAATGTGAGTTAAACTAAATCAGATTTGAAATCTGGGGAATGTGGTTTTGATAACAATCAAATGTGAAAAGAAAAGTCACCGCATACATTGATTTAATTTTCCAGTAGAAAATTAGAAGAAGCTACAATTTTTATACAATGAGAGGTTGAGAGTTATTGGGGAGCTAAACTTGTAAAACAGGTATATATGCAGCAGATATACAACTACAGTGAGCTTGGAGAATAAAGGTCTGATAGAGGTAAACAGAGATTGTAGAGTTGAAGAGATGTGCAACAAAGGGATTCAAAATTGTAGTGAACAGGTGAATATGCACAGGAATTAAAATGTGGGCTTGACAGGTGTACATGCACATGTACACAAAGTTGTAGTAAACAGTGGTATGCAGACCAGTTACTTAATAATAGCAAAAAAGACAAAACTAGCAAAGCCAAAGGCCAGAAAAGGGGCTGAGTGAAATTGATGTATGTAACTAAAATTGTGAATGTAAATGTTTTAATTGTTTTTATATTGTTTGTGATGCATTGGCAAGTCTCCGGAGGAAAACAAAAATCCCACTGTAATATTGAAATTAGTACATATTGCTATATTTTTCTAAATGAGCTGGTAAAAGAAATGAGAAGGTAGAAGGCAAAGAGGCATGGCTATCCATTTGAAATTCCCCGAGGAATGCTAACAGCCATAAGGAAATCTCTATAAATGATATCACCTTGATATGCATTAAAAAAAAGGTTAGAGAGGTTAGAGAATGCAGAAATGAAGCAGTGAAGTAGAGAAGGAGGAGCTAAGCAGAGAAGAAGGAGGAGGTGATAGAGAATCCGAGAATATGCAGAGATGATACAGGGTAGATATGAGGACTGATGCACAACTGTGAAGATAGTATGGAACATAGCTGATATCCAAGGTAAATCAACAAGTGTTTTCTTTGGAAAGAGTAAGGAAGTTGGAGCTTCCTTATCAAGTTGTAGCTTGATAGATGTCAGTTGTAGCTGACTGAGGTAGGAGCCTCTTGTAGGTTGTAGAATTCATAAATTAGATGGGATTTGGTTCTTCCACATCAAGTTTTAGCTTGATAAAATGTCAATTGTAGCTGACTGAAGCTGGAGCCTCCTGTAGGTTGGTGCCTGCAGAAAATTGATGGGAGTTGGAGCTTCCTTGCAAGTTGTAGCTTGCAGAATTGAGGTTGGAGCCTCCTGTAGGTTGGTGCCTATAGAAAATCAGTGGTGAGAGGGAGTTGGAGCTTGCCTTTACATCACAGCAATAATAAGATGTGGTTTCCACTTATATCTGGTGTCTCTGTGCATGATGTGTATGTGTTGATGTGGTTTGTCTAATCTGCTTAATACTTGTTGCTCACATATTAAGACTACTGTTACATTAAAAAATCTACTTGATACTTGCTGCTCACAAATTAAGATTGCTCACATATTATGTTGATCATGAAATGAAGGTGTTAATAAAGGTTAATGGAAATTTTTAAAATTTCCATGAATGTGTTAAACTGATTCACCCCCCCCCCTCTCTCAGTTTAACTAAGGGTTCAACACATGAAATGTAATTTTGCGAGGTTTAATCCTTAGATATACATGACCTCCAACTTGGAATTCCATGTAAATTATTTTCTTATCAGGATAGCTCTTCTAACGATCTTGAGCTACTTTAATATTCTATTGAGTTATTTTCACAGTCTGCTCCATTTAATGTAGTGCTTCTTGTCCAAGGAGCAATTTTTACTCTAGTTGACTCCATTTTAGCGGAGTGTGGAATTTTCTACCATACAGAGCTTCAAATGGACTCATTTTAATGGAAGCTTGATAACTATTATTATAGGGAAACTCTGCCAAATCGAGAAAATCTTCCCACTTAGAAGGTATGTTCATCACATACATGCGCAACATGTCTTCCAATATATTATTTTTTCTCTCAATATGTCCATTTGTTTAAGGAAGGTAAGTTGTATTGTAGTTCAACTTTGTACCCATTCCTCCAAATTGGATTTTCCAAAAGGCAGATGGAAATTTTGAGTGTCTATCAGAGATGAAAATGTTTGGAATTCCATGGAGTTTAAATATTTATTTCATGAATACATTAGCCACTTCTGTTGTGCCAAAGGTGAATTATAAAGGTAGAAAGTGTGTTTCTTTGGTTAGAGAGTCCACTACCACCATAATTGAGTCATTTTGGTACTTGGTACGTGGCAGTCATGTATTAAAATCTATTGATACCACTTCCCACTTCCATTCCAGACTAGGGAGAGGATTAAGTAGACCTACAAGGTGCAAATATTCTACTTTACCTTGTTAACACTCCAAACACATTTTCAAGTAATCATCTACTTCTTTCTTCATTCCTGGCCAAAACATGTTTTTCCTCAACGTTGTTATCATCTTTTGATAACCTGCATGATCTGCATAAGGCCTCTTATGGTATTAATACAATATTTACTATTTCAAAGTCACTACAATAGGAATATAAAATCTTTGTTTGTAATGGTTCTCAAACTCCTGTGGTTGTTGTTATTTGCAGAAACCGGATTATCCACAGTATCATAAAACAATTGTAGTTGACCAATCCTTGCTAATTTATACTATATCCTGGAATTTCAGCTTGTTGTAATTTTTCCTGCAATTTTACATATTATGGATCTTGTAAGAATACTCATTGAATTTGTTCTTTCACATAAAATATTATACTACTCCCTGTATATGTCAAAATTTGATGAGAATATCTACTTAAACCATCAGCAATTTGGTTTTATTTTCCTTTTATGTGTTTTATTTCCATATCAAACTCACTGAGGAAAGCTAACCACCTTTCTTGTCTGGCATTTAAATCTGGTTGGGTAAAGAAATATTGTAAACCTATGTAATATGTCATTAATATAAATTTCTTTCCCAACAGATAATGTCTCCGCATTTTTAGTCCATGAATAAAAACAATGTGTTTTAAGTCATATACTGAATAATTATGTTCATATTTCTTTAATTTCCGTGATTCATAAGCTATTACTACATTGTCTTGAAGAAGTACTCTTCCCAACCCTTCTATACAAGCTTCAATACACATAAAAAAGTCCTTAGTTGTATTAGCAATTTTCAATATAGGTGTAGTAGTTAATTTCTATTTTAGTTGCTCAAAATTATCTTGGCACTTAGTTGTCCATTCAAATTTCACTCCTTTTTTCTGCAATGGTGTAATGGGGTAAGCTAATGCAGAAAATCCTTCCAAAAATCTGTGGTAGTATCCAATAATACCCATGAATGGTCGTATTGCAGGTACATCAGTGGGTACAGGCCAATTCAATATTGCTTGTACCTTTTCCATATCTACCGCTAATCCATCCTTAGAAATGACATGTCGCAGATACTTAATCCTGGTCTTATAAAACTCACATTTGATGAATTTTTCATACAGTTGATGTTCTCTAAGGGTTTGCAACACTATTCTAAGATGTTCTTGGTGTTATTCTTCATTTTTTGAGTATACCAAAATGCCGTCTATGAACACTAATACAAACTTGTCTAGATATTTATGTAGAACATTGTTCATTAAACACATGAATGTAGCACGGGTGTTTGTGAGTCCAAAGGGTAAAACTACAAACTCATAATCTCCATATCTAGTTTGTAAATTTGCCTTATTGATATCTACGTCTTTAATCCAGAGTTGATGATAACCAGTTCTTAAGTCAAATTTTGAGAATATGGTGGATCCTCTTACTTGATCAAATAGCTCATCTATTCTTGGAAGAGGATACCGGTTTTCGATGGTTAACTTGTTTAACTTTCTGTAATCTACACATACAGAAAGTGCCATATTTATTTTTGACAAACAACACTGGTGCTCCCCATGGAGACACACTTGGTCTAATATACCCTTTGTCTAATAACTCTTGTAATTGAATTTTCAACTCTAGTATTTCAGGAGTACTCATTCTGTATGGTGCCTTGGAAACTAGGGTAGCTCCTAATACTAGCTCAATAGAAAATTCAATGTCTCTTCAAGGGGGAAGATGAGGGATTTCTTTTCGAAATGCATCCATGAATTCATTGATTACAGGTAAATCTTCTAGAGACTCATTTTCTATTGGTTGTCCCAAATCCTCAACCTAGATAACATATACCTGATAGCCTTTTCTTGTTGTATATTTTAATTAAAATTAAAAAATCTGTCCGACGGACATTGGTTTTGGTTTTCCTTTAACTACTATATATTTTCCTACCGCATCAATGCAAGTCATTATTTTTTCTAATAAATTCACTATTTCTTTCTGTTGTTCCAATTAATCCATTCTAACTAGAAGATCATGAGATCCTAAAGGAAGTATGTTTAATTGGAGTTCTGTACTATATCCATTTAAATTTATAGTAGTTTTGGGGAGTTTATGAGTGAATTTCCTCTTTGCTCCTGTACTGAGCTGCACCAGCCAAGAGTGCTAATTTTTTTATGTTTTTAATTTACATTTTTCTACTATCTAGGGGCTAATATAACTTAAATTTTCCCCTTGATCAATTAACACCAATAAAAGTTGGTCAAAGATCATACCTCCAATTTCAATCATGGTTGATTGATGTTCATCTTGTCTGTCCTCTAATGTTGCACTGATCAGGGGAATATTTCAGGAAACATCATTTATTGTAGTTGCTTCTCGTACTGATTGAATGTTCTGGATTGTATGAGTGTTGTGTGGGCAGTCCCACAACATATGAGGCTCTCCGCACCCCCATTATTTCAATGGTTATGTTAGTCATCAATAATTTTTACTATCTTTAGATGACTATTAGATGGTTCTAGATTTCTAAGAACAAAATTCCTTGAATATTGTGAATTTTAGAAATATCACTACCTTCATTCTCCTTACAGGAAATTTTTCACTATTCTACCAGTTTTCCATTTCATGGTCACCCTGTTGCTCCTGAAAAACTCCTTATGGGTTTTTACTTCTCATCTTCTTCATGCTTCTTTCCTATAACCTCATTGCCCTTGTTTTTCCTTGTCAAATAGACCCCATCCTCCATCTAGGGTTTCCTAGTGTTGACTCATCCTCGTACCTCTTTGAGCACAATAACCTGTGACAACACTCTGTTTCTAGTTGAATATCCATAAGCTAAACATCAGTCAAAGATCAGGTCAAAGGACCCTCCCACTAGGTCATTAGGGTTTTCATGTCTAAGGTCATCCATGGATGTTTCATGTACTGGTTTTTCTTTGCTAGAATATGGATCAAGTGTAAAATAAGGTCAGCACATGGTTATTCAAGAAATACCTAAAGAGTTTCCAAAGAATACTACCCTTTATTTCAAAGTCTACACATCAGGAAAATGAAAAAGCTTTGGCACTTCTGCAGGAGTGTTGAAAAGTCCATCAGCAGAAAGTACTGATAAGGTAGATGGTATACTCCTAAATAAAGACAAATTATATCAAGGAAGAGGAGTAAAACTTGGTTTTGAGGATAAATATGGTTGTGAACTTGAGAGTCCAATTGAGTGCTAAAAGAGTGACTCCTTGCAGAAAATGACATGGAGGAAGCACTAAAATCTAATTTCCTCTTCCACTAGGCTAAAGTTTGCTATGGAAAAGAGGCATAGGAGATGAAGATCCATATGGTAGCTCATATCAACAAGCATGAAGCCATACCAACTCATAAACATCATGCTTCCATCATTTTACAAGAATTCATTCCAAGAGCCAAGCCATTTGTCACTCATAGGGCCAGTTTTGATTCAAACTATTTTTCTGACCAAACAGAGATGAATTTGACAAATGCGAGAGAGGTTTTTGTCCATCATAGGTCCAATAAGAAACATATCCTTCAGATTTTACAAAAGTGTCAGTGTTTTAGAGCAATGTCAAAAGTACAGGTGTCATGGGAGAATTGCTGCACTTCTGGAGTGACCTTGGGAAAATCACATTTTCTCATATCTGCATTGTCCAAATGAATTTCTTGATTAGTCAAATAAAAACTAGACAGAAATATCTTTCTAATGAGCTATCGTGTGCTCAATATGGAGTTGAGGAACACCTCCAAACATTGCCTACACTAGCACTCTGCATTTCTGCACCATCATTCAACCCTTTTTGACAAGTCTTGGGAGAATCAACTTTTGGTAGGTCAAATCAATTCCAATTAACACAAAAAAGGTATATTTGGAAATCATACAAGATACGATTTCCAACTGGCTATCATAGGCCCAATTTGGAGACCAGGAAGGCCTCCAAATTCCCTCTGCAAAACAACATTGCGCGCTTGGGATTGTTCATTGCGCGTCTGGGATTGAGCATTGCACCCTCAACCTTGGCACTGCGCCCTTGGCCAGGAGGGCTTTCTAAGCCATTTTACCACTCAAAACACCTTTGACCACCTTCAAACCTTTTCCAAAGGTCTTCTAGGAACATCAAGGGGTAAGTACATATTATACACTCATCTCCAAGCATTTTGATGATTTGTAATTGAAAGAAGTTGAACCCTAAAAAAGAAACCCTAGGCTTGAACTTAAAATCACTGTTTAAAAACTTATACATTTGACTACAAAGAGAATCAGTGATAGAAAGAAGGACTACATTTTTTAAGGTTTTTCATTCACCTAAGTTGTCCCTACACCCATTTCATTCATTAAATTAGTCCCTCCACTAGCAAAGGCTGACATTCCTTTTCCATCCTTCATCTCAATTTGAGATCAGCCCAAAAGTGTTTTAAAAAAAAGTTTAAACATGTTAGCAAAGGGTTTCATTTGAGTTTTTTTGACCCCTCAATCATTCTCATACACCTATACCCTCACTCACTCATCTCATTCACTTGCAAAACTCCCTTTTTCATCACCATCCACTCACATACCTTCACCTCATAATGATCCTCCTTCATCACCCTCCCACAATCCCTCACCATCATCTCATGGTACTAGTGCATCAAATAGTAATGGAGATGGCAATGAGGAATCAAAAAATGAGGAAGAAAACAGTGAGGCAAATGTAAATGAGGCATATGTCAATGAGGAAGAAAATAATGAGAAATCAATCAGTAAGGAAAGGAGAAGTGAGGGCAGTGAGGCACATACCAGTGCAGCAGATGGCAATGAGGCAGAGAGAAGTAAGGATGATGACAGTGGGTCAAAGAGTAATGATGCAAGTGGCAGTGAGATAGATGAAATTGAGATGGATGACATTCAACCTTTTTCTTCGGCCTACTAGAGGGGAAATAGGCATGTGTTTTCTGCCGTTAAGAGGCAAGGGGCCATGCCTTCTACATCAACCAAATAGCTTGACAAAGGTAACGAAAAAGTCATTAATGAAGAAGAAGAGGACAAGCATGAAACTAACCAATAGTTTCAGCTAGATGAGGTCTTGGGTGTTTTTTATGAGAGTGAAGATGAGGAAGGGAATATTTCTAGGAGAAGGCCAAGAACAATAGTGTTGAGGAAGGCCTTAGTCGAGGACAGAGAGAAAAAGACAGCATTGGCAGAGTAGCTCACTCAAAGTGAGCTGATTTTCATGGAGATAGACTATGATAGGGAACTTTGGTTAGAGAGAGCTAATATACACCTAGAAGATCAATTGGAGAAAGAAAAAAGAAACATTGACCTTTAGAAGAAGATGGCAAGACATTATGCCTTAAGGAACAAAATTGCAAAGGCCAAGCTCAAAAGAGCCCTTGCAAAATTTCAAGCTCTAAAGGAGGCAAATGATAAAGAAAAACTTGGCATCCTTGCTGATGCATCCCTACAGGCATCCCAAACATAATCAGCAAGACAAATCCAAATTTTGGCACATTTTTGAAGATTTTTAATTTTTGACTGTTTTGAAGGGCTAAGGGCGTAGTGCCACTGGTGCTACGCGCTTTTTTTGGGGAAAAATATGGAGAAATGACTTAAATTTTGATCTTCATCATGCCAATGAGATCACTCAAAGAAAATTTCAGCTCATTTGGAGAAAAATTGGTCCTCTAAAAGTGCCACAAACACCTGAACAATCACCTTTCTGCCCTATTTTGAGAGTTGGCGCTGTGCCCTGAGAAGTCTTGGGAGAATGCGTTTTTTAGTAGGAAAATGGACACCAAATGGAAAAATAAAGGTATATTTGGAAACTAGAAAGGACAAGATTTCCAATGAGCTATCATGGAGCTCATTTGGACATAGGGAAGGCCTCCAAATCTTAGCTGCAAAAGACTATTTGTTTCCGATTTTGCGTTGCACCCTTGAACCTCAGTGTTGCGCCCTTGCCAGAAAGTCAACAAAACACACTTGGAGATATTTTGAAAGTTATTGAGAAGCCTAAAAGTCAGTTTTTTTTCCAAAATTAGTTAAGGAGTTATTATTAGGAGTTATTTTTGCATTTATTGAGTTAGGATATTTGTGCCTTGGGCCTTGCATGGTCTCATAGGACAAAAATGGTATTTATGATGTAATTAATGACATTTTGCAACCCTAGCTAGGGTTTTGACCCTCCTTTGCAAGTTAAATACTACATGGAGGCCTCATTGTGGTTGTTGGTTGATTGTTAGACTTAATACATAGACTTGGAGTTGAGGAGAAATTGGCTTTGGAGTGTTATGAATGCTTTGATTTGGATGGAAATGGAGCCAAGCACACTTGCAAGATTCGTGAGCATGGCTAATGGTGATGTACTTCTAAATTAGTTCTTGTTTTCTTATATTTTTTGAGTTTGTTTCATATTTCTCATGTAGTAGGACAAAAATTTTAGGCTAAGAAATGTTGTTTAGAGGAACCTTAGTTATGTTTGCTTTCTATTGCTTGTATGTTTTCCTCTGCTAGGCCAGTTTAGAGAATTCTTAGTTTCTCTCTAATCTCACTCAGCTTGCTTATCTCAAAAATGATTTAATGGAGCCCATGTCAAATTATTTCATGGTTAAACCTACCTTTGGTATGAATTAAACATTTTTTTTGAGGTATTTCTTCAAAGTATTGCTAAATAGGGTTTGAATGAAGAGGTTTATGGTTCTCCCTACCCTTTTTTCCATCTTGAGTGGTTGCTTTGAAGTTATTTGTAGTATGATTAAGGAATTTTAGGATTTCCCTTCTCTTTGATCATTACTATAAGTTATCTTGAATGTTTTATTTTCCTAAAGGTGAAATCACTAGAGAATTTACAAGTTTGTCGCTCTCTATGGTTTGCTGGACTTTTTTCTTGATGTTTAATTTCCAGGGTTTAGTCAAATATGCTAATGGTATGCCCTGTCTTTGGTTATTTCTTTATGCATAGTGTTCTTAAAGACTTTTATTGTTATAGTACCTGTTAAAGGATTCTTAACTTCCCTTTAAACCTACTTATTTCACAAATTAATGTTCACTTCACTCACGTAAGCCTTGAATATCCATTTGGCTTTGTTATACTTTCCCTCTAAGACACCCTTGACCTATTTTTTTACTTATCAAGAATTTTTTCAAACTCCATAGCCCAATGGTATAAACCTATCTTACTTTATTTGTTCTGCCTAAAAACCTACCCAACCAAACAACCAAACAAACAAACCCTAATCCTTATAACTAGCCTAAAATAAAAACCCTAAAAAATCATACAAGTTACATCTTTGTGACAAATCTAGAGAGAGCCCTCTCTGATTCTAGGAAGGCTAGGTCTTAGGACTCCAAATAATAGTTTGATGTTACCCTTGTACATTTGGTCTTACCAATCTGAAAAATTATGAGGACATAACATAATGGCGACTCTGCAGGGGACTCTGAGTTAGTAACATCCTAGACATCCTTAAGGACTCTAAAAACCCAAAAGCATCCTTAGATTGGTATTCAATTGTTGATGGTGGACAGCAAGTACATCCTTAAAAATAGTAAAATTCATCCGCCTCGTGACTCCACTTATCTTTAGTAGCCCTGTTGACCCCACTATTTCTCACAGACTCCCCTAGGAACATATCAACCAGTCATAATAGTGCCAAGCCTAGTTACATACTCTGTGAATTTAATATTCTTACAGATAGGTTTGTTTTCATGGCTCTCATAAACTTTCAACCTCTCTGTATTGTAGGTCTGAAATCTAGCTTCTAGAAGAATCTATACTAGATCTCATCCTTACCCAAATATCCCTGCAATAGTTGACAATCCTGAAAGCATCCTTAGGAAGTCTCCTAGATCTAAAAACATCAACTGTTAGCAGCCCTATCCACAAAGCAAGCTCCCTACCTAGAAACCCTAAAAACTTGCAAAATACCTAGTTGCTGATGGTGGACAACAACCAACCTCAATAAAGCTATAAATCATCCACTTGGTGACTCCATAACTCTCAATAAGCCTAAAGAATCCACTGGAGGAAGAACCTGAAACATGACCAGTCATCCTAGAAAGAGAGAGTACTGAGGCCTAAATTGGATTCAAGAAATCATTGTTTTTATCTATAACTATGCTCTATCCTACTTTAAGCTAGATCAAGAATACACTGATAAGGTCTACATTTATCATTGGAAATATCTCAAGCCCCAAAAATTTGAGCCTCAAATTGCAGACCATGTACATACTTATACACCTGTACACATCCCTCATGCACTTATACAAAATCCAGTGAAACATGAGCCTCATGTTACCTCCCCTACCTTTGCTAAAATCTCAAATGGTTATAAGCCTCCTTCTGTACTACCTATGCCCATAAAATTCATAGACAGATACAAGCCCCTGGTTTTGCCTCCTATCCTCTAGGCCCTCCGTACAAATCTTGCAAATAAGCTTCCCGGTTTTTATGGAGAAAATACAAATATCACCTCTAAAAAACACATTCAAAATATTGAGGATTTACTTAACCTATTTGAAGTAGGAAAAGATGATGTGCGTGTTATAATGTTTGCCTTATCATTACAAGGAAAATTTAAGAGTTGCTTTAAAGACCTTCCAGCTACAAGCATTAGAAATTTTCATCAATTCACTCAAGTCTTCCTAGATAGGTGGGTGGTCATGGGAAATTTTTTTCTCATCATAGAGGAATACAACCAGTTAAAAGGACAACCAGGGGAGATAGTACACCACTTTTCAATGAGATTCAATAAAGTATACCATGTAATACCTACTAAGATAAAGCCACCCTCAGGGTGGGCTCTATTGCACTACCCAGATGCCTTTGACCCAGAGACGACATTCCATATAAGAGAAAGGGACCCTTCAACCCTAGAGGAAATGCAAGGGATGGTAGTTGATGTGGAAGCCAACATGATGAATAGAGAGGAAAAGCTAAAAGCAATAAAGAAGGACAAAATGGATCAAGAGAAACTGATATCGTTAGAGATAAAGCTAGAGATGTTGACAAACACAATAAAAAAAATTATACATATGATTGCCAGGGAAAAGGAAGAGTACAAGGTTGAGGTTGGAGCTGATTATTCAAAATAGTCAGTACTATTTTCTTGGGAAGGACAAACTTAGTCATTGCAATGCAAAAATAACAATCAAAATATGCATGTTGAGCCAGATTGCAAAGAAGAAGATGCATAAAGTTGTCAATTATGTACTAGATGCCTTCCTACATCTTGTGCTTCACTATTAAGAGAGCATTACAAGAAAGTTGCAAATAGAAACAAGGAGGAATTCTCTAAAGAATCAGTGAGGGAAGAAATGGATGATTCAAACCCTTTTTAAAATCCAAAAGTTCTCCCCTTAAGTCATCTTGGTGTGGTTGTTGGGATTACATAACTAGAAATAGAGGATGAGCAAACACCTTCTGAGTCTATACCCTTGTGCTTTGATTCGTTTCTGGTTGCTAAATAAAAAGCTATTGGCCATCAACACTGTCCTTTTAATCCCAACTACCGTATATCATAAAATAAACTTATATGTCAACATATGGTGGAGTAGTCTGTTGATCTAGTGTGCATATTGGATGAAATTCCTTCAATGAATAAGCTACCCAAGTATGATCAATATGATGATGATGATGTTCTCTAAACTCAAGCTAACACTACATAAAATCAGTAACTAATTTGTGGGACAAGACAATCATTTTTAGCAATGCATATATAGTGATCAACAAATACAAATTAGCTATGACAGTGAAGAATAAAGTGAAAAAAGTTTGGAAGAAAGGGAAGGATCTTTACCTTTTTGTTATGCTTCATTTCATTTCATCAAAGACAACCTTAATACGATTAGAAATCAGCAGTCTTTGGGTATTATTATTAACAACAAAGAAGCCCTCCAACCTTATGATCAGTCTTCACAAGAGAAAAGAGAAAATGTGTTTCAATCAAAAGAAATTAGGCAATGCCTCCTCCTTTAATCGAAGAAGAGATAAAACATATGTTAAGCATACAACCAGTCTCTAAACCTTTATATAAAGAGAATATTCTATTTGTTCTACTGCTGACTTATCTACTGAAGGATTTGCCCATAAGGAAATAGAGGAACAAATTGCTGATGAGGTTGTAATACCTTCTGAAGAAGACCTAATGCCAGAGAATGCTTCCACTTATCAGTATGATTATTTCTGGACAGAATTACGCCCACTCAGTCAAAGCATATCAAGTTTTCCAAAGGACAACATAGCATTATATATTGAGACTGCTAATTCAGATTATCATGAAGGAAATACTGAGGACGATTATTATTTCAAGAACAACACTGAAGATGAGGTTTCAAGAGTTAATATTTGGGATACAAATGAAAAAATAGTCATGAAAGGCTTGAAAGCAAAAATTTTACATCTTGATTTTGTTGATCCTATAGCAGATTGCATGAAGGTCTTGATTGGCTCAAGTTTCTAGAAATGGATTATTTACAAAAATGAAATACATCAGAAGTTTCCACTACATATAGTAACCTTGGTCATGAAGACACATAATCAAGGTATATTGTCGTTCCCTCTAACAAGCAATCAGGTTGTCTACCTATTTTTTTTGCTGCTTAACTGGTTGCACTGGCACTATTGTATCATTTAGAACAACATAAATTTCCAAGTTAGATTAGGATAGGTAGTTATGCAAAGAAATATGATCTAAAAAAGATACAAAAAGAAAGAAATAAAAAAGAACAAAAAGAGAAAAGAGGGCAGGTAAAAAGAAGAGGTAAAGCCCCATACCAGAAAAGAATATTGCTGAAAGTGTGCAAGCCTAAATGCCACTACTTTTGAGAAAAGAAAAGTCTTGTTCAGTCGTACAACCTAATCATGATTGAATATGTTTTAAATTTCTGGTGATAGGTTAATGAAAGAACATTTTCCAAACCATGTAAACTTGGCTTGTCAGTAGGTTATATTAGGAAAATATTTTGGTTTCCATGCTCAAATTTGAACCAAAGAATAAAAAAGATGGATGAGTGAAAAGTTTTGAATTACAACCCTCAATATTCATTTTTACTTTTTTGCAAAATAATCTATGTGCAACCTGTCCAAAATGCCACAACTCTTGGCCAATCAAATTGTGTAACCTTGATTGAGTCATGCTTTGAATTTCATGTCAGTAGGTTAGAGAATGAAAATCTTTCAAACAACTTAACCTTGCCAGATAAGTAGACTAGGTAGAGAATAAAGAGCTCATCAGTCTAATATGAGCCTTGGATGTTACAAGTGTATAAGTAGACAGTTTCCATGCTTTCAAAAGAAAAAATGATGTCAAGGGTTTTCCAGTCCAAGTGCACCCAGAAGAAGAAAAAATGTTAGGCAAAGTATGATGGGTAGGTAGAATTGATATTGAAAAAATCATGTTTTTTCAGAGTGTAAGATCATAGCTTCAAAGAACATCAATAAATCAGCAAGTGAATAAGGAGGTATTTTGCAAGTAAAAGTAAGGTATTGATCTTCAAAACTCAGAGATCTGATCTCTGAGGCTCTAGACACCTCCTGAAAGGAGCTTCCCTCCCTAAGTGGAGCCACTATTAGTCATCAGTAACTTTTACTATCTTTAGATGAAGATTCGATGGTTCTATATTTCTAAAAACAAAAATTCTTAAATATTGTGAGTTTTGGAAATCTCACTGCATTCATTTTCCTCACAAGAAATTTTTCACTATTCTACCCTTTTTCCATTTCATGGTCACCCTGTTTCTCCTGAAAAACTCCTTATGGGTTTGTACTTCTCATCTTCTTCCTGCCTATAACCTCATTGCTCTTGTTTTTCCTTGTCAAATGGACCCCATCCTCCATCTAGGATTTCCTAGTGTTGACTCATCCTCGTACCTCTTTGAGTACAATAACCCGTGACAACACTCTGTTTTTACTTGAATATCCCTAAGCCAATCATCAATCAAATATCAGGTCAAAGGACCCTCCCACTAGGTCATTAGGGTTTTCATGTCTAAGGTCATCCATGGATGTTTCAGGTAATGCTTTTTATTTGCTAGAATATGGCTCAGGTGTAAAATAAGGTCAACACATGGTTATTCAAGAAAGACCTAAAGAGTTTCCAAAGAAGACTACCCTTCAGTTCAAAGTCTGCACATAAGGAAAATGGATAAGCTTTGGCACTTCTGCAGGAGTGTTGAAAATTCCATCAAAAAAAATTATTGATAAGGTAGATGGTCTACTCCTATATAAAGAAAAATTAAAGCAAGGGAGAGGAGTAAAAATTTGTCTTGAGGAGAACTATGGTTTTTAACTTGATATTCCATTTGAGTGCCAAAACAGTGACCCCTTTCAGAAAATGACATGGAGGAAGCAGTAAACCCTAATTTCCTCTTCCACTATGCTAGGGTTTGCTATGGAAAAGAGGCATAGGAGAAGAAGATCCATATGGTAGGTCATATCAGCAAGCATAAAGCCATACCAACTCATAAACATCATGCCTCCATCATTTTCCAAGAATTCATTACAAGAGCCAAGCCATTTGTCACTCATAGGGCAATTTTTTTATTAAAACTATGTTTTTTACCAAACAAAGATGAATTTGAAAAAATTGAGAGAGGTTTTTTTCCACCATAGGTGCAAGAAGAAACACCTCTTTAATATTTTACACCGGTGTCATGGCTTTAGAGAAATGTCAAAAATACAAGTGTCATAGGAGAATTACTGCACTTCTGGAGTGATCTTGGGAAAATCAAGGTTTCTCATAGCTGGAGTGTCCAAATGACTTTCCTGATGATTAAAATGAAAAATACAATGGAATCTATTTCCAATGAGCTATCATGAGCTCAATTGGGAGTTCATTAAGGCCTCCAAAACTTTCCTACACCAACACTCTACATTTATGCACCATCATTCAATATTGTTTGACTAGTCTTAGGCAAATAAACTTTTGATAGGTCAGGTCAACTCCAATTAGAAAAAAATGTATATTTGGAAATTTTTTAGGATGTTCTTTCCAATGACCTATCATGGGCCCAATTTGGACACTGGGAAGGCCCCCAAATTCCCTCTAAAAGAAGGCATTGCATGCCTCGAATTGAGCGTTGCACCCTCAGCCTTAGCGTTGTGCCCTTGGACAGGAGTGCTTTCTAAGCCATTTGACCACTCAAAACACCTGTGATCACCATAAAACCTTTTCCAAAGGTATTCTCAACACATCAAGGGGTAAGTACATATTATACACTCATCTCCAATCATTTTGAATATTTTTAATTGAATGAAGTTGAACACTAAAAAGAAACCCTAGTGTTGAACTTAAAATCACTGTTCAAACATTTCTTCATCTACCTGCAATGTGAATCAGTGATAGAGAGAAGGATTGCATTGTTGGAGGTTTTTAGTTCACCTAAGTTGTCCCTACACCCATTCCATTCATTAAATCAGTCCCTCCACTTCCAAAGGCTCACATTCCATTCCCATCCTTCATCTTTGTTGTCGCTCCAAGAGACAGCCTAGAGTTGTGATAGACCAGTGCCTAGGACATCTTAGCATAGCAAGGAGCGTATAATATAATGTATGAAGTTGTCAGCATCAGCTCACATGATATCTCTTGTAAATAGGTAAATAAACTAGAATGGGACCAAGACCTTCAGAAACTAACACAGAGAAAGGGATATTGCAGAGGCAAAGTGCATAAATCTAATATGAAAGCAACAGACAATTCAGAGACAGTTTACTGCAAAGTGGGTCAATTCAATTAATATGTCACAGATATCAATAATCAGAAGGTGTATGTAATGAAAGAAATGTTGAGAAGATATCAGTCAACATTGAGTTGATATCCAAATACATGATACCACCATGCATGGGCTTACCAATCTAAGAATCCATACATGATAATAGCGTTTTAAAAACACCCTCCCAAAGCAACTAATATAGGAGAAATACGGTTTAGATGAGTAATGGAACAGAATATCACACATGAGCCATATTTAAAGCGCTTGACTGATTCAAGCATGGGCATCAACTAGGATGAATCCATACCACAAATCAGTAAGCCACTCACATTCCAAAACATGATACAAGAAAGATGGATGAAATGAAATGATCTATTAATATAACACATAAGAGAAAAGGTTACACTGTGAAATACCAAAGACCATAATCCTCTTTAACAGATAGAACTCCTCCTCACTGAGACCCTATGGGCTCTGAGCCTTCATACAAGAGCTTTACAAAATGTATACAAAAAGCCTTTCACTGCATAGTTTTCTGATAAAATCTAGAACACTCAATAATCTGTTCTTCGTAGGTTTTATAGAGAAAGATAAAACTTAATAAATGAAGTGGGTGATTAACATTTAATTGTATCATAAAAAAGAAATGGAGGAGACGTGCACGCCCATATTGCTTGATGACTTTGTGGTGCTGTATGTTCTTAGTAGCCTGCTTTCTGAAATAAATGCACTGGGTGAAAGCCTCTTCAGGAACACTGTATAGAGATAAAACTATATGAACATTCTGTCCTTTCTTGAAAGAAAATCCTGCTGAAATGAAACCTGGAGGGTATTATTTCATGTGCATGGTACTCTTTGTCTTTTAACCTTGAATTAAGGCCTGAAACCTTCGATGCTGATCATTGAATTCTTTAATCATCCACTGATCTTTCTCTGCTGCTCCATTAATATCTTCATCTACGAAATCGGCGCCTTGAATGTCCCTATAGGATTTGACAGATTTTAACCCCGCTTCTTTAATGGAAGTCTTATCAATTTGCCTTCCATGGACTTTCTTCATAAATTTTGCCTCTGAAAAATGGTCCTTTCTGTGATTTCTTCTTCTATAATGGAGGCTATGAATCATAGTGGTTTTCATCACTAGACAATCCTGCAAAACCTGAAAACATGTTAAGAAATCCAAGCTATGAGTATGGAGGATGTGGTGGGGTTAATGAAAATGGTCGTGCAGACTGGCGGAATGGTGGAATAATGCAGGGTGGCGGTGAAAAATGCAGAGAATTTTTTTTTAATGTAAAACATTATGATTTGATAAATGGATATGATGTATAAACGGTGGAGGAGAAATATGACAAACACATGGAACGGTGACGGGTGGATGTACGAAAAACTATGTGGAAAGGATGACCTGGTGGTACGAGGTCAGTGATGGACATGTGATCAAATCTTTACTATCCGATCTCATAAGGAGATCGATGGTTGAAAGAGCGTCGGGGGCAATGGAAAGTGGGCTCGGGGTATGATTTCCTTGCGTTAAATCCCGTGCGGCTTCAGAGTGCGATAGCCGTTGGATGAAGAGCTTCAGATCAGATGGCTAACAGCGATATCGCTGGGCATCCTGTTCCAAACAATAACGCGTGATGAGCTAGCGGTTTTCAAACAATGCTGCCACCACGTGTCACGCGTCGTATGGAATCATTGCGAAAATAAAAATACCGCCTGCTACCTAAAGGCGGTGTGATAGAAACCGGGAGGTTTCTGCATAGAGCACGACATCGGGACCACCGGAGCAGATGCATCTCGAACCATTGATTTTCGATCTGATCGGATGGCTGACAGATGATTGGAGCAGTAAACGGGCAGGCCACAGGCACGAAGAAGCCTTTCAAACACCGTTAGATCTGTACAGATCGACGGTCATGAAGGAGCCCAATATATCTCTATGATAGGTGCCCTCCGGGCTAGTGCTTGGTCTAGCGCTTAGACCATATGAGGAGAAAGACTGAGGGGCTAGGGCTGAAAGGTGCCAGGCCGTATATATCATCAAATGCAGGTTTTTTGGGCCTTTTTATGTAGCTTTGAGATTAACGAATGACAACGATAAGCGAAAAAGGGATCTTTGGGGAACAAATGAGGGAGCTTGAGGGGTTTAGGCGAGGTTGCCTATCCAAATTTCTAATATAATGCTAACATGATCAACAATCTCCATTTGACATCAGCCCAAAAGTGTTTTAAAACAGAGTTTAAACATGTCAGCAAGGGGTTTCCATTGATTTTTTTTGACCGCTCACTCATTCTCATACAACTATACCCTCACTCACTCATCTTGTTCACTTGCAAAGCTCCCTTTTTCATCACCTCATAATGATCCTCCTTCATCACCCTCCCACAATCCCTCACCACCATATCATGGTACTAGTGCATCAAACAGTAAGGGAGATGGAAATGAGGAATCAAAAAATGAGGAATAAAATAGTTAGGAAAATGTAAATGAGGCAGATGCCAATGAGGAATAAAACAATGAGAAATCAATCAGTGAGGAAAGGAGCAGTGAGGGTAGTGAGGCACATATCAGTGAAGCAGATGGCAATGAGGCACAGAGAAGTAAGGATGATGACAGTGGGTCAAAGAGCAATGATGCAAGTGGCAATGAGACAAATGACGCTGAGATGGATGGCATTCAACCTTTTCCTTTGACCTTACAGAGGGGAAATTGCCATGTGTTTTCTTCCCTTAAGAGGCAAGTGGCCATGCCTTCTGGATCAAACAAACATCTTGACAAAGGTAAGGAAAAGGTCATTGATGAAGAAGAAGAGGAAAAACATGAAACTAAACAAGATTTTCAGCTAGATGAGGTCTTGGGTGTTTTTTATGAGTGAAGATGAGGAAAGGAAGCTTTCTAGGAGAAGGCCAAGAAAAATAGGGTTGACGAAGGCCTTATCTCAGGAGAGAGAGCAAGAGACAACATTGGTAGAGCAGCTCACTCCAAGTGAGCTGATTTCCATGGAGATCGACTATGATAGGGAACCTTGGCTAGAGAGAGCCAATATACACCTAGAAGATCAACTAGAGAAAGGAAAAACAAACATTGACCTTCAGAAGAAGAAGGCAAGACATTATGCCTTAAGGAACAAAATTGCAAAGGCCAAGCTCAAAAGAGCCCTTGAAAAATTGAAGCCCTAAAAGAGGCAAAGGACAAAGAAAAACTTGACATCCTTGCTGATGCATCCCTATAAGCATCCCCAACATAATCAGCAAGACAAGCACATTTTTGAAGATTTTGATTTTTTGACTATTTTGAAGGGCCAAGGGCACAACGCCACTGGTGTTGTGATCTTTTTTTGGGGCACCCAATGGAGGAATGGGTTACATTTTCATGTTCATCATGGCAATGAGATCAATAAAAAAAATTCAACTCATTTAGAGCAAAACTAGTCCTCTAAAAGTGCCAAAAACACCCAAAACATCACCTTTATGCCCTATTTTTAGAGCTGGCGCTGTGCCCTGAGCAATATTGGGAGAACAATTTTTTGAGTAGGAAATTGAACAACAAATGGAAAAATAAAGGTAGCTTTGGAAACTAGACATGACTAGATTTCCAATGAGCTATCATGGTGCTAATTTGGACACCTGTAAGGCCTCAAAATCTCAACTGCAAAATGACCAATTTTTCCAAATTTGGCGCTGCACCTATTAACACTCTAGTAATTCCCAAGTTGTGAGATTTTGGTTTTTAGTTAAGAAAACTATAGATAGCCACAAAAAAAAATTTAAACTCTATGATCTAGCCTTCCTAGGGTTCAGAGAGGGCTGTTCTATTAGTTTTAACTTTGTTTTGATTATAAGATATTAGGCTAGTTATGAATGTGCAATTTGGTTTTGGTTTGATTTGTTTGGTGGGAAAAATCACTTAAAGAGATAGATAGTGGGAAATCTATTTGTCTATTAGGCTAAGGAGTCAAAATTCAAGCAGATAGAACTAGGATCAAGGCCAAAATGTCAAACGTTTTGAAGGCAAGATAGATAACCATTGAAGATCTTGGAAAGCTGTTTTGCAAGGTGATATGATCGAGATAAAGAGCAATGAAGGGTTCTTGGATACGGAAAAGGGAATTAGTAGGCAGATTTCAAATGAAAGAGGGAGAAATTAAGGGTTTTCTACTTTGAAAATCAACAGAAAATATAGAAATGACAAACAATAAAGACACGATGCTTTTAACAAATCCTGAAGTAATACTCCTATTCATTCATTCAAATTTAGAACACATATTGGATTGCATGTCACAAATAAAGATAAACAATGACAAGTAGAAAATACTTCACTTCAATAGCTCATCACATGAATCTTGAAATATGATGATAGTTGATCTGATCCAGTCTCCTACTCGAAATTTGAAACACAAAATGCTTCGAGTCCAATAAAAATGACTATAGAAATCTTTAGCAATTTATTCCACAATAATACTTCAAACAATGAAGTATTTATACATAATTGTTTACAAAATATCCTAGAATGATTCTAGGAATTATTAAGGAAAATAAAAATATCTTTACAACAAAATAGAGACAGTTGCTTAACAAATCATCAAGTTGTCCTATCTATCCAATAAAATAGAAACTGATTATGGTTTAGGTGCAGCTGGCTGACTTGGTGTCCTCCTTGCTAGCTTTAGATATTTCAAGTTGGTTTTGAAATCTCATCTGCTTTATCTTATACTCTTTCACTGATTCTCTTTAATCTCTAATACTCTTTAACCACTGTAAAATAATTTACTTCTGTAATAAAAATCTGTTTTCACTGAAAATCAACAAACTGTTTTCTCTTTTATCTTTCCACCTTTTTACCATTCATAGTAAATTTGTCAATGACTGGCAATCTTCATTTTTTGGAATTCGTATCTTCTTAATATTCATGAAGTTTTCATCTGCTTCAATATATTTGACAAAAGTTGGATTTATGACAAATAAATGTCTTATCGCATGCTACAGATAGAATAAATCTTCAAAGCTTCTATGTAAAAATTTTCCGTGGGGATTCCTTGTCCATCTTTTTTGTTGACCTGTTCCATTCCATATTATCTGATCTTTTTATTGTAGTCTTCCTGAGGAATAAGTTTATCATTGATGACCAAAATGTTAGGTAGAAATCTTTCTCTCAAATTCTTAAATTTGACTATGAATATGGTTATAGCTATGTTCATATTCTCACATTTCTCCTCAAGCTGTTTCATTAGGTTCTTCTTGGTGATCACTTTCCGTATTTCAAGGATTGTTTCAGTCCTGTCAGTAATTTATGTTGGGAAAAATAATGAGAGGGGGGGGGGGTGAATCACTATTTAGGGCTGAAAAACCTTTTACTTTTTCTTTCTCTTAAAACCATATGTTGTTTTATAGAATCCAACGTGTATGTCCAGAGATCTTATTATGTCTTTACTTAGATCATTGCATCATTCATTCATCAGATGTTTAGTAAGAAATAAGTATCAACAGAAATAATAGAACAAACCATCAAACATAAGCCACACATATGAACACCAGTATTTAAGGTGGAAACCCAATTTCGGAGAAAACCACCACTGCTGTTATCTCAGTCTTCAATATTTATTATAAAGAAAACTTACAATTTACGCTGGCGCAGACTTATACCAACACGCAGGCACCTACCTGCAGAAAGGTTACAACCTTCTCTCGTTTACCAGAAACCACTGGAAGGGAGCTACAACCCCTCACTAAAGGCTTTGACCCTCAGCAGCACTGCGGACCACGTTCCATCAATTTTCATACTGGATCCATCAGTTTCCACACAACATACCTTACAGGCCACCAGATTTATTCATTTTCTTCAGTACACTCACACCAGTTCTTCTTGATTTCGTCAGTTGATCAAACCAGAGATTCATCATCGTCAGATCATTATATCCATGGGTGCATCGTAGATTCAGATTTATCAATTAAGAACAGAGTTCGTCCATGCAGATATTCCTTAGAGAAATTTATTCATTCACCACCCTTATGCATGCACACTTGTACAATAATCGTCTTCTCCTTATATAGTTTTTTCCTTTAGTAAAACCATGAGTAAAAAACATTCAACCGCTAATGGTATTCCTTTGAAAGTATTTCCTTTAGTTTACCCCATGTGCCTCTTTGATTTCTTTTTAATTTATTTATCAATTTGAAGAAATTGACAAATAAATATATTTACAACTTTGAACTGAACTTTAGGATTAAAGTTACAGCCCTTCGCACTTTAAAGAAAAATCCAACGCTTTCAAAAAATTAACCTTATGATAAACCTTTGACCTCGGGCCCACATATATAGTCAATAGCCAATCAAATATGCGCATGGTACCATAAGTAAACTTCGTGCAAGTCCAGCGTCTGATCACCGTTAGATAGCAAGCTTATATGCATATCGGTCGACCTCTGATGCCAAATGTTAACATGCGATGGCCCGCCGTACTTTGGTTAATATTCGTGCATCTTCCTCATATGACCATTGTCCGATGACTTCCCTCCAGATCAATGGCACACAAAAATATCGCTGGGCATCCTGGGTCGAACTATAACGCATGATGGGGCGCAGTGACAAGTGGTTTTGTGGAGTCGTATAGGGACATGTGTCGCTCATTCTATGGAATCAGAGCCAACCTCTTGTATACTGCTCAACCCGCAAAAGCGGTGCGATATGGGCAATCCATCCTCACAAATACGCTCGTGGTTTTGGAACAGTGACAAACCCACGGTTAAGTCTGGTTACGCTATTCCTTTTGGACCCTTAACTCAAGTTCACAACTCGGTCCACCGAAAGTTTGATTCCAAATACTCTGTTTTAGTTCTTCCGCGTTATAACTGATTTTATTTCGCTCCTTGTTCCTTTCTCCATGAACGACAGTCAGCTCCTTACTAATAGCGTAGACCCTTCCATGTGAAGCTTAAAACCATAATTTTGTTTAATCAATACATTCCATTGTCTACCAGTTTGGATACATTGTCGACCGTATTAACCATTCAACATACAGAGCACCATTAATCCCTTCAAACGATTTCTCACGGATTTCATACATATGTTCACACCTGAATGGGACTCAAATATCCTTCCTATTGAATTCAATTTTCTTCTTGACTAATACTGCTCTCTGTAGATGCACTCTTTCTCTGTTCTTCTCTGCTACATGTCTTGTCTCTATTCCTAGTTACTGTTTCAGATGCCGATTCCTTTTCCACTTCCTTTGCCATCAATGAAAATACTTCCAAAAATTTTAATCTATTCTAACTCTTGCATGTTTTTGATGTTAACAAAGTTTATCAGTTCTAAGGCTTGTACAGGTTTGCTGCCAAGCTCTTCTTTACTCTTCTAGATTTCTTCTTGGGCTACTATTAATAAATCTCTGTGTTCAAAGATTACCTTAATTGATGGCCACACATCATTGATGGCTTCAATGGTCTTCTTCCATAATTGATTCTTTACATATGACATGGGTTTTTTTAAACTTAAATCCTTTTGAAGCTTATTCAATTATTCATTTATCCTATTATCCTTTTGCTCATGAGTTTTAGCATTCATTTGGGCTAATTTCTTTTGATCTTCAAGATTTTCAATCATCTGTTTCAATATATTAATCTCACTTGTCTGAAGTGACATTTATTCCATAAATTTTACTAATTTTCTGGCCTCATCTGTAGGGTGAGCTGCTATTGTAGATGACTTTGTAGCTGATGTTGTAGATGATGTCACTGGCACTGCAGTAGCCAGTGAAACTTTGGGTGCCAACTCTTCTGCTAGAGTTGAAGGCACATCTATAGTAACCATAGGAATGACCGTAGGTGTTTCTTATGCTTTTACTATTTATTTTTCATGGACATGCTTGTCAATATGAATCTCCATTTCTTTTATTTATGCTATAAGTTGAAAGATTAAATTCACCATGTCATCCTTTTGAGTCTGTTCCTCTATAATTTCTTTGGCTTGAGGATGTTCACTTGATGGAAATTTTAGTTGTTTCCTCAATGTTGTAATATCTTCATTCTTTTTCTTTACTAACTGTTCTGTTTCCTTGACATTTGCAGAGTCATATCCCACCTGTATGACCAACTCTTCTAAAGATTTGATTCTGAGGTCTTTAGCATATAATGAGGCTTTTTCAAGTATCATATGATCTTTCATCTTTGTGATGGTGTCCTGAAGTTTTTGAACACTCATAGATTTTTTGTAACAGTAGAATACAACATCTTTGAACGATGTCTATGAAATTCTATTTGATCAAGTGCATGTATGCTTTCTGTTGGTACTTCTATATCAATCTTCTTGTAATCTGCAAGTATTTTTGAAGTCTTCACTGTAGGATGTAATATTGTCATGATCAACTTTTTATTTGAGTAATATAAAGAAGATAAAAGTCAGTTTTGAATACTAGGTGTTTTCTTGAGATATTGAGAGTAAATTTCATTTTTAATCTCTTCATTCTTTAAATTTATCTGTTTGTACTTTTCCCTGATATCTAGATCCTTTTCTTGTGCTATCTATCAGGATGAAGCTTCCATATTATATTTTTTTTCTATCTGTGAGGATGAAGCTAGGATGAAGCTTCCATATTCAATATGTTCTTCATTCTAATTTTTAGTAACTGGCTCATTGGTGATGACTGTGGCAAGCCCTGTATTTGTTACTAGGATATATGCATCTTCTACCTCAATGGTCACTTTTTCTTTACCCATTGGATTTAAATTAGGATTTTTATTGTATCTTAACTTGAACCTAGTTTCATTAGTGGTTTTAGCAACATAGGTACCTTCTCTTACTCTCTTGGTGGCTTTCTCCGTTTTATCTGCATTTTGTAAAGTGTGACTAGTATCAATTTTCCTTACTGCATCTATTAAAGTATTTTCTATCCACTCAGTTTGATTGGCATATTTCTCTATCTCTGGTCTTTTCTCATGAATGAAAGGTGTTAGTTTACACTTAACCCTCGTTTTACTTAAAATTACTAGGGGATCATAATTCCAGGAAAAACTCTCTTCAAATCTGTACTCCAATAATTGTTTAACTGCTTCTGCCTCTGCATCTCTATGATTGAAAATGAATGGTCCTACTTGATTCTTCAATTTAAACTGTGTTTTCTTCTTTGCTGCTAGGAAATTGATAGAATCAGAGTTTAATATTTTCCTGATATATTCCAAGGCAAAAAACCTGATTGATACATGTTTGGGTAATCTGTAGGGCAACAAATTGGATCCAAAAACTGTAATCTCAATATGTTTTTCATACAAATACCAATCACTAGTCTTGGTTTGCTATGATAACTGTAAAATATTCTTCATCTCATCATTTATCCTTGGCTATTCAGTATTTGTTAACATTTTTATCAATCGATGGATGAAGAAATTTGAAAAATCTGCATATGTTAACTCTGTGGACTCTTTTCTAATCAAAGAGGTCCAGAAAATAACTGAAAGAGGATTTCCTTCTATGTCAAGCTTTTGAAGAGTTGATGGAAAATTACTTGCTTGAAAATACAAGAACACGTGGAAAAGGAAAGATGTGTATCTGAACACTCCTTCAGTTGGTAACTTAACCAACTGGTCATGGATATTATCTGCAATATACTCAACATAATTGAAGATAATATATGGAGGTTTTCCTGGTGTAAAAGTGGATAGGAAACCTAAAATGGATTCATCTATATGTTCATCAGTGGAATACTATAGAATGAATGAAAGCATTGAAATGATATGCCTTGAACATTCTGGGATTTTTGAGGAAGAATATGGGGGATTAATTTGAGGAATTTCCACCTGCATGGGCATGAATATTTGGAATATTTGGAATCTCTTAGGAAAATCAAGGCCAATGTATAGCTTGGTAAGTGCTTCTATGGACAAAGGGACTGCTTGAGGATTAGGCTTGAGCTGTAACATTTGATTAATGAACTCAGTAGTAATGGTAAAAACTACTTCTTTGTTGGCATTGAATATTGCTCTTTGCTCAGGCATATAATAATGATGGCATAACCTAATGACCTCTGGGCATGAATGAGTAACTAGAAAAACATATTTGGGCAAGTATGATTCCCAAATTTAAACTTCTTCAACATTATCTAAAGATTTTTCAAAGCTCTAGTTATGAAATTCCAACAAGGTGAATTCTACAATAGGGTCTGCTATCTTATAGTCAATATTTGCTAATGGAGTGTGCTAAATGTCTACATGAGGAGGTTGTAGAGGATTTATAATGATATCAGTTTTGGAAGATGCAACTGGAGTAGGTTTAGGAATTTTGAGGCTTTTTGGACTATAAAAACTCTGCTGTTAGGCTTTTCTGGCTACTTTTGCAAGATTAAACAGTTTGCAGAAGTATTTTTGAATCTGACAAGGGTTTATTGGATTAAAACAGACAGAATATGGTCTTTTCTTGGATTATTCCTTTCAATTTTGGACTCTCAATATGATTTAGATACCTTCACTGGTTAGAAAATAAGAAACAGGGGCATTCTTGAGTTTCTTCAATGGATAACAGGGCTAAGAATATTTTGAAATTAGGCATAGAGGTTAGGATACCTTCATAATATTTCCAGGCTTAATTTAGAGTTTTAAATAGTTTAGAAAAACTATATAAACTCAAATTTTTCATTCAAAATAGTGCATAGCATAGAACAGGGTTTTTTCAGAAATTTTGACAGGGTTTGGCCTATTTTATGAATCTTTTTAATAGGCTTGTTTGGACGAATGTGAACTCTAAATGTAATTGTTCTTCATTAAAGTCCCTTTTAAATCAATAACAGACTCGATTTCTTTGAGGAATACCTATTATACACAGTTATAGGTCTTTGAATATAGTTTTAAGGTTTTTGAACATATTTTGTGGCGTATTTTTTGTTTCTGGAGCAATTCAAAGCTTTTCGACAATCTTGAATAGCTACAGGCAGAAATTTGCAGGCTTTGGGGATGAAAATCATATACATGTTTTTTCCATACATAGGAATAGAAAATACAGTTGATACACATAGAAGGAAGGGAGAAATAGTTCATTTCATAATTTATTGGGAAAATTAGGGTTAAATTAACCTGCAGGAAATGGTGGTCAAATCGAGCAGAAGGAAAATTTCAGGTTTCAAAGGTGAAAAACCACTGGTGGTTATTGCGCGCATCTAAAGTGGTAAGTGGTTTTGAATGGATCGAATGCAATCCAATGGAAATATGTCACGTCGAGGAGAGAGAAAAATGCAAAATTGCCCATTTCGCGTGGAAATGAAAAATTTAAAGTCACGCAGCTTTATTTGTGATATTGTTTATCCGTTGTTGGATCGTGGGAGGTTTATGTGAATGGTTAGGATTTGATTCGTAAGATGCATTGGGATTGGAGTGGGGTCGATGTTTTTTTATATATACGGAGTGGATTTTAACTTTATAAATAAAACATTTATTAAAGTCAAAACTTTAGGTTATAAAAATAGGTGGGGGGATAATGTTATAAAAATTTAGGTTGAATGTTTTAATTAAAACATTCAACCAATGTTTTAACCAATGCATGGGTGCAGGTTTATATTATATGGCATAAAAAACTTTGATGAGTGTTCAATAACCATAGGGGGAGGGCTATATTTTATTGATAAGTTTAAACCAATGAGAAATAAAAGGCAATTTTTATTTCATCACATGGGATAAAATAACGCTGGTTTAAACATTAAATAGTGGGTTTTTGGGGTTATTTAATAAAAGGGTTTAATAATATACGAGAATGTGTAGTTTAGGGAATTAATATATAAGTTAGAAATTAATATGAAATAAAAAGGGTAATGTATGTAATGAATAAAAATACATAATTTAACACTAAGTAAAGTGTAAAAGAATCGTAGTTTGTCCTTTTTATATTTTTCACAATTTAACTTAGGATAAAATGTGTTTTATGGGTTTTGAGTTATTTTGAAAGGAAATGAAATTAATTATTTAGGGTTTTTCTTTTACTATGTAAAAATTGGTTTTTACTTAGGAAAAAGGGATCATGATTATGGATGAAGGTTAAATGCTAATGAATATGGGTTTTGTGTAGGAATTCAACATTTTTTAACCAATCAGTTATCAAGCCTTGGGTCCAGTCCCAACAAAAGTCAGAGAATTTCTCTGAGCCTTTTTAACTGATAGTTTAGAATACTGAATAATTGTAGGGGAGGGGAAATTAGTAATATTTTCCTAATGATGCTTTATTACATGCTTTGAAAACTACTTTCTACCTACCCATCATTATTTCTAGAATTTTTTTACTTCATTTTTATGGGTGAATTTAGGCTTGCAACCCTAAATCAATTTTTCTTTCGAATCATAAAACTATCTAAATCTAACCTTATTCCATCCGAGGGATCAGATTAAACGGTTGAGCTCCTCATTTATTCTCTATCTTATCTAATGATTTTTCAAGTTTATACTGTTTGACATATCTTTATTCTCTATCTAAAACATGAAATTCAAAGCGTGAAAAGTTAAAATTAAACTGTTTAAATAATCATGGATTATTACATTTAATGAAAATCTGCACATAATCATTATTCTTGTAGTAAAATTAAATAGTAGCGGCATTTTTACTTGCTCACTTTCAGGTCTTAATCTTTTTATTTTTCTTCTGGGGTCTATTTTTCTAAGTCCTTTGATCATTCTTTTAGGACTTTTACCCTCTTTTTTCATTTTTTATTATTTTTCACTTTTCAAAAATATGGGAAAAAAACTTGCAGAAAGCAAGGTATATACATATTTACAAGACTATCATAGTCAATTCAAAAATTATGAACCCTATTACTATAGGAACCTAACAGTGGCTCCACTTGGGGATGGCATTTCCTGGTGAAATGTCAAGAAATTTAAGACTAGTAGCCTTTAAAATTTGATTGTGATGACCGTGTAATTATCTTCTGATATATGCAATTATTCATACTTATGATATTTTATCTCTCAAATATTAGGGCATTCTCTTCGAGCTTCAACTTTGTTAAGAAACCATCCAATCCAATCTAAAATCTTCAATGTATATGTATAATGATCAAAGTAAATGAAACTAACTATTTTTTATCTCAGGGGAGTAGTAGTGCTTCAACATTCTGTCATTTAATACTCCATATAACATCTCTGACCCATCCATTTCTCTCAAAACGAAATCATTGTTACCTTTGTAACCATAAATGACATAAGGCCCTCTCCATAGAAAAATAAAATTTTCCATGTTTACCTTTGCCTTCCCTTCTTGAATCCTATTTTAACACTTTATCTCCAATGTTGAAATCATCTTCCTTACTCTTTTTACAAAAAACATTTCTTTATCTTATCCTGGATAACTTGAGACTTGATATAAACTTCTTCCCTTGTTTGTTGCAAGTGAATAGTTTGATTGATCCTTCTTTGAATGTCATTTGTTTCAACTTGTAACTCTTGGATAATATTCATTAATGGTACTCCTAAGAAAGATGGAAAAACAACATCCATTCCATAGACAAGCTGGTAAGGGGAGGTACCAATGGAGTTTTTGGTTGTAAGTATATATGCCCATAAGGCATTGACTAAATTCTTATTCCAAGTATTTTTATTATCTTCTAGTAACTTTTTGATGATGTTTACAAGGCTGTTATTTGAATATTCAGCTAGACCACTACCTTGAGGGTAATATGTAGTAGAGTGGCCTAGGGTGATATGATATTTATGGAAAAATTCAATTATCTTTTTGGATTTGAATGCTGTTGTATTATCAGTAATTATCTTTTGGGGACATTCAAATCTTGAAAGAATGTTACTTTCTAAGAAGGAAATAATGACAATATCTGTGGCTTGCCTAGAGGGTATGCCTTCAATCCACTTGGTAAAATAGTCAGTGGCTGTCAGAATCCACTTGTTTTGGGATGATGATGGGGGGTGAATTTATCTAATGAAGTTGAGACCCCATTGTTGAAATGGCATTTCTATAGAGATGGGATTTAAGGGAAAGGGTAACAATTTTTTCTTACCCTCAAATATTTGGCACTTGTGATAGGAGGTCACATTTCCTTTTACATATGCAAACAAAGTAGGCCAATAAAAACCAGCTCTCAGGATTTTGTCTGCAGTAGTATTCCAGTAAATATGTCCTCCATAGTCACCTGCATGAAATTCTTCTAGTATTTTGTCAGCTTCTTCTTTTAACAAACAATTTAATAAAATCCCACTATGATCTCTGAAAAAAATTACATTGTCTAACATAAAAAATCTTACTACCTTTAACTTTAAGAATCTAACTTTGGTTCTTGACAATCCAGGAGGAGCTTGTAATTTTAGTAATACAAAGATGATATCTGCGTACCATGGTGATTCTAAAAAGGCTACACTAATATCTGGAGTCACCACATCTTCTTGATCATCTACTAGGGCAATAAAATTTATGTCTAGGGCATTACAATTTGATTCAGCCATGAGTCTGGCTAAACCTTGACCTTTTATAAGTTTTGTGAGTTTTATCTCTATTTCATATTCTAAAATTGTGGCAATCCACTGGCCTCTTCTTCGATCAAGACCATCCTGAGTAGAAAATGATGTGATAATAGAGAATGTAAACTCTGAAGTCTTTCATGGCCTTTACCAAAGCTAAGGCTTGTTTCTCTATGATATTGTACTTCAAAGATGCATCTCGAAGTGTTTTTCTAAAGAAAGCTATGAGATGTTCATAAACCTGGTTATTTTTCTACAGTAAAATTGCAGCAATGGTGTGCTCTAAAGAAAATGGAAAAATGATGAAATCCTTTTCAAACTCAGGACCTATAAGGACTGGATTTTTGGTTAAGGCCTATTTGATGGATTCAAATGACTTTTTGGCCTCAATAGTCTGTTTAAGAGATGAATATTTTTTGAGCATATTATTTAGTTCTCTAATTATCTCAGCTAAGTTGGATATGAATCTTCTTGAAAAGTTAATCTTACATAGAAAGGCTTGTAATTCTTTTACGTTTCTTGGCTGACTGATGTTAAGAATTACTTCTATCCTAGCAGGATCTATCCAAATTCCTTCCTTAGATATTATGTGTCCTAGTAACTTACCTTATTCTAATCCAAATAAGGTTTTCTTAGGATTTGATGAGATGCCAAATTTTCTGCATTTTATAAAAATTTGTCTAAGATGATCCAAGTGTTCATAATCACTATTAGAAAATACAGTTATGTCATCTAAGTAAATTACTAAAAACTCATAAATTTCCTTTGTAAAAGGTATATCCATAGCTCTTTGAAAGGTTGCCCCTGCATTCATTAAACCAAAAGGCATTTTTAAGTACATAAAAGTGCCCCAAGGAGTAGTAAAAGTTGTTTTGGGTTGATCCTCTGGTTGGACTAAAATCTGGTTGTATCCTGAAAAACCATCTAAAAGTGAAATCCTAGAAGAACCAACTACCCTTTGTAATATTTGATCCATATTCGGTAAAGGGTAATTATATTTTAAGGATAATTTGTTTAAATTCCTAAAATCGACACATAATCTAATTTCTCCTGTATTTTTTCTTGTTGGAACTAGGTTAGAAATATAATCAGAGTATCTGATTGGTGTAATTATCTGTGCATCATACATTTTTTTCACTTCTTTTTCTATCAAAGGCATCAAAACATGGTTGATCCTTCTTAACTTTTGTTCAAAGGGCTTTTGATCTTCTTTTATAGGGATTTTATGTTGAATTATGTTGGTGTCATAAGATTTGAGACCTTCATAACTCCAAGCAAAAACATCTTGAAATTCCTTGAAAAGAGAAATATGTTTTTCCTTTTGTTGTTGAGGTAAGGATTTTGAAAGTTTGATCATTTTGATTTTTAATTCTGTGCCAATGTTTCATTCCTCATGTCAGATCTATGTGGCTCCATTTTGGGTTTTCTAGCAACATCATTTGAGTCAAATAGATTTTCTAAAGAAGTTAAACCTTTTGGTAAGAAATTGTCTTTGTGATTTAATATATCAGATTCTTCATCAATTATCTCATCAATTTCTACTCTCTCTAATTTATCTGTATCTGATTGACTAAATATAGTAGGTTTAAAAAACTTTACTCTATTTACATCTACATTATTCACATCTATTTCACTATCTAAATCTTGATCTATGGTACAATCAATGTCTATTTTACAATTTTGAAATTCACCTTCATTATTCAGAAAATGGTAAATTTGTTGGTCTTGTGAGAAAATTTGCCAATATTTGAGGTTGTCTGGAATTATTGGTCTATTTTTCACTTTTGCAGTATACATGTGATTAGGCTGAAAAGGTAAATTACAAGTACTAGCAAAAGTTTCTAAAGAGTGTGCTTGTAAATTTTTCTTTCTAGGTATTTCAAAAAAATTACATTCCAATAAATCATCAATCAAATCTACTACAGTCTCTCTGTATCGGCCTAGTCTAGGATTCTAAACTGAATATTCTCCATTAATTTTCTTTACAATCAACTTGGAATCTCACATTATTGCTATTCTTTTACCTCCTAAGTTTTTGATTATCTGAAGTCCTAAAATGAGGGCTTCATACTCAGCCATATTGTTAGTACATTTGAAATCTAGTCTAAAAGCATGGCCTTCTGCATGATTTTTCTCTATATTTGATATTCATACTCCTGCTCCTGCTCCTAACTTGTTTACTGAACCATCAAAGTCTAAATGCCATCAATATTCATGAAAGATATTATCATTGTCTTGTGTTTTCTTTTCTTCTTTTAGTTTAGTCTTGATTTCATTATCATTTTCAGCATTACATAGGATAAATAAATCTAGGTCAGTAGGTGTAGTGTAAATTGGGTAATTTATTTTCCTTTTAGCACTGCTCACCATATATTTCATCAAGGTTTCCCTATATAATTTCTTGGGTTGACCAAAAACTGATATAGTAGCATAAGACATGTCCAATTGTAGAGATCCCTGTAACTTTCCTGCCCATGAGCGAGATAATAAAATTCCATATTTGGGTGGGATATTAGCTACTACAATGTCCATTAGTATACTCTTACCAGGATATTGAACTAGTGTTACACATAAATATTTGATTAAACCTAGGCATTTTACTTTGCTTGAGTCAAATGAAAATAAATCCTTATAGGGCCTTGTGATGTCTAAGTTTAGGGTTTCCATTATAGCTTTGGGCATTAGATTATGTGAAGCTCATGAATCTGACATTGCATTGTGTAAAATTTGATCATGAATGGTTAAACTAATGTAGAATGGAGAAACTGCTCCATGTTGATGCTTTCCATTCACATCTGGGCAAAAAATCAACTCTGCTTTATCATCATTCAAGTCTATGGAGTCTTCTCCATCATTTATATTCAATGTTTCAATGATAGTGGATTTATACAAATCATATCTTACCAATTTTGTTAGTGGAATTGGTATTTTTAGCTTTGAAATTTTAGATTGTATGTTGAATGAAGGTTGTGATTTACTTATTTGAATCAATTCTTCTTTGGTAATTGTAGTTTCGGTTGGTTTATCTTATCTTTCTACAGTTATCTTTTCACTTTCAGTTTGAGTTTCTTGTCTCTTACTGCTCTTTGTTTCCTTTTCAGGGATGGTTTGTGAAGCAGTAGATATTTTTTCAGATTTGGAATTTTCAAAAGCTATTTTTGTAGTGGCAGCTTTTGGATCCGCTAATTTAGGATCAGCATTGGATATTTTAGGATCTAAGTTTGTTGTTTTATCAGAATTAGGTGCTTTAGGAGTAGCAGATTTTTGTGAATCTTTTGCAGCTTGAGCAACTTCATCAGTTATGTTAACAATCTTAGGGCTTGGTGAAATCTTAGGACTGGAAATGTTTTGAGAAGAACTGGAGTTTTTCTTATTTTCCCTAGGGAGAATTTGCATAACTTTTGTTTTGGGAGCTTCTACTATTTTCTTATTCTGTGTTTGGGAAGTTTTCTTAGTAGAAGACTCATTGTTTTTCTTACTTTTTAGGTTATACTGACTGTGTACTTTGTTAGTGGAAAAGTCATAACCTTGTTTGTAATCAAAGGATTCCCCTGAATCTAATTGGAGTTATTGGATTTCAAATAAATCTTGATATTCCTATGTGAGAAAGATAGTGTTATTATCATATATTCCCATTAAATTTATGGTATCCTCAACATAGTTCTCTTGAAAGGGAGGTCTTATTGTTTGATCTGGGGTTTATTCTTTTATTTTTCTTGAATTTGTGTTTTTTCTAAAGTTGGGATTTCTGATTTGCTGTTGGTTATCCCATTGAGGTATTATTTCTATGTTCTCTAATCTATCAATCATCCTCTCTAAAGTTTTAGCTAACATATCTATTTTTGTGTTTGAACTAAAGGCTTCCTCTTTCATGGTTACTCACCTTTCATTTCTTAATCTGGCCTTTTTAGCTAGAGTGTTTACTTCTACACCCACAACATCTGTTTGCATTCTTTCCAATGTTTTTGCATTTCTCTCTCTTAACTGACATACCATGTCAGTGTCAAATCCATCTGGGAATTTAAGTAAGACAAAGTCAGGAGTGGATTTGAGATTTACAGGAATTGAATTGTAAACACTGTTATATCTAGTGCAATAGTCTTGTACAAATTCATTGGGAGCTCTTTTCATTGCATCAAATTCAGACATTATTTGAAGCATATTTTTCCTCTTCTCCCATTTATTTAAAAATAATCTACAAAAAGTAACTACATCAGATATACTACCAGCAACAAGACCTCTAAACCATTTATCGAATTCCCCTGTTAATGTTTTTGCAAAGATCCTCATTTGTACCTCAGATTCATCTATCTCATGGATTTCAAAGTAATCTGTCATTTTATTAATGTGTTGTTGAGTTGTGTAATGAGTAGTAGCATCAAACTATGGTATCTTACTTTGGTAATATTGAGGCATATCATGAAGCTGTACTAGAAGGACAAGGGGAGCATACCTAGTAGCCATTGCTTGAATTCTAGCTTGGCTAGGAGGTAAAGTAGAAGTGCTTGGGGTTGAAATAGAAGTAGTTCCTAATGAAACTAGATTATAAGCTGCTGAACTAGAAAAAGTAGTAGAATAACTAAAAGTTGCAGTTGAGGTATTGGGAAGTGAAACTAGAATATAAGTAGAACTACTAGGAAATCAGAATGATGTGTTTGAAAAATTAGTAGGTGAACTAGTGGATGAAGAGGATGAAGTGGATGTAGGGGATGAAGGAAATAAAATTATAGGCTGTAAGGGTAATCTAGGACTAAATGGATCTGTGGATTGGATGGTAGTAGAAACTATAGATGATGTAGTGGTTTCTAAATGAGGAATTGAAGGTTTAGATGTATATGCTAACAATTGAGCTAATTCAATTTCCCCATCAAGTTCCTTAGGAATAGTATCATTAATCTCTTCAAGTCTATCTTGATTTTTAACTTTATTCAATTCAAAATATGTTGTAACATGTTTCTGTCTTGTTCTAAAAAATGAAATAAAAAGAGGGTCTAAAAAAATAGTGCTTAAATTACTTCCAGATTTGGTCCTGAATAAAGAATGTTCAAATTCTAAATCAAACTCAATATACTATAAACTTACTAATTCTTGTGGTAATGAATTGACTCTTATTAATGAAACTTTAGTATCTAAATCTTCTCTCTGTTTTTTATTTTTCCCAATTCTATCTATATTTTCCACTATAATAGCAGGTTTAGGATCTGGGTTAGACTAGGTATAGTAAAAATTCCTAGAAGCTAGAATTACAATTTTTTATACTCACAACTTTGTCAAACAGTTTTAAAGGAAAAAGGATGATAAAAATTATTTCCTTTAAGATTTATTTAACAACTAAGGATTGGTTCAATCCCCACTATGGTCGCCAGTATTTTAACACTCTATTAATTCCCAGGTTGTGAGATCTTTTTTTTTTAGTTAAGAAAACTAGAGGTAACCACAGCCCAACTTTTAAACTCTAGGATCTAGCTTTCTTAGGGTTCAAATAGGTCTCTCTCTATTAGTTTTAACTTTGTTTTGATTATAATATATTATGCTAGTTATGAATGTGAAATTTGGTTTTGGTTTGATTTGTTTGGTTGGAAAATTCACTTAAAGAGATAGATAGTGGGAAATCTATTTTTCCATTAGTCTAAGGAGTCAAAATTCAAGCAGACCGAACTAGGATCAAGGCCAAAAAGTCAAATGTTTTCAAGGAAAGATAGATAACCCTTGAAGATCTTGGAAAGTTGTTTTCTGAGGTGATATGATCAGGATAAAGAGAAATGAAGGTTCTTTGATCCAGAAAAGGGAAGTAGTAGGAAAATGTCAAACGAAAGAGGGAGAAATTAAGGGTTCCCTACTCTCAAAATCAGTAGAAAACATAGAAATGACAAACAGTAAAGATAGGGTGATTTTAACAAATCCTGAAGTAATACTCCTATTCATTCACTCAAATCTAGAACACATAATGGATTGCATGTAACAAAGAAAGATAAACAGTGACAAGTAGAAAATACTTCACTTCAATAGCTCATCACATGAATCCTGAAATATGATGCTAATTGGTCTGATCCAGTCTACTACTCAAAATTTGAAACACAAAAGCCTTCAAGTACAAAAAAAATGACCATAGAAATATTCAGCAATTTATTTCACAATAATACTTCAAAGAGTGAAGTATTTATACATAATTTTTTACAAAATATCCTAGAATGATTCTAGGAATTATCTAAGGAAAATAAAAATACCTTTACAAAAAAATTGAGACAGTTGCTTAACAAATCAACAAGTTGTCCCATCTATCCAAATAAAATAGAAACTGATTATGGATTAGGTGCAGCTGGCTGCCTTGGTCTCCTCCTTGTTGGCTTTAGATATTTCAAGTTGGTTTTGAAATCTGATCTGCTTTATCTTATACTCTTTCACTAATTCTATTTAATCTCTAATACTCTTTAACCACTATAAAACTATTTACTGTTGTAATGAAAATTTATTTTGACTGAAAATTAGTTTTCAGTATATTTGAAAAAAGTTAGCTTTATGACAAATAAATGTCTTATCTCATGCTGCAGATAGAATAAATCTTCAAAGTTTCTATGTAAAACATTTCCAGTGGGGATTCCTTGTCCATCTGTTTTGTTGACCTATTCCTTTGCATATTCTATGATCTTTTTATTGTAGTATTCCTAAGGCACAAGTTTATCATTGATGACAAAAATGTTAGGTAGACTTATTTGTCTCAAATTCTCAAATTTGACCCTGAATCTAGTTATAGCTATATTCATATTCTCACATTTCTCCTCAAGCTCCTTCATTAGGTTCTTCTTGGTGATAAATTTCCTTATTTCAAGCATTGTTTCAGTCCTGTCAGTAATTTAAATCTCTTCTAACTCTTTCTTGTTTTTTTTGTTAAGAAACTTTATCAGTTCTAAGGCTTGCTCAGGTTTGTTGCCGAGCTCTTCTTTAGTGTTCTAATTTTTTGCTTGGGTTGCTATTAATAAATCTCTTTGTTTAAAGATTACCTGAATTGAAGGCCAGACATCATTGATGGATTCAATGATCTTGTTTCATAATTCATTCTTTACATATGACATGGGTTCTTTTAAATATAAATCCTTTTGAAGCTTCTTCAATTCTTCATTTAGCCTATTAGCCTTTTTCTCATGAGTTTTAGCATTTATTTGGGCTATTTTCTTTTGATCTTCAAGATTTTCAATCATCTATTTCAATCTATTACTCTCACTTGTCTGAAGTGATATTTCTTCCATAGCTTTTACTAATTTCCTGGCCTCATCTGTAGGGTGAGCTGCTCTTGTAGATGACTCTGTAGTTGATGTTGAAGATAACAGATGGAGGTTGTCCTGGTGTAAAAGTGGATAGGAAACATAAAATGGATTAATCTGTATGTTCATCAGTGAAATAACCTAGAATGAATGAAAGCATTGAAATGATATGCCTTGAACCTTCTCGGAATTTTGAGGAAGAATATGCGGAATTAATTTGAGGAATTTCCACATGCATGGGCATGAATATTTGGAATATTTGGAATCTCTTAGGAAAATCAAGGCCAATGTATAGCTTGGTAAGTGCTTCTATGGACAAAGGGACTGCTTGAGGATCAGGCTTGAGCTGTAACATTTGATTGATGGACTCAGCAGTAATGGTAAAAAGTACTTCTTTGTTGACATTGACTATTACTCTTTGCTCAGGCATATAATATTGATGGCATAACCTAATGACCTAAGGGCATGAATGAGTAACTAGAACAACATATTTGGGCAAGTGTGATTTGCAAATTTGAACTTCTTCAACATTATCTAAAGATTTCTCAAAGCTCTAGTTATGAAGTTCCAGCAAATTGAATTCTGCAATAGGTTCTGCTATCTTATAGTCAACATATGCTAATGGAGTGTGCTCAATGTCTACAACAGGAGGTTGTATATGATTTATAATGATAGTAGCTTTGGAAGATGTAGCTAGAGTAGGTTTAGGCATTTTGAGGCTTTTTTCACTATCAAAACTCTTCTTTTAGGATTTTCTCGCTACTTCTGCAAGATTAAACAATTTGCAGAAGTATTTTTGACTCTGACAGGGTTTTTTTGATTAAAACGAGCAGAATATGGTCTTTTCTTGGATTCTTCCTTTCAATTTTGGACTCTCAATATGATTTATAGACCTTCACTGGTTAGAAAACAAGAAACAAGGGCTTTCTTGATTTTTTTCAATGGATAATAGGGCTAAGAATATTTAGAAATTAGGCACAAAGGTTAGGCTACCTTCAAAGGATTTCTGGGCTTAATTTAGAGTTTTAAATAGTTTAGAAAAACTATATAAACTCAAATTTTTCATTCAAAACAATATGCAACAAAAAACAGGGTTTTTTCAAAATTTTTGACAGCGGTTTGGCCTATTTTTTGGATATTTTTAATAGGCTTGTTTGGATAAATTTGAACTCTGAATGTAGTTGTTCTTTATTAAAGTCCTTTTTAAGTCAATAACAGTTTCGATTTATTTGAGGAATACCTATTATATGTAGTTGTAGGTCTTTGAAGATGGTTTTGTGGTTTTCGAACAGATTTTGTGGTGTCTTTCTAGTTTCTGGAGCAATTCAAAGCTTTTCGACAATCTTGAATGGCTACAGGCAGAAATTTGTAGGTTCTGGGCACGGAAATCATATATAGGTTTTTTCTTTACGTCCGAATAGAAAATACAGTTCATACATGCAGAAGGAAGGGATAAATAGTGCATTTCATAGTTTATTGGGCAAATTAGGGTTAAATTAACTTGCAATAAATGGCGGTCAAATCGGGTGGAAGGTAGTTTTCAGGTTTCAAAGGTGAAAAAACACTAGTGGTTATCACGTGCATTTGAAGTGGTAAGTGGTTTTGAATGGATTGAATTCAATCCAGTGGAAATATGTCACATTGAGGAGAGACAAAATTGCAAAATTACCCATTTCGCGTGGAAATGAAAAAGTTAAAGTCACGCAGCTTTATTTGAAATATTGTTTATCTTCCATTGGATCATGGGAGGTTTATGCAAACGGTTAGGATTTGATTCATAAGATGCATCGGGATTGGAGTGGGGTCCAGGTTTTTTTTATATATGTGGAATGGATTTTAACTTTATAAATAAAAAATTTATTAAAGTCAAATCTTTAGGTTATAAAAATAGGTGGGGGGGATAATGTCATATATCTTTTAAGTAAAAGATTCAACCAATGTTTTAACCAACGCATGGGCATGGGTTTATATTATATGGTATAAAAACCTTTGGCAAGTGTTTAATAACCATAGGGGGAAAGGTATATTTTATTGATAAGTTTAAACCAACGGGAAATAAAAGGTGGGTTTTTATTTCATCACATGGGATAAAATAACATTGGTTTAAACATTAAATAATGGTTTTTGGAGTTATTTAATAAAAGGGTTTAATAATATACGGGAAGGTGTAGTTTAGGGAATTAATATATAAGTTAGAAATTAATATGAAATAAAAAGGGTAATGTATGTAATGAATAAAAATACATAATTTAACACTAAGTGTAAAAGAAGCATAGTTTGTCCTTTTTGTATTTTTCACAATTTAACTTAGGATGAAATGCATTTTATGGGTTTTGAGTGATTTTGAAAGGAAATGAAATTAATTATTTAGGGTTTTTCTTTTACTATGTAAAAATGGGTTTTTACTTAGGAAAAAGGGATCATGATTATGGATGAAGGGAAAATGATGATGGATATTATGGGTTTTGTGTAGGAATTCAACATTTTTTAACCAATTAGTTATCAAGCCTTGGGTCCGTTCCCAATAGAAGTAAGAGAAATTCTCTGAGCCTTTTTAACTATTAGTTTAGAATACTGAATAATTGTAGGGGAGGGGAAATTAGTAATTTTTTCCCATTGATGCTTTATTACATGCTTGCACAACTGCTTTCTACCTACCCATCATTATTTATAGAATTTTTTACTTCATTTTTATGGGTGCATTTAGGCTTGCAACCCTAAATCAAATTTTCTTTCGAAGCATAAAACTATCTAAATCTAACCTTATTCCATCTGAGGGCTCAGATTAAACTGTTTAGCTCCTCATTTATTCTCTATCTTATCTATTGATTTGTCAAGTTTATACTATTTGAAATATCTTTATTCTCTATCTAAAACATGAAATTCAAAGCATGAAAAGTTAAGATTAAACCGTTTAACTGATCATGGATTATGGAATTTATTGAAAATATGCACATAATCATTATTCTTGCAGTAAAAGTAAATAGTAGTGTCATTTTGACTTGCTCACTTTCAGATCTTAATCTTTTTTTCTTTTTCTTTTGGGGTTTATTTTTCTGAGTCCTTTGATCTTTCTTTTAGGATTTTTACCCTCTTTTTTAATTTTTTATTATTTTTCACTTTTCAAAAATATGGGAAAACAACTTGCAGAAATGAAGGTATGTACATATTTATGAGACTATCATAGTCAATTAAAAAATTATGAACCCTATTATTATAGGAACCTAACATTGCCCTTGGCCTGGCACTACGCCCTTGAACCTTAGTGTCGCACCCTTGCCAAAAATTCAACAAAACACGCTTGGAGATATTTTGAAAGTTTTTGAGAAGCCTCAAATTTAGTTTTTTGCCAAAATTAATTAAGGAGTTATTGTTAGGAGTTATTTTAGCATTTATTGAGTTAGGATATTTGTGCCTTGGGCATTGCATGGTCTCATAGGACAAAAATGGCTTTTATGATGTAATTAATGAACTTTTTCAACCCTATGTAATATTCCCAAATGGGGAATGCAGTAATATATGAACACAAAACTGGAAATAGTAGTGTAAATAAAATCATGAACATTGGAGACCAATATGGAGGCACAAATCATGTATCAGATCAGAAAATTATCATAAATAGTGAGGCATAAACCATGTACAATGAAGGAACAAGCCTCCCATAAACAGTCACTCCACAAATGAGTTGTTGTCACAATACAAAAAATGGCGGAGAACTGCTACAACACAGTTATAAGCACACTGATATAGAAACATAATGTAGAAAACATGTAGGGTTGTTATATGCCTGAAAATATATGCCCCATTACATATCTAAGCTTAATACAAACTCCTACAAAGAACCCAGAAAGAGTTTTCAGAAATACACTCTATACAAGATGGGATCTAAAGCCCAATGGTTGAGGATTCACTGCAAACTGAAGAACATGAGTGTAGAAGGATGAAATATAGCAAATCTGATGTATATCCCCTCAAAGGTATCCTCCCATGAAAGGTTGAACCCTTAAATCACAAGAAAACACTCCAAAGGTGCCACAAGATCCCTCACTGAAGCTGCCCTCCAAAATAACACAATTCCTAGCTCGAACAACATTGTAAATGTTGGGAAGTAGTTGGCCTGATGCCAAATGTGTGAAACAAGCCTGAGGGTCTTCTTTAAAGGCCTCCCAATGGATGGAAACCTTCCTCCACTAAAAAAAAAGCTCTGAAGACACCCGATCTGATTCTCCACTCCAACACCCTACAACAGAGCACAATAACCTATAGAAACTACGCCGATGAAGAAATATGTAGCTTGGCCTGAAAAATTGAATGTGGAAATGAATGCAATGCTCTTCCAAGAGACCTCTCAAGAAAAGAGATGGGATTTCCGCTCAGAAACACCTGGTGCTAAACATCACAACAACCCTATTAAACAACAAAGGAATGTAAATTTTAAACAGACTAATATCAAAATAATAATCTAAAGCATGAGCCCATATGGCTACCATCCTCTTCCTTTAATATATTATGAGCTTAGTTGCCCTTGGCCCCACTCAATTAGGTCATTTCCTTCATGATATCAATCTCCCTCCAAAAATGCATTATTCTTCATTTAATCTCCACTCCTCCATGACAGCACTATTGAATTGGTCAAAGTTGACTAAATCAACATGATCCAACTCTTTTTCACAGTTAGAGGTGCTTTATTTAGCTACTAAAAAGGTCTCCTTTCACAGTTGAAGTATTTTTATTGCTACTAAGGAGATTTATGGACCTCCCCACCCATTTATTCACCTACATAGTGATAAAAAAAACTATAATATTCCATTTATATGAAAGCTAAATTTTTTGAATATTACAGTCCTCCCCTCCAAAATGTTTCTTGTCCTCAAGCAACTGTAAAGGTGGAGAAAAATTACTCCCTTCCTCTTCTTGTGGCCTCCTCATCAATATTTTCCATAACAGCTCAACATAATCAGCAATAAATATTCCCTCTAATGGTTCCTCCCAAGGATGCAAAACCAAATGGTGTACATCATGAGAAAGTGGAAGGTGTAAGTGGAAAAATTCTTGTTGTACAATGGCCTCCTCAAGGTAGGAGTGATGATAAACATAGGGAATATCATCCTTAATGATATTCTCCCCTACCCATGCTATCATCCAAATGAAATGAGTCATTCTAGGTATCTCATAAAAGAAATCCTCAACCCCCGGTTTATGCAATGTATTGGGGCTGCATGGAGAGATTATATTTTTCGACCCAAGTTGTCTCTCTCTCTATTTATCATAAATATGGGGTTGTTGCTGACCTTGGGCTGAAACGTCATGGCCTCCAAGAATGGCCCAAGTTAACCCACCAAACAAATCAGCCATGAACTGCCTCCTCCAAGAACTCAACTTCTCTAAATGGCTCCTCCCACATGAAGAAAAGAGATGTAGTATGGAAATCATGGTTTTCCCATTGTTTCTTCTAAAATATACAACATTTAAAGTAGGTGCAAGTCGCTACTCCCGGAATCTAGCCTCGGCAAGTTGGGCCATTTTCACCCCCTTGCATGCCCTTGTGCTCTCAAACAGGGTCTGCATTGGTACTGCCACCAACAATCAGGCCGAATATGATGCAGTGCGTGGTCTCTTAGCCGATGCCCTCTTTCATCGCATCCTCCATCTGCATGTTCATTTGGATTCCCTACTTCTTGTCATGCAAATAAATGGTGTTTATCGTGTGCATAACCCTGTACTGTTTAGATGATATTTACGAGTGAAACTCTTGATATGTGAATTTGAAACCATAACTTTCAACCATGTACCTCGAGAACAAAATCACTATGTAGATAGTATTGCAAACCATGTTCTAGATTGGCATTTATCACACGCATTTCATACAATACAATAACATTCATAATCATTAACAAAGATGCATATCCATAATATGTGTCGCAAAACATGTGTTTAAAGTCCATCTACTCTAATACATATGACACACCCATCGCATGTTACAAAAACTCAAAACTGGGGGCACCACCTGCCCCTACATACACACTAGGGGGCACCACATGCCCCACACCTACTCACTATCTGGCGGATCCTGAGCCAATGGATTTGCTCCTGTAGCTCGTAGATCACGTATGCCTTGACGGGCCATCACCATGTGCCGCATGACACCTCGCCATTTCGAGGGTAGACCAATACATGGCTCCACGTACTAGTCGTCTAAGTCTTGCCACCCGCGCTCTGAAACTCTGGTCAGCAACCTCTCGCATCTACGGTCGATGTCCTCTAGAAGGGCGGCCGCATCCTCATTGCACGCTGCTCTCGACCCACTCGGCCCTGCAGCTCCAGATGCTGCCAGTCATCCCATATATCCGGCCAGTTTTACCAGAGCTATATCTGCATACCAAAAGTACATGAATCAGTACCCTATCTAATATTCAATAACTTTAACATGCCCATACAATAATAGTAATTTTTCACTTACCATCAGGCCCCCATACTCGACCAGGCGGAAGTGGCAGGTCCGGATCTCCACAATAACTCATCCCACTATAGGGATAGTCATCTATGTATAGCGACATCTGATCCCAATGGGAAAAAACACTAAAAATCCTGGGCTCCCTTGGGCCCCCATCTGGGAGCTGTATACGAGGTCGTAGGGTCAGGATCTTCTCAAAAAAGAAGGAACACAATAAAGTCCCATACGAGCAATCGTGGTTCACTTGCTGCTTGCAAAGAAACAACTGTCATTTTAATGACACCAACATCATTTGGGCCCACCCATAGTAGGTCCCACTCAACACACTCTCTACAATCATCATCTGCCCCCCAGTGATGTGATGGAAAGCCTGGCTGCCCAGGATCCGCAGCACCGCTGCGGCCACTCCCCGGTCTCCAGTCTCTCTAGGTCCCCGATCGGTATCCGCGTCCCTTTGACTTGGAGACCCGGTCAAAAATGCCTCTCCACATACTCCATGATGTTCTGCCCCTGCAGTAACACTGTCTGCGTGTTTCCCACCATCCCAAGTGGCGGGAGACCTGTCAGGAAATACACATCCTGGATTGTCAGTTCGATCCTGTGTCCCTGCACTACAAAGACCTCATGCTATGGATCCCAATAACTGATAATTCGAGCCAACAAGGGCTCTCCAGCTCTCATCAAAGGGTTCTCCAAAAACTTCAGAACCCCAAACCTGGCCAACACACGACGGACACCCTGATGTGCCTGGATCTCTACCCGCAATGTACCCAGGTCTCTCTCTCTCCAGTTCACCCGTATATCTGCCATATCTGCACAAAAACATCATCTTTTTCAACCTACAGATATGGAATATTGTAACCAAACACAAAAAACCCAACTCTCAGCCATCAAACAACACTAAAACCCCCTCATCTTCCAGGTCGCACTTTTTGCCAAATCCTGGGACAGGTCGCACCTTTTGGCTCAAAACCTGCGTCCCAGGTCACAGACTTTGGCCCAAAAAGTGTGACCCGACCGAAAAGATGCAAGAGGGGTTGTTCCTGAGATTCTGGGCCCTAATCTGAACTTTCAATCCATCAAAATGAAAGAGTAAGGTTAGGCCTTCTCTCCTCTCTACACTCACCACAACAACACTAGCAAATGAGTGGATTTGGAGGGAAAACTGCCTTATTAAAAGAGAACCATTGTTTCTTCTTTCGCCTGCTACGACCATACCGTAGCTCCGTTTGACAAACCGTCTGCATTGTTGGAAAGCTCTCATCGAGCCCTCAAATGGGTATCTGTTATTTTTTTGTGATTTGATACTTCACCAGGACACATTTTTTCCAAGATGGGTCACTTCACCTCTCCTTAAAATCGCATTTCTTCACTTACAACACTTGTACTTGGGGCACCACTTTGCCTCCTTACTTGTCTTTGTTCGTGTTGATTTTCATCGTGAGTTACCATCTTGTACTCATGTTTTCATGGTCCCCCATTGGACCTTTACTGTGTGGCAGCACCATCGAGTCGCCCTTGTTTAGAGCATCCAAGTGGAGTCATCATCGCATTCATGGAGTCGATCCCGAGTCCCTTTATACCCCGCTATAGTCCTCCATCCCTCATTGCTTGGTTTCTCTCTTGTGTCGCACATTATGGCCTTCAGTCCCACTGTCCCTTATCCCTGATGATATTGTGTCAGTCGCTGCCATGTCATTCATGCCCTTTATGCTCTAGCAAGGGAAGTCGTCCATTCGCTACTCAGTCCCCTCCATTCCACCATCATCATTGGTATTAGTCTGTCTGTCGCTCTACTATTTTCTCTCATGCCTTAGTTGAGGATCTCTCATTGCCTCACCTATGGTAGACCTCCTTCTGTCGACATCAGCTCCTTCATTCCAGAAGACAGGTCTAGAGGGCGGTGTACCTTGGTTCCAGCTTCCACTCTTGTTCGGTGCCTCGGATCAAGCAAAGGGATCTCTCATTTCCCTTTGACTTGATTGTTTCTCCACTCCAGCTCCTTTCAGCATGATCAAGATCCATATACTTGATGGTTCAGTGATGCAGCAGCAGCTCTTGGTGATTCCCGGGTGTGTGTGAGATGTCTCAGCCCTCATGAGGGGGTGGCCCTGCAGGTAGCCCCCCACATGCCCGGATGACCTCTTCATTGCAGCCCTCGATGCAGCTCCATATATTTGATGATGTCGGCCTTAGCTGCTTGCAGCGCCTCTTTGATTTGCATGTATCAGTCAGATTTTGTGAGCCCTTCCCCGCTTATAGGGGGCATTTGGGTTGTATTTGTATCTCATGTACTCAGATATTATTGTATAAGTCCTGGCTGTTATCCCAGGCACAGCATGTATATGGGATCCCTCATTGTATTTTTATCTGGCTCATGTTTATGTCGGCTGTACTTTATGGTTCGGTCCCTTGTTTACTGGACACACTATTCTTTTGTACTTTGTCTCAGCGGGCATAGGTATGCCTCCCCCGCCGCCTTTAGCACAGGTACCCTCTCATAAAAAGAGACTTGTTGCACCTGCAAGTCTCGTCTCCTCAGGGTCTAGTTCTTCAGCACATTAGTCTACCTTACATTTCTCTCTCTGACTTCCCTTTTGATGTCCGGTGATTGAGTTCTTACAACGTACTTCGGTCATATGATTTGCTCCTAACACTCGCACGCTGGGGGGCAATCTGTTACACCATTTTTTGGTCATCTAACCTACTATCATTAGATGGACCCAAGTACACCATGTAAGACCAATTTTACCCTAAGTAAAATTGCTTTCACTATGTCAAATAACTTAATAAACTACATTTATTAGGTTGTTTATGGTCTAAACAGGAAACCCCAAAAGGAAATTTTAAACAAATCTATATTTGTTTGATTTTCCTCATGGAATAATTAATTAAACAATAATTTAATTATTATTCCTCATCATGTTTAACCCAAAACAAAGAAATTAATTAGATAAATCTCTATTTATCTTATTATTTTCTAAGAATAATTATTTAAATCTTATTTAAATGATATTCCTTGTTAAATATGATTAAATCACCCACAAATAATTAAATAAATCATTATTTATTTGATTATCATTCAACCACTTCCTTAAAATGATAAATAAATCATTTATTTATTTATTATTTACAAATAAAGGGATTTGACCCAAGTCAAATACCTTTTCCCTCCAACAAATATAATAAAATATTCCATAAAAGGTGGATCTAGATTTGGTTAACCTTATTTTAATCATGCACCAAGATCTAGAATGACCCAATATTTTGTTATAAATAGGAGGGTTTTCCCTACCATTCTTCACCTTTTGTTGCCTATTAGATCACTCTGGATCTAAACACTTAGTCTGACTTTGAGCCATTATCATTGTCATATTGTCCATTATTTGCTGTGTGAGCTCCCTTTGAGTTCTATCTTTCTCTAGGTTTTCTACACCAACAAGAGAGAGAAATGCTAGATCTGAAGTGCTGAGGACTTCCAAGAACCCTTCCCATTGAGGAAAATTGGAAACATCTTCCTGTTTTCCTCCCAGGTGCCCTTAATACAAAAAATTATTTCAAAAATTGTTCTTGTCTTGTCTATTGGATATATGGAGAAAACCCTTCTTGTTACTGCTTAATGTCTTTTTATGCATAGATCTGGTTTTTGGAACTTTCGTCTTGATCAACTAACTACATATCTGAAGATATTGGCAGCCATATTTGATGTTAGGGCTATTAGTTATGCGTAGCTAAAGTGGTCTTTTTTCGTACAATTTGACAAAGGATTCATACTAACAAGAATCATACTCCCAATGGGTACCTCACACTCTTGTCCCACTTGTTAGGGTTCATAAATTTTTAATTGACTATGATAGCCTTGTAAATATGTACATACCTTGCTTTCTGCTAGTTTTTTTACCATATTTTAAAAATTGGAAAATAATAAAAAGTGAAAAGAGGGTAAAAATCCTAAAAGAAATATCAAAAGACTTAGAAAAATATAGACCCCAAAAGAAAAAGAGATAAAAATAAGACTTGAAGGTGAGAAAGTCAAAATTCCACTACTATTTACTTTTACTGCAAGAATAATGATTATGTGCAGATTGTCAATAAATGCCATAATCTATGATCAGTTAAATAGTTTAATATTTACTTTTCATGCTTTAAATTTCATGTTTTATATACATAATAAGGATATGTCAAACATTATTAACTTGACAAATCAGTAGCTAAGATAGAAAATAAATGAGTAGCTAAATGGTTTAATCTGAGCCCTCGGATGAAATAAGGTTAGACTTAGATATTTTTTATATTTTCAAAGAAAAAATGATTTAGGGTTGCAAGCCTAAATGCATCCATGAAAATGAAGTAAAAAATGATATAAATAAATATGGGTAGGTAGAAAGCAATTGTGCAAGCATGTAATAAAGCATCATCGGGCAAAAAAAAAAGAAAATTACTAACTTCCCCTCCACTACAATTATTCAGTATTCTAAACTATCAGTTAAAAAGGCTCAGAGCATTTCTCTCACTTCTATTGGGACCAGACCCAAGGCTCAATGACTGATTGGTTGAAAATATTGAATTCCTACATAAAACCCACATTCATCAGCATTTATCCTTCATTCATAATCATAATCCCTTTTTCCTAAGTAAAAACCCATTTTTACTTAGTAAAAGTAAAAGTAAAAACCCTTAATAACTAATTTCATTTCCTTTGAAAAATCATTCAAAACCCCATAAAATTCATTTATATTAAGTTAAAGTATGAAAAAATACAACAAAGACGAGATACGCTTTAATTTACACTTTACTTAGTGTTAAAACGTGCATTTTTACATTATACATGTTGTCCCTTTTTCATATTAACTTCTAACTTATTTATTAACTCCCTAAACTACACCCACCCATATAGTATTAAATCCCTTTTATTTTAAATAATCCAAAAAACCCTCTATTTTAAGTTTTAAACCAATGTTTAAATATCCCACGTGATAAATGAAAACCCGCCCTTATCCCATTGCTTTAGAAACATATCAATAAAATAAAATACCCTACCCCCTATAGTTTCAAACATTTTTCAAAACATTTAAAAACTATATAATAAGACCCACTCCTGTGTATTAATTAAACATTGGTAATTTTTTAATTAAAACACATATTATAAACCTAAGGTTTTAACTTTATTAAATATATATTTATAAATTTAAAACTCATCCCCGGCGGAATATATAAACCATGGACCCAACTCCATCCCGATGCAACTTTCACAATAGATCTGAGCCATTCGCAATCAAACTCCACGATCCGACGGGTAACAAAAAAAATCACAAATAAACTTACGCGATCACCACCATCTCATTTCTACACGAAGTCGGTGGTATTTTGACCTTCTCCTTCCTCCATGTGTTTCCTTCCTACTGGATTTTTGTGAATCTAAGAAAAAATAGAGAAAAGAGATATTAACGCCTTAGAAATAAGCCACTTTGAGGGGGCAACCTCCAATACATTACATGAACGAACAATTCTTGGATGATACAAATTGAAAAACCGCCTTTGTATATATAGGAGTCCATGGGGCCACAATGTAATCCTAGCCGACCTAACCACTACAAGAAAAAAGCACATTGGTGAGGGTCATGCTTGTGACGGACCTTTAAGGTCCATCACCAATGTCACATATGGTGACAGTCCTTTAAAAACCGTCACTGTAAGTGTATATAGTGATGGTCCTTTATGGTCCATCACCAAAGACACTTTCAATGACACTTTTGGTGAGGGTCGGTAAAGGCCCATCACTAATTCTCTCTTTGGTGACACTTATAGTGACGAACTTTTAATGACCCTCACCAATGCTCTTTTTGTTACTTTTGGTGACGGTCAAAAAATGTCCGTCATCATTGATCATTAAAATACCATCAGTGTAAGTGTATATAGTGATGGTCCTTTATGGTCCGTCACCAAAGACGTTTTCAATGACACTTTTGGTGAGGGTTGTTAAAGACCCATCACTAATTCTCTCTTTGGTGACACTTCTAGTGACAAAATTTTAATGACCCTCACCAATGTTCTTTTTGTTACTTTTGGTGACGGTCAAAAAATGCTCGTCGTCATTGATCATTCCAATGAGTTTTTGATGACACTATGTGCCTGTTATTATTTTTTTTGTCAAAAGATAACGATTTAATACCATTATTGTGGAGTATTTTTTATAATATGTCCAAGGCCATAGTGGTTAGGGTCAACCAATTTTTTTAGAAGTAATTAGTGTGTATCATTTCCCTCAAGTAATGACTAGTCGAATAAAGATTTCCTATGAGTCAGCACATGATTCATATTAAGTTTATTATCTAGCAAATTCCCTTTAGATAAAGTTCCACTATTGTGTGTAGGAAATATATTATTTAATACATAATCAAGCTTTGAAAATTCTATTAATGAGAAAAACCTAACAATCCTCAACAATCTGGGCACACCTTAAATTAATGCTTTGGCACACACTAACATTTCTTAGCACCCCACATGTCGTGGAACATCATTGTATCTAGAACATCTTGTGATGACACTGACGCCCAAGCACATGGTGGCATGCGCTAGCACAACATGGAACTCTCCTAGCATGTGTTGGCATGCTGCATATAGTCCCTAGCATGCCCTGGAACACCTTGGTTCAATGCATTGCCATACATTAGCACTTGGCACACAATGCCACTTGGCATGTATTGGGACCTATTATTAGTGTGCCTAGCATTCCCCTTTTCAAAAAGATAAAGTCTTGACTTATTAACCCTCTTATTGGTTCTTCCTTTTGTTTCCTTGACACATATTGACATACCCTGGCACCCTGTGCCACATCCTTAGCACCTAGCATGTATTGACATATCTTGGCACTATTAATTTTCACATGATATAATTAGCACACCCTGGAACTCCCAAGCACACTTTGGGAATTCTTGACATGCCTTCATATTCCCTAGCATGTCTTACTAATGCTTAGCATACCTTGTCACTCCCTCCTTGGCATGACAACTAACATTCATTAACACTAGTCTCTGGCACAAGTTCCTCATATTCATTAACTTCCATGAATTTTTACCTAGTGCTCCTTAATGTTTTTTCCTATTAATCCTTAACATTCATCAACATGCATTATCACTCTCTAGCACACCTTAGCACTCTTCAACATTCCCTTCCACTTCATAACATGCATAACACTAGTCCCTGACACATATTGGTGCTTAGAAAGTCTTAGCATGATTGGAATACGTTGAGATGCCTCGGTATGATTTGGCATGGTTTAATATTAAATTTATTTGTGATGATCAATTGTTGGAAAGTAGATGAGAAGCAACAAAGGAATACTTGGCACTTAGAATGCACTAAGACTTTGCACTTGGCACCTATTGCCCCCTAGTGTTGGTGTGCCTAGCATGCCCCTCTTGGAAAAGGTAAATTGAAGACTTATTAAACCTCTTATGTGTTCATTTCCTTGTAGTGTAACTTTTTTCTCCCTTTTTTTGTCTTGACAGTCACTGACACACATTGACACACCCTTGTACATCTTGGCATGCCTTATCACTTGGCGCATCTTAGCATGTTTGACATGTATTCCCACTATCTGGCACATCAAGGGGGTGAAGAGAGATGTAGTCCTAAAGTAGGTCGAGTATGAGGGCCAAGTAAGGGTTGCTAAAGGGAGGTCATGATCATCCTCCAAGAGCAAGATCATCATGTGAGGGTTCAAAAGAATGTTGCATACCTTAATGGTAAGTTTGTGCTAGGAAGTAGGATGGCATATTGTTGGTTCTCTTCTGGCAGATCGAGCTTAAGAGAGGTTTCTCATGAGAATTTAGGCATGTGATTTCAATGGTGTCTTTGTGTGAAGGCCTCATCAAATTATGAAATGTTGAAATTTGCAACAAGAAAAAGTGAGATTGGAAACCAGAAAGGACAAAAAAAATGCACCCATACTGGTGAGGAATTTTGATGCACCATGAGTGAGGAATGTGGAGTGTCTAATTTAATTTTACCTTAAATAAATTGGACAATAAATTGTAATTTCATCTCATAACAACTTGTGTCAGTTAATTAAGTCATGATGACCAAGTTAGCTCAAGAAATTCAAGTACTTGAGGGTCTAAGACGAGGCATCTAGAGGGATTCGAATATTTTTGGGGTCTAGTTGAAGTTGATGTATTAGTGGGGTGGAAGTGTAATTAACTCAATTAAATGAGTTAAAATTAGTTTAACTAGTTTTAACTGAGTGATGAGCTAGTGAGAGGTCTAGTGAATTAAATTAGATTTAATTCACAATGAGTGATCAATCATATAAATGAAAATTCGCTATTAATAGTTGCATGCATGTCGGTTTCGAGGAATACCCAGCTGAGACAGAGGTTAAAGGGAACATAAATATCAGTTGTATTCAGAGAAAATTTCCCATGTGCAATTATAAATTCATTTGGATGACATGATGGATTGCGTAATCAAGGAAGATTGTTTTTCCTAATTAATAAGGAGTTAATTCCCTAGGAATTGCATGAGCAAGGCAGGCTGAAGTAAGGATGAGAATTGGATAAGTACTAGACTGAGTTTGCCTAGATCAACGGGAGACAATTAACAGAGTGTTGGAGAATCTCATGAGAGATTAAGCATTAATTTATTGTTTCATGATTCCTTGACTTAATACACAATAGAGATAGAGGGGTTTTGAGCAGTTTCTTTCCCCAAATACATCATATTGTTGTGCGATTGATAATTTATTTCTCTTACTTATATGTGATTGTGCGATCGTGTTTTGTTTCTGCAAATTGTAGGAAGGATTCAATATCTTGTTTTAGTAGATTACAAGATCAGATTGAATCTCGTTGGTTAGATTTTCTACATGGTATCAGAGCAGGAATTTTTTGGGCGGTGAAGAGAATATCTGAATATATTGGTGTAAAAATTAAAAAAAAAAATATAATATTTGGATTCCTTGCGAAAATCTACCCAAAAAAAAAATAAAAAAATCGGTTGAATTGGAGCTTGGATGAGGGAGATATCATCGATTTAAAATCAAATCTTTTTTAGAAACTTTTTGTAACGTCAGGACAATTACACTATGCATGAGTTAAGAACCTATATGTACTTGAGGTACCAGATGCATGCAAAGCTTTTAGGAGAAAGGTAGAAGTTAGAGACTTGGTGGTTTAGAGGGAGCATAAATTACCTCTCAACATGCATCCTTAGGAGAAGCAGAGAGGAGACCGAGTGGAAGCGTCCACTCAAGCAGAGACCTCCATGAGGGGGAAATTTCGATCCAGATGGGAAGAGGGAGCAGCCATACCTCGAGGTGTATGGTGGGGTGATGTGTAGACATAATCCCAAGATAAGAAATTTGGGCAAGGTCCATTGAGATGCCGTGTCTCATGGATCGAACCTGGCTACGAGGAGCCCACAGTACAACAGTAGTAGGAAGGATCAGTTAGATTGATGTAGTCAGATGTCAGCAAGACAAAAATCAGAGTGACAGATGTCAAATACTGGAGCACAAATCAGAGTTAGCAACAATTCAAAGGGCACGGATGTAGATGTCAGTAGCAGCGTAGAGAATATAGTACTAGACAGGTGCAGTAGCTAGCAGCAGTCAGAAGACTCTCATGACAGATGCATTATACTGATTTAGTTTTTCGGAGGCTATTCAGTTTCAGGATTTGCAGGTGCAAACAACACTAGAGAAGTGTAACATGCAGAACATTCCAAAGGTACCAGATGGGGATAGATTGAATTCCTTTCTTGTTGAAAGGGAGTGTTGAAATTTGCAACAAGAAACAGTGAAATTGGCAACTAGAAAGGACAAAAAAAATGCACCCACATTGGTGAGGAATTTTGATGTACCAAGAGTGAAGAATATGAGGCGTCTAATTTATTTTTCCCTTAAATAAATTGGACAATAAATTTTAATTTCATCTCATAACAACTTGTGTCAGTTAACTAAGTCATGATGATCGAGTTAGCTCAAGAAATTCGATTTAAGGTGTTAGAGGTGGATATTGGTGGCCACCCGCCTATTCGACTTGGGCCCTTTCCATTGTCTCTTTCAGTGTTTCAGTTTTCTTAATTATAGCACAATTTACTATTTTTGTCAGTTTTTCGGGTCCTGAACTTCCGGAGCCGTTTTGAGACCCCAAATGACGTTTTTTGGGCATGAAAGGTTTCATGATTTCATAGAAATCGCATTAGCAGTTTTAGTCCTCGGAGATATATTTCTAACGAGGTATCATGTGCGTCAAACGAAGATAATATGACCAAGTTACAACCCCGGGAAGTTGGCTACCCAACTAACCCCAACGGGGCCCATAAACTCTTGGTGTTACATCTCCTTAGGTTAGGGTTTTGGTTGATTAGGGTTTTATCTTATTTTTAAATAATAAAAAGACCCTTCATCCTTATTGTAACATAGTTCAAAGGAACATAACTATCAGTTGTATTTATATAAAATTTCCCATGTGCAATTATAAAGTCATTGGGATGCCATGATGGATTGCGCAATCAAGGAAGGTTGATTTTACTAATTAATATGGAGATAATTCCATAGGAATTGTTTGAGCAAGGAAAGCTGAAGGAAGGCTGATAATTGGCTAAGTATTAGACCGATTTTGCCTAGATTAGCAGGAGACAATTGGCGGAGTGCTAGAGAATATAAATAGAGATTAAGCATTGTATTGTTTCATGATTCCTTGACTTACTATAAAATAGAGATAGAGGGTTTTGAGCAGTTGATTCCCCAGATACATCTTGTGTTGTGCATTTGATAACTTGTTTCTCTTACTTATATGTGATTGTGCGATCATGTTTTGTTTCCACAAATTGTAGGAAGGATTTAGTATCTTGTTCTAGTACATTACAAGATCAGATTGAATTATGTTGGTTAGATTTTCTACATGAAATAGAAGAGAGGGTTGATACCATCTTTCCTTGTGGTGGTTAGTAGGCCGCAAGGTCTATGATAAAGACCAACATAAATGGAGGAGGGCTTGCCATGTAATTTAGAGCCATAACAAAAGTCGACGCAAGCGTAATATTGATTGAGTTAACCCTAATTTGAGGGTCGACATTGAGATCTGAAGTTCATGTCAAGATTCAGTCAAAGAAATGCCCAGAATCTATGGATCCATATGAGCTAGGTCGAGTCTCTTATGGAGGCAAAAATCGTGTTTTTTTATGTGTGAATAGGGTTTGTTATACAACAATTAGAAGTACATAAGTATAATTCCCTAGTTAGGACAATTTCCTAGCATGTTTAGTTCATAAGGTATGCCCTTAAGACTGTGAAAAATTTGCGTAGAAGAAGACGGGTTGTGACCCTTAGAGTGAGGTTTATTTATAATGCAATAAAGACCACAGATCTGGAATATGGTTTGCAGATTCATTATGTGTGGAGACAACAGATCCAAAGGACAGTGGAACTTGAGCAGAAGATTGAGCATGCAGAAGAAATGTGCCATATGAAGAATGGATTGACATGCAGAGGAGTTGATTTTGGTGGACTTTCCATAGAGTTTTAGACAAATATCTGAAGAAACCTATGAAAAATTAGTAAATGAATTGTTAGTGGCTGATTTGTGACCCTAGTTCAGTCATCTATAGATTGTTAGAAGCATGATAAGAGGAGTAGTTCATATTTGTTCATAGATTGGACAACAAATTAGATCAAATTGTCGATACACAAGAACAGTGATCTTGAGAGGACTCAAACCATTGTTAGGTGGCAGATTTAAAGAGCCCTAGATGAAGACAATATTGTGGGCCCTAGATCAGTAAAAAGAATTAACTGTGGTTGGGCAGGTTGATGGTAGGCCAAGTACAGTTGGAGGGTTGTTAGGTTATTGTCAAAGAAAAGCCCTGACTCTTGTTCTGGTGAAGGACAACAAAATTGGTAGAAGGGTAGGTGTATAGGGCCTAAGGATGTGCAGACTTTGAAGGACTAAAGTAACAGTCAAGTGGGCCAACCAACTAGCCCTAGTTCACTATATTGTAGAGGATTAATTCAGAGAGAATAAGGGCAGCCTCCATAGCCTTGGACTTCTCATCTTGGAGTTGTAGTATGGAAAAAGTGGCATACCAAAGAGTTGTTCACAAATGGAATTGTGAACAACTTCTTACCACTCAAACTAGTAGTGGACCTAAAAGGGGTTCCTAAGAGGGCAACTGCTAGGACAAGGAAAACGATGGAGGCTTAGCCCATTGTCACCACAGCTAAGGCTCCTTGCTCTTCATGAAATTTCACTGATGGGTGGAGTCCCGGTAGTTTAGGAAGTCATTTGTAGAGTATAGGTCAATGAATAGGTGGGAAGTGACCATTGAATCCATTTCCCTAAGATAAAATAAAGAGTGGGAATTGCTTTCCTTTTAAGTAAGGGAATTTATCTTCTAGGGAGAGAGGAGGGGGATTGAAGGGTTGAGGGAGAAGAAAAAGACTTATGAAGGAAGTTCTCAATCCTTAAAATCCTTTGGGAACTTGGATTCCCAAATGGTCCTTGATGAAAGGCCTTTGACACCAAATGGGACCACACGGGGCCAAGTGGACCCAGCCCAGGTTCGGGGATGGAATTTAGCAACCAATGGTGTTCCTATCCTGGACAAGGTGAGGGGAAAGGAACATACAAAATTTTTTACTTCGATAGGTCAAATTGATCCTGCTAGGTTCTATCCTTGGGAACACCTAGGCAAAACTTGATCTTAGAGCTAGGGCTTGAGGTATCCAGAGATTTCATTGTCAGAATTGGCCCAAGTTCTAAGGAGAGTGAGGGCACCCAACAACACAGCTGCCTCTAGGATATAGAATTTTTCCTCTAGCTAGATTCTTGGGAAATTGTTGCCAAGGTGACCTAATGGGGCTAGACCTAGGGAATGTGAAAATATCTTAATCTAAGAAACCCTACTGGAGTATCTTGATTTACTTCTCCTACTTGAATTAAGTTACAAGTTAATTTATGAAATATTCAATAAATTAGCGAAGTAAATAGTAAATACAACTAGCAACCTACACATACAGATCAAATATTGAATAACATGCTCATAAAAAAAGTGACACACGGAATTTCTGGACAACTGTCCTCGGAAAAAACCTAATGCGTGAAAACCAGTGCAGTTAGCTCTGGAGGGTTTTCATTATTATGCATAATCTAAGTACAACAATCTTGGGCACCAAAACTAGTTCACCCAATAGAGAAATACAAATGGCGGTAATACGCTGCTCTGAATCCCTCTACGTCAGCCTGACTGGCCTGTTTCGGCCTCTGCGCTACTCAGTAAGGGCCTTCGTCACACCTGAAGGGCTTACACTACCCCTGTGCTACCATGACTAGGCCTGCATCAGCCCTGCATGGCTCTTGCTGCCTCTTCGCTGCCCCTAGTGGGCTTTGGCTGGACTGAGTGGCTCCTGCTACCCCTGCTGCTCTGGCTAGCTGGAATGCTTATGCAGAAAAAACATAGGTAAGAAATAAGGCATTTTCCAAAGGTAACGCATAACAGTCAGAAAAATTGAAGAAATGAAATGAAAATAGATCAATGTCCACAAATAACTGAAATAGCTCAATGGGACTAGAGAGTAAAAGCTTTGACAACAACAATAAGTGCTTATAGCATCAGCTAAGAGAATAGAGGAGACTAGTTCATGAGGTTAAAATGTTGTATAATTGTTGGCACAGGAAAACTGTAGAATTGTTAGAGTAAATCTTTGTAGGTACCATTAGTTGGTGATCATCGATTATCATTTTATTTCATCAAATACCCTGATGAATGGGCCTTACAAGCTATTTGCGTAGACAAATGCCACAGAAGTTGTGTGATGGAAAAATATTCACACTATATTGAAGAAAACACCTACCAAATAAGGATGACATTTCAAATGGGGCAAGAAACAATAGAGAGATAAACATCGAAAAAGTTAAAATGCTAGGGCAACAAGAAAGAAACTAGGTAGCATGGTAGAAAGCACAACAAAGAAAATTATAAAAGTGGAAAACCCTACAAATTAGCACCCATCTAAACATCACCACAATTTTTTCTTTAACTCTAAAGCTCCAAATTCATCAAATTATATCCTGTATTCAAACCCGATCCTCTCTGTTATCCATTCTGAAGATAAGGCTGAGAACTTACTATAGAACCATCACCTACATGTAGTGATCTTATTCTGTGACCAGACAACCTACTTTTGTGAAGACACGGAAAGGTAAACACTCTCTGCTAAGATTTTCCATACAACCCAGGTTGAGCAACCACATATATATCACCAGTTTTTTCTCTTCAGATTTGTAACTTAGAAGAGCTTTGTCTGACCACCTCCGGGTTGCTCCCAGAGTCACCCAGGCAAGCCCTCTCAGCATCATCCTCTTTCTATAGTACCTAATTAGTAATTTAATTAACCATAATAGTTTCTTGATCATGCAGGTATTTCAAATATATTTCCAATAAGCATAAAGCTTTCATGTTAAACAATCATGTCAAAAGACTTTAGACTATGATGCAAAAAATACAAGGAAACCTCACCAAAACTCAAAGGACAAACAAAGTCAAACCTCTACAAAGTATAAATAGATATCTAATAAACTTCATTCCACCACAAAAATGTGCTTAACTAAAGAAAATACTAATTACTGTGCTTTCAGGACAAAGCTTTCAAGGGCAGTGATGTTATAAACATACCCCTACACCTCGTGAACAATCAATGTGTATAATTAGACCATCATAAGGCTCATTTTAAGCATCATTATTATCATTTTATAAATCATTTTCATCAAATCAACAAGAAGCAAGCAACAATTGCCCTCAGTTCCACTGAAGCAAAGTATATGGAAGTTTCATATACTTATTATGAAGCTATCTAGATTTGTAACTTGATTGTAGAGTCAACCAATCAGTTGTTGAAGCCCAATATTGTCTCTTGTGAGAATCAAAGTTACATCAAGCTCTACGAAAATCCAATGTGTCATGACCATTTCAAACACATTGATATTCAATACAATTTCCTAAGATTCCAAGTTCATTAGGGAGTTGGTAGTGTTGGACCACATTCTAACAAAGTTTCATATGGTTAATAGTTTGACAAAGCTCCTAACAAAGGGGAAGTTTGACAAGTTGGGGGAGAATCTTGGGTTATTGGTCACTCCCTCCTTAGCACATCCGAAACTCACTGACACTTCCTGTCACAAACTCTTATTCATTCATTTTTAAATATAGTTTTATCTGGTCTGTTATGATGAACTATCTAGTGGAATATCCATGATAGTTTATGAATCACCCCAACATCTATCCTTTATGCAAGTCATATGATGATATTTCTTCACACTTATTTATCTCTAGTTGTCCAAACACAGTGCAAGTCATCACCACCACCCTTGCAAAATTGAACATGATAGGCTCGTGGTCCTATCTAAGGTTGGAAGAAAATTTCAAAACTTAGTTACACAACATGATGTAATATTATTATAAAGGTTTCCGATGCATTCTAATCAACAATATCTAGTGGGATTGGAACAACAACACATTTTGTTCACGAGAAATATGCATGATATTTTATGAATCACCCCTTATTTATCTCTTGTCCCAACACGGTGTAGGTCATCACCACCACCCTTGAAAATTTGAACATGATAGGCTCGTGGTCCTATCTAAGCTTGGAAGAAAATTTCAAAACTTAGTTACACAACATCATGGAAGATTTATTAAAAAAGTTTCCCATGCATTCTAATCAGCAATATCTGGTGGGATTGGAAAAACAACACATTTTGTTCATGAAAAATATCCATGATAGTTTATGAATCACCCCAACATCTATCCTTCATGCAAGTCATATGATGATATTTCTTCACACTTATTTATCTCTTGTCCCAACACAGTGCAGGACATCACTAGTACCACCCGTGCAAAATTGAACATGATAGGCTCATGGTCCTATCTAAGCTTGGTTGAAAATTTCAAAACTTAGTTAGACAACATCATGGAAGATTTATTAAAAAGGTTTCCCATGCATTCTAATCAACAATATCTGGTGGGATTGGAACAACAACACATTTTTTTCAGGAGAAATATCCATGATAGTTTAAGAATCACCCCAACATCTATCCTTTATGCAAGTCATATGATGATATTTCTTCACACTTATTTATCTCTTGTCCCAACACAGTGTAGGTCATCACCACCACCCTTGCAAAATTGAACATGACAAGCTCGTTGTCCTATTTAAGCTTGGAAGAAAATTTCAAAACTTAGCTGCTCAACATCATGGAAGATTATTCTAAAGGTGTCTCATGCATTCTAATTAGCAATACCTTGTGGGATTGGAAAAAAAACACATTTTGTTCACGAGAAATTCTAACAAAGATCACAATTAAATTGATAAAAAATAGTGTTTAGAAGACAAGATTCATCTTAAACCACAAAATAATGGATTTTGGTAATTCCTCCACTCCCTCTTGGATGCCCTTGTGACTTATTTGATGGTGTTGCACAAGTTATCCCACCTAGTTACAAAGTGGGTGTGGTACTCTTCTTCTCCTAGTCTTATAGCGATAACGTAAGACATACCCAAAGTTAAGGCTCCAACAACTGAGTTGATTCCACTGCTCTTTGTACCCTTCTGGAAATTTCATCCATCAAAAGAGTCAAATCCCTATAGATCATGGGGGATTCAAAAATCATTATCAATTGGGTCAATAATTCATGATAGAAAACATCTACCTACACCCCATCCTACAAGATATCATAGATTCCACCAACTCTTTGGACTAGCTATCTTTCAGACACATTCTGAAGGAGATAAATACCACAACATACAAGCTTTCAAAATAATCTCTCAAATTTCCCATTGATACCTTTGTGGTATTAGACTCCATCGATAGAATGGAGTATGACCAAATGATTATTCATGTCTAAGCTCGAAAAACAAGCCAATCTAGATTGATGCATGCACATTCCAATCATGACAATTAATTTCTACATCTTCTCAATAGAAAAAACAAGTAATATTTTTTCTCTGTTCACTTTACAACATAAACACCAATTTCACCCATAATGTTAGGATAAGTTGAATGATATGACCGAAAATGTGGGAGGAGTATTTTGTGGTGTATTGAACAGGACTGGGGTACACACATGTAGCATGGATGGGTAGAAGTGGGATGTCCAAGCATGGTTTACTATGATTTATAATCTAGGCATTAGAGAATGAGAAGGGGGATTAAGACCTAATGTCATAGGGGCTAGGGGGCCTAGAGGGAAGGTAACAAGAGAAATTGAAAGGGGAACCCCTCATAGTGGTGATAAGGGCATTAAGGGCCCCATTATCACAACCAATAAGTCATTAACCCATAACCATTAAATTCCCTATCCCTTAACCCTGAAGCCATATTCCCTTAACCCCTACACTCATACCTCATAAGCCACTGAACCCTTGACGCATTAAACCTTAAGCTATTAACTCATAACCTAGAATCCATGAACTCCCTAAGCACTAACCCCTTATTCTCTTAACCCGTGACCCTTAAATCCTAATCCATAACCCCCAAACACCTTAAAACATAACCCCTTAGCCCCTAATACCTAAATCCCTTAATTATTAAGCCATTAACCCCTAAATCCCTTTCCCCCCAAGCCCTTGGCCCTTAAATATTAACTCTTGAAGCCCTTAACCACTCAGTATCTAAGGTAAAACACAACACCTCAAACCAACAAAATAACCTCTTAGGAGAATCCTTCACCTCTAACTAAGAATATTGGTACCATTTGATTTTTAGAGAACCAGGTATTAGTCTTGAGGGTGTGCATTTGTGGGTAATGCGCTTATAACATGTATACCAAATGTAGAACAACTGGATAATTTGAAAAACCTCGATAAGAATTGCTCACAATATCTACTCTTCATGTTGACATGGAGCTTGTAGTGTTATCCCACATAAGGAGTTGACAATGAATAAATCACTCATAATGACACAACCTATTCAACCCTAATGAACAAGGAGCTAACCCTTGATAGAAATATTTTTTTTGCTAAAAAACCACAATTGTGTCAATGTATAATACTATGCATAAGAGAAAATAAAATGATATTATCCACATCAATTCTTGAAATAGCCTCACATTTGCCACGAGTGGTGAGCCAAGGGGTGAATGTAGGGCACTATTAAAGTTACATCATGTTTAAATTCCTTTTACATCACGAGATTGTTCTCCATTAGGGTTGATGCACCATCACAAGGGAACATGACACCTTTTTGTGGGGGAGCGATTAAAGTTGTAACACAATTCAGGTGACATACACCTCCAATGTAAATGACATGATTATACGTTTGTGTCAATTTGTTAAAGAGGTTATTTATAAACAATAAATTTAGTACTTGGACTTCATATTTTCATGGCCCTGACTCTAAGATGGATTTGTACTAGGAACACTTCATGCAAATAAGAGGGGGCCTTAATTTTGAACCCTCATACACACAAGAGCACTAGATGTTTCCCTTCAGATCCCCCATGGTGGTTTCAAAGTGGGTTTACATTAGTGTCTAGTTGAAACCAATGACATCATGATATTCCTCTTCTCAATAACATCTTCTAGCTTTTCCATATACACAACATTGAGTTAGAGGATCACCTCATCTAATGATCTTACAATTACAAGTTGTAAAAGTTCACCTGCTAAATTAATACTAAATTTGAGAAATTTTAAGTGATCGAACTAAAATGACTAACTTAAACGGCTAAGAAAGTCATAATACATTGCATGTGTTTATCTGATCTCTAGGATGAAAGGGAAACCAAACTCAAAGCTAGACAACGTACATACATTGAAGATGGATTCAATTTTGGAAACTATCATTTAAAAAGAGGCTAGCTCTCCCCCAAAATGACAGTCCCTCCTCCAATACCTTGCCACAACTTCCATAGTTGTCAATTTTTACAATAATAGAACCTCTAAGTACAAGCTTACCATATACTTGGAACTTAGGTTGGAATTTATTTGATTCTTGAACTCTTTAGATGATAACTAAAGATCATTAAATATATAGATTGAAACATTTGCTTGTATTTATTGATGAACTTGTTAACCATCCATAGAGGAATACTTCCCTCAGACATGTACTTGATTTTGTCCACAATGAAAGAATCCTACTATGTTTTTGGTATATTCGACAAGACTACATCTTTAAAGTAATGAAGATTTAATTATTAATGTTTGAAAATCCTTTAAGAGGTGGAGACAATCAAATTCACATAAGAGGAGGTATTCCCTTTGTTTAGTGAACCTCCATGGAGAGAAAGCAATAAATGCAAGATTAACCTATTGGCTATGTGATAATTAGGGAATGTATATCAATTCTCTCAAAGATTAGTCTTAGATAATGAGAAAGAATCTCCTATTTATTCTAAATATTCCTTAACGTTATTTAGAATACCTTCTCACCATCACAATCACAATAGTCATTTTTTTAAGAAAAGAACTACAACAAAACTTTAAATATGTAAATAAATAACCTCCATACATAAAGGTGAAAACATATTTAAAACAAATTTAAAGTAAATTAGAATATAATATAGAAAAATTAACAAAAATCTTGATGCAACATTAATTTAAATAATTTTCTTTAACACAAATATATTATTAAAACTACAAATTAACATTAATAAATAAATAATTTATATAAAACCCCACTTTAATAATGAATAATTACTTAATTTACAATTGATTTATATATGGATTCAATGTGACTCAAAAAATGAAACAAGCCATTATAATTATCCAACCCAATCACTTAGTTTCATTCCTTTGCCCTCTTGTTCCATTTAATTTTCCAAATTAAAAAAAATATTGAACTATTCCAAATTCTTTGAAATCATTTGACTCAAATACAAATATATGGCGCCTTTACATTTAATGCCTCTTTGTATTTTTCCGCTATTGCATTATCCCTCTCCCTGCCCTGAAACGAGCTCACGCACTGTCTTTGTATTTTGCCGCTATTGCATTATCCCTCTCCTTGCCCTGAAACGAGCTCACGCACTGAAACGAGCTCAGGAGCTCGCTTTTATACCATCCTGGTTTGAAATCGCTCTGGAATAAATCCCCGAGCCCTAGATCCCTTCATGCACGACTTCCAACAGATATTTTTCATTTCTTCACAGTCAAAACGAGTTCAGAAAAGGTATTTTTCTGCAAGAGAATGCTTAAATTGCAAAATCCCATAATTTTTCTTGTGGCTGTCACGAATCCTGTATGCTGTGTGTTGGAGAAAATTCATTATAGAAGCCACTATATTCTCTGAACTAAATTTGTCGAAATAGGTCTTGCTCAAAACACTGTTTTAAGCAGCAGAATTAGAGAAAAAAAAGTTGATTAGAGTATCTACAATGGTTCTTTGGTTCTTTCAGTTCAATTATTCTAAGCTTTCAATGGAAAATTTTAACCCTATTTTGGCTTATAGACAATATTTCATAAGCTAAGGCTCTCTATAAATGGACTAGAGGAGGTTGTGCTCAAAAATTTGTTTAAAAAAACGATAGAGTTTGCGAATAAATTCATTGAGTTAAAGGATGGGGATTCTGATACATTTCGAGTAGTTTGATTGAATGATTTCTCTTTCTGTTCTTCACATTTCAAAGTTTTGGGAGAATGGACATTGATTATTCTGGTATTTGACGGTATTCTATTCAAATTACACAGAGTAAGATAGAAAGTTAGGGCTTTTAGAGGCTGGGCGTACGGAATGCCAAAATCTTTACAGGTTTTTGCGAGATTTTTAAGACTGTCAAATAGGATAGAACATTAGGGCTTTCACTAAGCCAAGGAGGCTAATGTCATATTATTTACAGATTTACTTAAGATTTACGAGACTGAACATTTATGATGTTTAGGTGGTTCATAGATATCTTCAAGTGGTTTCTATTTGTATGGAACAAGCAGTTTCTGTTTGTATGCAACCGAGAATTTGATGCGTCAACTGAAATACTATGCTTTAACAGGTTTTCCCTTTTAGATCATCTTTGTGCAATAGAATACAATCTTTAATGCTCTTTAGTGTATGGATAAGTCAAAACTAATGGATCAAGAAGCAGGGACTATAGAAAAAGTTACTAATGGAGGGAAACGTTATCCTTCACAAGATGACAACGTAGAGGTACTTTTTTGCTGTTTTGGCCAGAATAGGCCATCCAAGTAGGCCTTAGAAGTTACAGAGAGAAGCTCTTTGTTTTCTTTTACAACGGCTGAAGTGGAAAATTGTTGCCACATTCTAGGGTCACCTTTGTCCATTATAGAAGGAGGTCTTGTAGCCTGCTCTGAGTTGCCAGTTTCTCTCTAAGAAAGTTTGTATGGCAAACCAATGTTCTATTAAAGGTTTAATCATACAAAGGATGCGTAAAATGAAACTCCTTTAGTGAGTCCAAGAAAAAGACCTGGTGAAGAATTGGTGCAAAATGATACCTATAGAAGAGCCGACAAAGTTCCAAAATTAGAGCCAACTTTGCCAATTAAAAACTGCAAACAACCTGGAATCCTATCTTCAGGATGAGATTGTTTGAAGCACCCCAAAAATTCAAGTATGTTGCTACTGTGCTACCTTTCTATAGACTGGAATTATTTCTTTTATTGCTGTAATATCAGTTATATAGTCTTGGTTCAAACATTTGAAAGATAGACTTGATTTTTCATCCAGTTGATTATGAGACTTTGTACTCAAGGTCATGAGAAAAAAATCCAATACTTTTCAGCTAGTCAAGCATAAGTTCTTGAAAGTTAAATAGTAACTGTCTCTATCTAGTTTCCCACTGTGCAGCGGGCATATCACTGATTTTAGCAAGCCTTAGCATTTTCCTCTCTAACTGCATAAGGAAGCAAATTTCTGAACTCTTCCCTGACACACATGAAAGTCAGATGCAGTTTCGGCAATGGCATTCGCAAATTATAAGAAATTGTACAAGAACCTTCTTACAGTCCTTGCTTCTCAATGCCAAGCAGATGCTAATATGAGAATTTTGTCCAACCATCCTTAGAATTTTAGCTATTGCAGTATGATTGATGGAGCAAATATTTAACTGTGTCCTTATTGTTTATTTTCTCTTTCCAACCTGGATTGTTTATCTGCTCTTAACATTTCATTTCCTTGAGAGCACAAGGCTGCCTTTTAAGTGCCCATTTTCCCTTCTTTATTACACAAAAATCCAAAACAACCTTGTTACCTTGCATCTATTCTTTGACTCCTTCCTTCTTCCATTGATCCTCTAGGTGATAATATGGAGGTTAATCATAAAAACAAGACAAGATACACTGCTCATATTCTAGACAGGATTTCTTCATTTCTACATGTGCCAGAACCCAGTTGAATTTTCCTTCTTGTGACAAATACAAAATGATACACCGCTCATATTCCAGACAGGATTTCTCCATTTCTACATATGCCAAAAACCAGTTGGATTTTCCTTCCTCTCATCATATTGATTCTTGCTTAGCTTAGTCCAACTTCTTACTTTGGAAGTTTACAAAAAAGTTACAGAATCCATAAGATCTTGTGTACCTGAGTGGTGCATTTCCAAAATCAACAGGTGAAGTCCAATTTCCCAGCATCCAAATTCGTTCAATTCACTATTGATACAAAACAAGAAATTATAGCTAGCTGCTGACATTCTCACTTAAAGCTTTAACAATATTCCCAGGAATTACATATATCCTTTAGTGTTTCTAGTCATCAGAATTTAAGGAGCCAGTTTAGAAAATCTCACACTTAGAGGGAAATCAACAAGAACATTCTTCAAGAGATTAAAGCCAGACTCTCCTTAAAAATTACATCTCTATCATTCCTACTAATAAAAATATGAGTCGATTAGGCTTGTACTAGTGTAATAAGAACAAATACCATGTTAGGGACTAATGTTTTATTCTTACTTGGCACAAAAGTGACCAGGTTTATCGCCATTGCTAGCTTCCAACATGAGTGGTTCCCTCTGGTGATTTCTCACCGTCAACATTTAGCCTACATAGGGATTGGTCTAGTGGTAAGTTGGACCAATTTCGATGCTGGAGACCAAGCTTCTATTCCTTATAGGCATAGAAGTTTACTAGGACTATCTTGATTGGCTAGCCTGCAACGTTAGTGGCACCCCTAAGAGGGATTCTGGCCATCAACATGAGCTGCAAGAAAAAATGATCTACCAATAAGGGGGAGTGCATATGATGACTTGGGTTCAAACCCTGACAAGTGCACTCCATTGTGTTACTAAGGGCCCATGATGAGACCAAGAGGAAAATACAAAATTCAGGTCCAAATGGACTTTATATGGGCATAGAAACCCCTTAAATGTGGCAACTTAGCCAATGTTCCACTGTGTTTGACAGTGCTCTTCCCCATGTTATAGTGGGGAAGTGTTTCCCTTGCTTTTTACCAAAAATAAAATAACAACCTAGAGAAGATATTAAAGCCAGACCATCCTTAAAAATCACGTCTCTATCATTCCTACTAATAAAAATATGAGTTGATTAGGCTCGTTCTAGTGTAATTTAAGAACATATACCATGCTAGGGACTAATGTTTTATTCCTATTTGGCACAAAAGTGACCAGGTTTATCCCCATTGACTAGCTTCCAACATCAGTGGCTCCCTCTGGTGATTTCTCACCATCAATATTTAGCCTACATAGGGCTTGGTCTAGTGGTAAGTTGGACCAATTTCGATGCTGGAGACCAAGCCTCTATTCCCTAGAGGCATAGAAGTTGACTAGGACTATCTTGATTGGCTAGCCTGCAACATTAGTGCCACCTATTGTGGCCCTGTAATTTATAAGATTGGCAAGAATAAACGATAGAGGATAACATCAAACCGCTTTGGAATCCAGAACCTATCCTTCCTAGACTCAGAGAGGGCTCTCTCTGTTTTTATGATTTAGATTGATGGTTATAAAGGCTGATATTAGGCTAGCTACAGAAATTATGAGGGCTATTTGTTTTGATTGATTATGTGGTTGGACAGATAGAGCTATGAAACTTAATCCATTGGGCTAATTGTGCATCAACTTTTCAAGGGCATTCACAGGGCAAGCTAACTATGCAGACTGGATCTTACTGGCAGTGTGAATATGAGATGGAAGAAAACAATGAGTTCAGTAATAGCTAAAGAGAAGTTAAGAATTCTTTAACTATACTTGAGAAGAAAACATTAAGATAGTAAACACAGACAAAATTAAGGTGCTCTCTTAGCAAATCTTAATCTAAATTTTCTGTTTCACAATCAGACAAATTGATGCTCAGCATGAAAGGCAGAGAAAAACATTAACATAGAAGAAACATCACCATTAACATATCTCAAGAATCCTGTGAACGATCTCTTATTATTGATGCCCCAGCAAAAACTATAGTGCTCTAATACAATGATCTTTACAACGTAGAGTCTAACAAGGTCCAACCCTTGATAATGAAAATACAAGCAGTATTTAACTACAACTATGCTAGTTGCCCTAATCTACTTCGGCAATCTTCATTAACTACAATTTAATTAGAATTTGACAACTATGGCCATGCAAGGCCCGAACAAAAAATATCTCTGGAAAAACCGACTGTAACATTAACTTTGGCAGCTCTTCGTAATTCAAAAAGTTATGCTGAAAGTGGCTGAGGTGGTCACGAAGAGGCAACACTGGGTGGCTCTGAAATCTGGCTCTACCATTCAGACTGCCTTTGCTGGATCATTAGTTCTAATGCGGCATTGGCTACCATGTGTACCCTCGAATATCTTTGTCCAATATTTTCCATTGGTCACCAATTTTTGCATCTACATCATAAATTTCTTTTCCTAGCTTGTGAAGCATAGCATCGATCCTATTTATTAGAGAAGAAAAAACATTTCTTCCTACAGAAAATTTAGTCGCATGACACTTTGCATCCTTTGATAGCTAGACACAGAGAACCCTTCACCCCTGTTAGGAAATGCTGAATTGGTGGCTTCACATTGCTGTTTACGCTCAGTCACACTGTCTGAAGGAAGAGATTGTGTTGCCTTATGTGGTATCTCAAATATACCCTTTAAAAAACAACCAATTCATCCTGCTATCTTAATTTCCTCCATGTGGCCCTCAATTATATCTTGTAACACTTGTGTTGGAGTTCGCTTGACCTTTTTTCCATGGTATGACATTTGTTGCCGCTTGTAATCTCTTACTTCAGCTAATGAATCTTCTCTTGTTTTCTCCCTTTTTGTCCCCTGATAGGAAGAACGCTGCCATATAAGGCCATCCTGCTCAAGTATGGGTTTATAATCGGAACGCCTTTTCCGCTCCTCTGTAGCCTTCCTCACGACATTTTCATGCTCAACTAATAGTTGAAAGAATTTTAAAATCGCAGGAAGCTTTGCCTCTTGGACAAAGGCAATTAAGACCTCTGCATGACGAATGATGAACTCAACAACATACGAAACGAATCAATAATAGAACACTGGCCATACACATTCTCGAGATTTTCCACTACAACGTATTCTCCTTGTGAAAGCTTAAACTTCTGAAAGTGCATCATATCCCATTTCAGGGACAGACTCAAGGCAAACATCAATATTCAGAACAGGTGGACCAACAGTCCTGATTGTTGAAATAACATTTGGAAGAGAAACAAAAATTCCCGCAAAATTTTCTGTCAAACCATATTCCTGTACAACATGAAAACATGTCACTACTCGTAGAAACTCTTCCCCATGTCTTGCAAGTGGAGCTGCTCCTGATGACATTAGACAGACACATCCTCTAAGACCTTGTTTAATATTGCTAAAGACAACTTGATCAAAAAGTGGAGATGCTTTTTCATGTTTCAACCCTTTGCGCATATTATTAAGCTTGTATTTGTATGCAAATTCAAACACCTTTCTATTCAGAAATCCTCCAATGATGATCTTCTGGTTTAAACCTGAATATATGTGATCAAAAAACACTTGGGACACCACAGAAGATAGTCGGTTTTAGTTCTGCAATATCCTCCACCAAAAGCTTCACATCCCCGTGCCAGAAGCCTATTAAAATAACTTTTTGATATGAAAAATTCCTCTGTCACCCGATAAAATATATGTGCTAGAGGAAGAAACGAGAAATAAACATCCTTCTCTGTGAGCTCTTCATTCTGAAATTTAAGAAAATAAGCAATTTCGGTCACCATAGAAACAATGTTTTCATTTGTGATCAATATGCCTTTAAGTTCACCAGTTGTGCCATTAGTGTACATTATCGTGCAAATATCGCTCTTTTTGGGTAATGAAAGTTCAAACCTCCTTTCCTTTCCCAACAAAAAAAAATCGTTCCAAGTATAGACTTTGAGCATTTGTTTTACGAAAACTCGAAACCGGGTGCGCCAACATATCCTTCGCTTGCCACGTGGTTAATGGTTGGGTTTGAAAAGTACCCATTTCAAACCCCCCCTCCTCCATTAAAATTTGAAACACCGAGGGGGTCCGAAATCAACTTGAACCGTCAATCTAAACCAACGATTATCCTTCATAAGTCGAACATGCGTGAGGTTTAGCATAATATCGACAGAAGCTCCACTGCCATAGTGTTATAGTTCTTAGCTCTTAAATCTCCTTCTACCAGATCATCCTCTGTCGGAACACCAATACGCATAGCCTTACTTGCATCAGGTTCATCTTGGGATTATCTTCCTCCACTTCAAGAGATCTCTGCTCATTTGTAATAATAGATTCTAAATTGACAAAACATTTAGCCATTTCATTGTTTATATTACTTTTAGACACACCTGTCGCTATTGATATAATGTGGGGAAAAGACTTGTTTTCGTATTTATAACATTGAGCCACTAGCTCAATCATTTGAGAATCTTCACTGCCTCTATGTATATGCTTAATAGAATCTTTACTGAGGCTTACTATTTCATTATTTTTTTTTTTGCTGATTTAATGTTTTGCAATGTCATATCTTTGAAACATGGGTAGTCATCGGCTGTCACTCTCGCTATCTCCCTGATTTCTTTGTTATGAATTGATAGCTCTCCACCAGCTTTATTTGACGAGCAATAATGTCAGCACATCTTGGAAGAAGTTCAACTGGCTGCCCTCCAGGGATCACAATATATTCAATAGCAAGTCTGGCCTCTTCTAAAGCATCAATCTCTTCTTGGGAAGATCTTCTCTTGGCTGCTCCATCTGATATATCAATATCATTCTTAAGCTTTTTGAATGAACTAAAATAACTTGCACCAAGAGTCTCCAAACCAAGAATAGTACGCATGACCCTTACCATCTCTGCCATCCGCCATCATGTTTGTCTTCATCACAAATATGGGTAGATGCTGATATTTAGCCACTCCTCGAATCCATGAATTCTCCTTGAGCTTAGAATGTAAAGAAATAATTGCATCATCTGCTCCAATGTCATTGTGAATTTAACTGCATTCTATAGGCCCATTACTTCCACTAATTTCTCCAGATGAGCCTCCATGATCTTTTATAAGTATATAAAATAAGTGGTGAATCATCATCCTTCCGAAATTGCTCATAACTACCTTTCAACCCAAAAAGATCATCATCACCACTCTCATTACCAGCCTCAAAAACACCATCAGACTCTAAACATGTCAAAGTGCTCCTAAAATGGCTTCCAATGCCTGGTTCTGTTGTGGCAGGACTTCCATCTGTCACTACCTTCATAACCATCTGGCAGACCTCAAATGATGGAGATTTTCCTATTCACAACATATCATGGAAATTTTATATGAAGTTTGAACAGGCCAAGATAGATACTTGATTAATTATTTTTGTTTTTGAATTGACATTGCATACTGTATCATACAACATATTTATCCCCTGTGATGGATATGAAAAAATTTATAGAGCACTTGCTAACATATCCTTCGCACCTGCTAAAACCCGAAACCGGATTTCGGAGAGCCCAACAGATGGTAAGCCGTATTGTGATTTTGAGGGGGGGGGGGTGCGAACATATCCTTCGCTGGACTGCCTCTATGTATATGCCCAATAGAATCTTTACTGAGGCTTAATATTTCATTGTTTTTTTTTTTGCTGATTCAATGTTTTGCAATGTCATATCTCTGAAACATGGGTAGTCATCGGCTGTCACTCTCGCTATCTCCCTGATTTCTTTGTTACTAATTGATAGCTCCCCACCAGCTTTATTTGACGAGCAATAATGTCAGCACATCTTGGAATAAGTTCAACTGGCTTCCCTCCAGGGATCACAATATATTCAATAGCAAGTCTGGCCTCTTCTAAAGCATCAATCTCTTCTCGAGAAGATCTTCTCTTGGCTGCTCCATCTGATATCTCAATATCATTCTTAAGCTTTTTGAATGAACTAACATAACTTGCACCAAGAGTCTCCAAACCAAGAATAGTACGCATGACCCTTACCATCTCCGCCATCTGCCATCATGTTTGTCTTCATCACAAATATGGGTAGACGCTAATATTTAGCCACTCCTCGAATCCAAGAATTCTCCTTGAGCTTAGAATGTAAAGAAAGAATTGCATCAGCTGCTCCAATGTCATTGTGAATTTAACTGCATTATCTAGGCCCATTACTTCCACTACTTGCTCCAGATGAGCCTCCATGATATTTTATAAGTATATAAAATAAGTGGTGAATCATCATCCTTCCGAAATTGCTCAGAACTACCTTTCAACCCAAAAATATCATCATCACCACTCTCATTACCAGCCTCAAAAACACCATCAGACTCTAAACATGTCAAAGTGCTCCTAAAATGGCTTCCAATGCCTGGTTCTGTTGTGGCAGGACTTCCATCTGTCACTACCTTCATAACCATCTGGCGGACCTCAAATGATGGAGATTTTCCTATTCACAACATATAATGGAAATTTTATATGAAGTTTGAACAGGCCAAGATAGATACTTGATTAATTATTTCTGTTTTTGAATTGACATTGCATACAGTATCATCCAGCATATTTATCCCCTGGGATGGATATGAAAAACTTTATAGAGCACCTGCTAATATGGCATCCACAGTTGCTTCTAAGCTGTGATGAATACGACATTCGGTCCTTGATGTCATCTCTACAGCATAAGTAAATGAGGATGGTCCTTTTCTCTCAAGTATAGCCTTCTGAACTCCCCTTTTCTTTGCCTCATCATCTCCAAGGGCAACACTCTGCACACTCTCTACAAGCATCTCTAAAGAAGGATTCTTTATGAGATTTTCAATAGTCATTCCATGCGCAGTTCCAACCAATTGGATTCCACGCTAAGAAATAGTACTCGCTACCATTGCTTCAGGCTCTGTTCCAATTTCATCAATAATAACTGTTTGAGGCATATGATTTTCAACTGCTTCAATCATGACTTTATGTTGCATATCAACATTTGGTACTTGCATTCTCCGTGACCAACCAATGCATGCATGAGGGATGTCTCCATCACCAGCTATTTCATTTGATGTATCAACTACCACAGTGCGCTTCTTATCTGGTTCCATATTAGGCTGATTGGATGGGAGAGACATTGATGTTTCTGAAACATCAAACATATTTCCCAATTTCATATCTACTCCCTCACTTATTGCTTCAACACTACCAACTGAAATTTCTTCTACTGTCAAGACACTCTTCTTCTTCATTATCTAAATGTGAATCAAATTCAGCATCAGAGGAAGATGATTTTGCCTCTGATTGAACTTCAAACCCCTCATCGTCAAATGAGTTAAACCTATCAGTTCCATCTTTGTGTTTCCCACTATCATCTGTGCCATCCACAGCTTGAGAAATGCCCTCAAGATTGGGTTCAGTTGCAACATCATTTGTGTCTACAGTGGGCTTTGATTTTTTGAGAAATATCTTGTTTGCTTCTTTTCACAAAGGCTTTCGTCAACTGTCTGCATAGAAATTCCACCTCCTTTTGTCCTGTGACAAATACCAGTATACCACCAGGTGGTAACTTCTTATGAATAGCTAAGACCTTTTTGTAAGTCTTCCCCAAGTAATCTACCAGCTCTGTCTTTGCTGAGAGATGAATGGTTATGGGAAGTTGCCTTGTAGCCACTTCTACTACAGATGGACTTGAAACAGGAACTCCAAAATTTGTGCCCAAAGGAGCACATTCAAAACCCTTAGAAGTGGCACTGGTTTGTGTATCTAGCTTTTTTAACAAGTGGCTAAGGGCTTCATTGTTGTGAGTGTCAATAAGATTCAAGATACTGAGGCAGTATACAACGTAAGTAGCAGGTCCAGGTGGTGGGGCACTAGTTGGTGAATCCATTTCAAATTTGTCCCATTTTCGCTAATGAATTTGAAAATGTAAATTTTTTTAGATGTTCTATGCTTGAAGCAATTTTACTTTTATAACAACAATCACATAAATAGTTAAGTAAAATGCTGATAGAACATAGCAGTGGATCTATAGAAGACAAACCAGAAATAGGAGAATGTGTTGGTACGTTACGGCGATCAGCAGGATGCTTCAACCAGCAAAGTCTTCTTGGTCGGCCAACCCAAAAAGTGTCACAACATTCCTCAAATAAATTATCTAGTCAACTCAAAGTCAACCCCAGAAAAAGTCAACGCAGTCCAGAAAAAGTCAACGCCGGGCAGCAACAAGAAAGTCAACGCAGCTCCAAATTCGATCAACTGTTTGACCTCAATTTTTGTGCCAATGTGTACGGCCTACAAAAATCGAACTCTCCACAAAATTTCAGCTCAAACGGACCATGCATTGACCAAAGTCAACGCTGGTCAAACTTGCCCAGAAACCCTAACTGCAGAAAATTGCTGCGGTAAATTTCATCCTTCAGCTGCAGTAGATTTCGTCCTTCTTCTCACGTGGAAGATGAAACTGCTTCTCAATTTCTTGTAGATAATTAAAGAAGAAGATGTGTGATGAGATGAGTGAAAAGCTCTCCAACGTTGACTATATTTATATCCATCATTGAGGTGTGTGATACATCTGTTGGGGGTGTAAAACCTTAAGGCCGACCTGCACTTAAATTTATTATAAATACTAAATTCAAAATAAATTTTCTGCTCATCAGATTAAAATCAATTTTATATCTATTTTACACCTCTCCGAAAGAGGAATCCAATACAAATATTGGAATCTTCATCTGAGCATCACAAGATGGAGTTTGGACCTAGTTTTCAAAATTTAACACTCCCTCTCAACTAGGGAGAACTCCATCCTCCAGTGCAATCAAACATCGTGCATCATCCCGTCGTAACTTGCTTTGCTGGCCTTTTTATTTCAGAACAAAAGTGGGTCAGTCACAAAGACATCATCCCCCGGCTGACAAATTCAGCCCAAAGGTTTGAAACCTCTATCAGACTCACAAAGAGTCTCCAACCAACCCGAAGTTGGTTCATCTGACCCGAAGTCAGGCGGAGGTCCGAGACCTCACTAGACTTGCTCCCAGATCAAGTGGTTGGACCGTGCCATCCTAGATAGAGAGTACGACAATCTCTGATGCGTCCATCAGTCTTTGCTACTGGTCTCTAGCTTTTCCCATCTCATTGGCCAAATGAGAGGTACTTCCCATGAGCCCTGAACTCAATGGGTAGGATGCATATGGGGCACAGATAATGAGAGGTGAAACAACTCAATAATCACAACAGTGGGGTCCAGGCACACCAACAAGGTTTGGCAAGCCTAGCCTTGTGGTTGCTCATAGCTCTGAGAAGCTATCCCCAAATCCCCCCAGAGCTCCTCGAGCTCATCGTCCAACAGGACCCACATCATAGGGTCGTTCCACGATACCAAGTCTCTCATGGAAGGTTAGGAACTTGACCTTCCCCAGGGGCTTAGTGAGAATATCCGTGACCTGCTCATTAGTTCCTATATGATCGAGCCTTACGGCGCCTCGCTGTACCATATCCCAGATGAAATGGTACCTGATATCAATATGCTTGGATCGGTCGTGGAACACAGGATTCTCGGTCAAGCGAATTCCACTTTGGTTATCACAGAGTATCACGGTGGTATCTAGCACATGTCCAAACAACTCACTAAAGAGCTTTCGCAACCAAACTGCTTCACAACAGGCCATACTTGCTGCAATGTATTCGGCCTCTGTGGTGCTCAAAGCCACCGACTTCTACTTCCTGCTCATCCATGAAGTCGAAGCAGAACCAAGATTGAAGCAGCATCCCGATGTGCTCTTACGATCCACCACATTGCCAGCCCAATCGACATCAGTATATCCACGAAGTGTCACGCTCCCGGTAGTGTATCGCAGCCCATGGTTTATCGTGCCCCGAAGGTATCTCAGAAGATTCCTTGCACCAACCCAGTGAAAGTGATGAGGCTCAACCATCTGTTGACTCAAAGTGTTCACTAAAAAACATATATATGGACGGGTGTTCACTAAGAACATCAGGGCCCCTACGAGTTGACGATACTCAGTAGGATTTGCCAATATGGGCCCAGCAGCGCTGCCAATCAACTTCTTGAAGTTGAGTTCCATTGGTGTTGACACGGACTTGCAGTCCACCATACCAAATCTTTCCAGAAGTTTCACAATGTATTTTCCTTGAGAAAGGAAAATCTCTCCAGGTCTCTGCCAGACCTCCAGGCCTAGGAAGTAGTGCATTAGTCCTAGGTCCTTCATCTCGAACTCAGCAGCGAGCTCCCTCTTGCATTGATAAATGAGAGGGTCAGCGCCTGTCAGGAAGAGGTCATCCACATACAGCAACAGAATGAGAGGCTTCCCCTGGACAACCTTGAAGTAAAGGTTCGGATCAGAATTATTTCGAGTGAAGCCCAGCTTCATCAAGTAGCTATCTATCCTCTCGTACCAAGCTCTGGGTGCTTGCTTCAACCCATAGAGGGCTTTCTTCACCCTGTAGACATGAGAGTCCCGATCCTGGACTTCAAACCCCAGAGGTTGTTCTACATACACCTCTTCTTCTATTGCACCATGCAGAAAAGCAGTCTTGACATCCATCTGATGAAGACTCCATCCTTGCGTAGCAGCAAGGGCTATGATTGATCGAATGGTGGTATATCGTGCCACAGGTGCAAATATGTCATCATAGTCTATTCCTTCCTTTTGAGAGAAGCCACGGGCAACAAACCTTGCCTTGAACTTTTCAGCACTCCCATCAGATCCATGTTTGATCTTGTAGAGCCATTTCGCGGTGACAACAGATTTGTCCTTCGGTCTCGGGACCACATCCCAGACATCATTCTTCATTATGGACTCATATTCTTCATGCATAGCATCCTTCCAAACTTGATGCTTTACGGCTTCCTCAAAAGATCCAGGTTCAGATTGTACAATAGTACTCATGGCAGCTAGATACCCTTGGTATCTACACGGCTTCTTGCTTTCTCGGAATGTCCCCCTCGGGGCAGCATGTCCCTCGGCATCTTCGAGAGTGTCTCTGAGCCATGATGGTCTCTTTCTCAGTGAAGGAGATGGATCGATTGGGTCCATTGGTCCTTCAACATCAGGCATTGTCTCATCCTGCGGTTCTTCTTGATTTCCAGGCCTTGCTTCATGATTTTCCTCAGATCTTGGAAGATCTACTACTTCTTCAGGGAAGCATCTTCGTCAAAAGTGACATCATGGCATATCTCTACTTCCCTTTGACCAAGTACATAGATTCTATAGGCCTTAGAGGTTTCGCTGTAGCCCACAAACATTCCTTTCTTCCCAGAAGCATCCAGCTTACTTCTCTTTTCTTTTGGCACATGAAAATAAACAAGACATCCAAAAATTCTAAAATGTGAGACATCAGGTTTCTTACCAGTGAAAACCTCTTCGGGAGTTTTGGAGTCCAGGGCGGAATGAGGGCATCGGTTTTGAATGTATACAGCAGTATTCGCAGCTTCTCCCCACAGAAACTTCGGTAGACCTTGGTCACATAGCATGGCACGGGCAACTTCCACAATGGTCTTGTTCTTTCGTTCAACAACGCCATTCTGTTCAGGATTATAGGCAGTAGTAGTCTCCCTCTTAATGCCAGCTTCTCTGCAGAAGTCCTTGAACTCATTGGACTCATATTCAGTGCCATTGTCGGTCCTCAAAATCTTGATCTTCTTCCCTGTCATATTTTCCACCAAGGCTTTGAAGGTACGGAACCACATGAAAGCCTCATCCTTCTTTTTCAAGAAGTATATCCAGGTTTTGCGGGAGAAGTCGTCAGTGAATGTCATATAGTAAGAACATCCTCCCAGGGATGTCACGGGTAGCATACCAGATAGATCAGAATGGACCAGTTGCAAAATATCATATGTCTTTGTGACACTTGAGGGGAAAGGTCCCCTTGTATGCTTTCCTTCGGCACAACCCTTACATACACCTTCATGATTATTTTCAAAATCGGGCATCCCTCTCACCACATTCCTTGCTTTGGGAAGGGCCTTGTAATGAAGGTGTCCAAACCTTCGGTGCCATAGTTCAGTTTGTTCGATAGTATCACATGTCATAGCTCCCAGTGGACTTCCTTCAACCTGGTAGAGTGTTCCAACTCTAAAACCAATCATGATAGCTTCCTTGAGATACATGCGCACCTTTCCATCAATGAATGCCACATTGAAACCTTTGTCTTCAATCGCTGATATAGACACAAGGTTCTTCTTCAATTTTGGTACATAGAGTACATCTTGCAAATGTAGGACTTGTCCTTGAGACAAGTGGAGGGTCACAGTCCCTGTCCCTCTCACGGGATATGTGGCATTATCTCCAAGGATAATTTCCAGATTAGTATCCTTCTCAACCATGTCAAAGAGTGCTTCCTTGAACCCAGTAATGTGTCTTGAGGCACCACTATCTATCAGCTAGACATCCATAGTGTCGAGTGGGGATGCAGCTGAGAGGGCAGATACAAGAATCTATTCATTTCTTTTATCAACAACATTTGACTCCTCATACCTGGAGTTTCTAGACCTTTTGAAAGGTTGATTGTTTCTGCCAGAGGGAGCCTTCCTCTTTCCTTTGGACTAGTCGTTTCTTTGATTTCCATTTCTCCGGTTGTTGTTGTTGTCATCACTATTAGGAGACTCCTTCTTGAAAGGGCATTCTCTAGCATAGTGACCAGGCCTATGACAAGTGAAACACTTGCCCTTCTTTCCTTGGGCCCTTTCTCTTCCTTTGTTCTTAGGACCACCAGAGTTCTTCTTTCTAGAATGAGCAGCGTAGGCAGCATTTTTGTCATTTTCGTATTCCTTCATTCTTATCTCTTCTTGCATGCATCTTGACAGTAGCTCGTCAAAGTTAGGAATTGTACTATTATTGAGAATGGTAGTGTTGAATACTTGCCATTCATATGGGAGCCCTCCAAGTGCGGTGAGTACCATCTCACGATCGGCTATTGTCTCCCCAGTAGCCAGCAGATTGTCCCTAATCTCGATCAGTTTCAGAAAGTATGTTTGGACAGACTCATCCCTGCCTTTCTTCAGATTCTTCAATTGATTCTTGAAGAATAACACTTGGTTTGCATTGTTTACTTTGAACATTTGTATCAACTTATCATACATCTCCTTGGATGTGCCTAACTCAGATATGTAGGCAACCAAACTTTTATGTATGGATTCCTTTATCATTAGCTTTGCTTTGATCTCCCCCTTCTTATACTTGGTTTTAGCAGCAGCAGTAGCAGTGGATGGAGGTTCTTGCATCTTACCCAGTACATAGTCCATGAGATCATGGTCTTCCAATTTTAGATCTAATATCATCTTCCAAGCATGGAAGTCATCCCTTCCAGTCAGCTTGTCATCCTCCTTGAAGCCATAACTTGTGGAACTCATTTTTCTCAGATGGTGATTACTATAAGTTAGGGCTTGTCTTCACCTCACCTCTGATACCATGTAAATTTTTGTAGATGTTCTATGCTTGATGCAATTTTACTTTTATAACAACAATCACATAAATAGTTAAGTAAAATGCTGATAGAACATACCAGTGGATCTATAGAAGACAAACTAGAAACAGGAGAATGTGTTGGTGCGTTACGACGATCAGCAGGATGCTTCAACTAGCAAAGTCTTCTTGGTCGGCCAACCCAAAAAGTGTCACAACAATCCTCAAATCAATTATCCAGTCAACTCAAAGTCAACCCCAAAAGTCAACGCAATCCAGAAAAAGTCAACGCAGGGCAGCAACAATAAAGTAAATGCAGCTCCAACTTTGGTCAACTGTTTGACCTTGATTTTTGTGCCAATGAGTATGGCCTACAAAAATCGAACTCTTCACAAAATTTCAGCTCAAATGGACCATGCGTTGACCAAATTCAACGCTGGTCAAACTTGCCCAGAAACCCTAATTGCAGAAAATTGCTGCGGTAAATTTCATCCTTCAGCTGTAGTAGATTTCGTCCTTCTTCTCACGTGGGAGATGAAACTGCTTCTCAATTGCTTGTAGATAATTAGAGAAGAAGATGTGTGATGAGATGAGTGAAAAGCTCTCCAACGTTGACTGTATTTATATCCATAATTGAGGCGTGTGACACATCTGTTGGGGGTGTAAAACCTTTAGGCCGACCTGCACTTAAATTTATTATAAATAATAAATTCAAAATAAATGTTCTGCTCATCATATTAAAATAAATTTTATATCTATTTACACCTCTCCGAAAGATGAATCCAATACAAATATTGGAATCTTCATCTGAGCATCACAAGATGGAGTTTGGACCTAGTTGTCCAAATTTAACAGAAAATATGCAGGACAAAGTGTAAATTTAAAATTTATCCCTTGCCAACACCACCCTTAATAGGGCTTTTGGCTATCAAAAAGAGCTGCAAGAAAAAATGGTCTTCCAATAAGAGGGAGTTCATATGATGACTTGGGTTCAAACCCTGACAAGCACACTCCATTGTGTTACTATGGGCCCTTGATTAGGCCAACAGGAAAATACAAAATTCTAGTCCAAATGGATTTTATATGGGCATAGAAAACCCTCAAATGCAACAGCTTAGCCAATGGTCCACTGTGTTTGACAATGCTCTTCCCCATGTTATAGTGGGGAAGTGTTTCCCCTGATTTTGACCAAAAACAAAATAACAAAATAGAGTGTTGTAATATGTGCACCTCAATGCAATTGATTAATATCGAAGGCAGGTCTTTTTTCCATCTTGGTAACTCCCTCATTATCGCAAAAAGTATTATTCTTATCCTAATGAACTTGCATATCTGCAAGTATTTTCCCAATCCAAATTGCTTGACATGCCCATTTTGTTGCTACTCTGTCTTGAGTTTCCTACATTCAACCTTGGAAGTTAGGGGAGAGACAGATCTAGTGGACTATAACCTTGTGCAAGGAATTTGATACCTTTTGCAGGGAAACAAGGATCAAGAGGATGCTAAGAATTGGCTTGCAGAGTAACAAATCCATCATTGAGATAGCTAAAACCATGATCCAGGACATGGATTTACCCATGTGTCTTTAAGCCAAAGCTTGCAACACATTGTCTATATCTTGAACCAATTTCCTCACAGGATCTTGAAGGAAAAAACACCAAGGAAATATTTTGTTGGTGAGAAGCCACAAGTATTAAATTTTTGTTTCTTTTTTTTTGTCCAATTTATATTCATATTCATGATGAGAAAAGGACTAATCTTGAACCCTGAACATAAAGGCGGTCTTTGTTGGATAGAGTAAGATATCCAAGGCCTACATGATCTAAATTAAAGTGCAACTTAAGACATTGGTGAGCAAGGATATGAAGTTTGATGAAGATGAATGGTCCTCAAAACCATAGAAACATCCTATAGTGATTAATGCATGCGAAAATGTTGTTCCAGATTCTGTTCTAAAACTGAAAAAGAAATCAAAGTCAGATCAGCAAGATTCTAGTCAAGGAACAGAGACCTAATTACTTACTAGTGTAGCTAGGAAGTTAAGATGGCTTACTCAAACATTGTAGGGTGTACAGGAACAAGTGGGAGCATCTAAGTCCATGTCTCAGGCGAGTTGTCAACCTAATAAATTTCCTACTTATGTTGCACTAATGTCTTCTATTCTTCAGACAATTCCCTCCCTTTTTTACTTCAATTTCGTCTTTGAGAAAGGATGCTTCCTTGGTAAATTTTTTTCATTGTATGTTAAGGGGATTTGCTGAGCTGAGGAGATAAATGTGGCACTTGATGAGAAGTGGTTCACAATTGAGGTTGAACTAGATTTCAACTGAAAACACATAAGTGTGTTCTTCCAAATGATCATTGAGAAATGTCTTTCAAAGCTGCTGAAAAAAAACTGGGCACAAATTTGGACTAAAATTGACATCGTTGTTGTGCCCTTGGGATTGATTTTTTTTACATGTAGTTTATAAGTTGCAGATATAAGGATACCATTTTGAGATCATGATGTGCAGATTTCTCGAGCTCACATATTTTTGGTGAATGAAATAAGAGGTATTGGTGGTACTAGTGTGAGAAAGAAAGACCATCCTCCTTTATGAATTATTCCTTATAGGTATAACTGCTGTAATGAAGTGAGTTCGAGGTGGGAAGGTGTTGTGTAGATTAATCCGTCTTGCGGACAAGACCGATCTCTCTAGTACAAAAGGTAACTAGCAACAAACAGCCAATTATACTAATCTCTCTCTAAGCATATAAGATTTATAAAAACACTATACGGGTGTAGAGCCTACCTTATATCCAACACTTGCTTGATTTTGTTGAAGTCCTTCCCGTGCACTGAAAGAACGTTCCTCTTATATCTGCAATCACAAACAAGAAAAAAGATTAAGCAGCACCTGTATAGACATTATCATAAATCATACTTATCATAATGATCAAGGAATTTATGAAATAAACCACAAATTGACAGTTTAATGAGAGAAATGAGTATATTTGTATTAACTTTAAAAATAGAAAACCTTTACAACCTGTGCCTTGATGTTGTGCAGGTCCTCCCGGGGTCCAAAGCAAGAATCTCCTCTACTTTGACAAGCATTGCACTCTTTGAACCAAGACAAATGGAGATGAGTGATTTAACCTCACAGAAAGTCTTAGTTAACTAAGTCTAAATCTCAACAGCATTTAACTTCAAATCTCATAAGCTTGAACTCCCTTTGAGGCTACCCAAGGCCTCTTTTTATAGTGGAAGAGAGGAGGTTTCTAATTCCAAATATGAAGGGATAGATTCCTCCTTCAAAGGGATAAGCTCCTTACATCAAGGGGTTAGCTCCATCAAGTGAGGGATGCATGAACCTCTTCAAAGCGTATCCATTCCCGAAAATTCCCGTCTAGAATCTTCTAGAATTCACTTGGAATTCACTTTTTATCTTCATTTTCTCGCCTTTTTATGTTTTACAGAGGTCCGCACCCATTACACAAAGAACGTGCGGTATGGTTCCGCATGCAGGCTGATATTTAGGTGCGGGACCGCAGGGAATGCATAGAGAAAGTGCGATACCAATTCTTAGGGGATTTTAGGGATTTTCTTCTGATTTTGAAGCTTGATATGAGGAGCTGGTATATTAGACTTGCAAAAGGAGGAAGTATGAGTAATAATAAGCTCATACAATCAGCAGAATGTCAAGGTGACAGTTTTCAGTGTAACAAATTTCCCCCTAAAGTGCAAAAGTTTGGAATAAATAAAGCTGTAGTCTGTCATATATGAAGAGTGCGGTACTTTATCATTTCAAAGATCATCCTGTGGACACCCCAGTCGGTACCTGTAAAAACATTCAATGCAAAATATATACATGTATATGTCATCACTGAGGTAGGCATTCCCATACTCAGATAAAAACTAACTATAAATTAACTGAAATCGTTCTGATACAGGAATGATTTTGAATACATCATAGTACAGATATATGTATACACAGTATGGACGCAGCCATCTGTTTATCAATAGTCTACTGTATAGATGACAACAAAATTCCTCGCAGCCTGGATGGTGGAAACTAGATCCAGGGTCTTGATTTCCGCATCTCGAACCAGTACGATTCTATCCATGTGAATGAATGTGTCAAAGTCGAACATGGTAGAAACCACTTGATTACCAGTCAATGATGTGAACTGTTAACAAGTGTGAGAGAAACCACCAGTAATGTCAATGGCTCTCAAAGTACTCAGTACAGTCCATGAAATGTGAATGAATGAGCTGAAGTCGAACATATCACGGAGTCATTCGATCGAAGGTCATTGATGCAACCTGTCGTCGAAAGCGAGAAACCTGCCATTGAGGCATGCAGATTTCAAGGTACTGACGATTTCTGGATCAACTTCCTAGATAATGCGCTGATGTCGATAGAAAGTGATCTGTTGTAGGCAAGCCCACAACACGAAATCATAGATCAAGTTTTGAAAATATTTTGGCAAGGACTGACTCAGGGATGGTCAAAGATGGATGACAGATATTTTGCAGATGAATGGTTTTATTTGAACTGTTCTCTTGGACACATAACGACACTGCAGATGGCTTGGTAACAATTGACCTAAAGCTAATACCCAGAAACCGGCTGAAAACTTTTCAATGTGGTTTGATTAACTGTTAGGCAAAGGATTTCCCAACCCAGGTGAATATAAGTGTCGTGTCCAAGAGTGGTCGACTGAGTTTTCGGATAATTTTAAAATACAACAAACATGCTCATTTTTCTCTCTTTTCCCCCACCATTTCTGGCAAGTACCTCTTTATTTTTGACAAGATTGAGGAGGATAACATTTGCTTGGTTATAAGCTCACCCTTCGGGTGAGTCCAACTTAGTTTAAAATTCGAACCCTAAGAAGGAGTGGTTCGTTCCTGTTGAAAATTAAACAGGTCCTTTATTGTTAAGTTTTAACGAGTCCAGTATAGGAGAAACTCGGTGTTTTTCAGTTTTAGGGAGTCAGAAGAAAAACTTAAGAAAACTCCATGGGTGTTCTTTTTCGTAAAATTTAGTCTCTCGAGCCCGAAAAAGGATAAAATAATGCGGGAGAGAACTCTATTGACCGTATTTAGTCAACGTATACCTTTTTCGTAAATAGTCCATTTCAGTCCGTAAAAGGGGTAAACTTATACTGAAGGGACAACTGTTCATTTACTTTAACGAGTTCGAATAGTCAAGTACTCGGCAATCTTTTCATATTTAGAGAGTCTGAAAAGGGCTTAAAAGAGAACTCCAGGGTTTCGCTTTTTCGTAAAATTTTTGAAAGAGTCCGAAAAAGTGATAAAAGTATGCTCTTTGTTGAAAAACGATCATTTCACCTGAAAAATCTTGTTTCTGCACAAAAAATCAAAACATTACACATACCTGTTTAAGATAAATAAAAATGCTTTCAAAAATATCCCTTTTAAAGTGAAAAATAAATAAATTAAAAATTCATTCATTCGAAAAAACTTATAAAAAGGACTTTTTCTATTTCATTTTTACCGTTCAGTTGCAGAGTGAAAAGTAAAAAGCTTTTGGTTAAAAAGTTCCCGTGAAGATTATGGAAAATTCAATCGTTGGAATCGAAAATCGTCAGCCCCAGGTAATCCACGACCTCCTTATCTTGTTTTTCATCCGTTTGAAATTCATTTTTAGGCTTTAGTTTGATTTTTTAGGGCAAAAATTGGTTCAAAAATGCGCCCGCGGGGTCCGCAAGCGGGACACAGTTTACCTGCGGACCCCGATTTTTTGAACGGGAAAAAATCGAGGGTACCGCACTCGGCACACATCTCGCGTGCGGAGCTACGCTCTGTTTACAAAGAGCGGGTGCGGTACCCGCGCGGTCAAATTTAAAGCACGGTTTTCTCAAATTTCTGCCAAAATTTCTCAAATGAAATCATTCTAATATGCCTTATTTTGTGTTGCAGGATTAACAAGATGCTTATTTGGCGAGAAAGGGAGCATGAGGAAGTGGATGAAGCTGCAATACTTCATTTGCCCACATAAAGGGCATTAAAAACATGCTGCTTATACAAATTCTGGGCCATCTCTGGCATGAGGGCACAAGTGGAACTCTTAACATGGTTGGTAGACAGATGGCATGTGGAGGACCAGTGTTTCTTCATTGGTGGCCAGCGGCTCGAAATTGAGCTGGAGGATATATACTTTTTGACTGGTTTGTCCAAGAGAGGCGAACATGTATCCTTGTTTGGGACTAGGCCAGGTGGCCAGACTGTCACTAGTCTTCAACTCGAATTTTGCAATGATCAGGCAAATCCTCGAGACAAACGGATTGACATAAAACATATCATCCGTCCCGAACTGAAAGTTATAGCATTCACTGTCACCAAACTGTGTGGGAGCGCCGCACTACATGTGGCTACTGGTTCCCAAATGCGTGTTGCAGTGGACTGTTTTCGCGGCACCATCTTCAACTGGTGTGAAGCTGTGTTGGCCAATATAAAAGGCCAACTTACCAGAGCAAAAACCAGGAAACTAAAAAACTTTGGATACGGATCCATCGTCGTTTCTTTTGCTTTGGAGAGGATTCCTCAGTTAGCTCCACAGAGTATTTCAGTTGATGCCGGTCGACCTCGAGAACCAAGAATGGTTCGCTGGTCCGCGCTGATGGCTCGTCATGCTATTGAGGGCACTGAGATTGTACGATTCCCTGCTTCATATTTTCATTGGCTGGATCGCCAAGTTTTCATGATAGAGGATTTTCCATATGCAGGGATAGATTTCCGCGGAGATAGAGAGATGTCTCTCTCTGCAGGGGAACAGTGGGACGATTCAGGTAAAACATTTTTCAACGTTTGCTAAGTTCTAATTTAATTTTTTTTTAGTTTTTTATCGTCTTAGAAAACTAATAACCAAAAGTTTTTTGAATACAGACGTAGGTCCACAACGACCAGCTCATCTCCAACCTTTCGAGAGGAGACAACCAGTTGCGCCCGCACCAGCCCCAGCAGGCCAATCAATAGAGATTTTGACTGATTTGGAGCATCATCTAGAGCGCTTGACTCTAGATATACCAGAGGCCAGCATAGATGACATTCCTCTCAGGCTACAAAGATATGTGATTGGAGTCCCAGGACCTTTCAGGAGGTTCCTATGCAGGGTGGCCCGAGCAGTTGTTTCCTATCGAGATCATCATCAGTGATGGGATGATCATGTAGACTCATTTTTGTACTTTTGTATTATCATTTTTGCCGATCATAAGGTGTTTCCAACCTATGATCGAAGACGATGTATATTTTTGAACACACTCCTATGATATATATCACTATTTTGACGGCTATCTGTGTACATATATGAATGTTGTTTGTTTTACTGCTTTTAACTATTGCAAATGTCTATTTATCATACTAGAAGCAATTGAATCTGCTAATGTATTTAATTGTCTTGGAATATGCTGATATTCAATGTAATCAAACTCACGTTCCAAGAGACGAACTCTCAAAAATAACCGTAATAACACCGGATTTCTAATGGTATAAACCTTGTTAAGCTGTAATACAACAAGTTCAGAATCCAACCTTACAATCAAACTCCGAATTCCAAATGATATGGACTCAGACAATAACTCAATCACTGCACTATACTCGGCAATGTTATTTGTTGTTTGACCAAGGCTTACCCCATGCATGGATACTAACTCATCAGAGGGTGAATAGATAACCCAAGCTGCGGAAGAAATATTCCGTGTACTACGACAAGCACCATCAGCAAAACCAATGTAGGTTTGAAGAGACGTTGACATCTGCAATATCAAGATTAAAACTCAGATAAGCAGTCATAGTGACAAAAACACACTTCTAAACTAGGCACACTTTTCTAATCTAAAACACACCAGCAGTAAAGAAAATCTAAACTAACAAAAATCTCCACACCTCGTTTAAGCGTAATATCGCTTTAGATAAAGCCCATTTCTAGGTTTATCCACAGGGACACCGTCAAAATCTACTAACTCATAGGCCCCTTTTGCTAACTTTCGTTTCACAATATAGGGACCATGCCACATGGGCATGAACTTTCCAGCTCCTAGCTTGTCATTAGCTTGATCATAAAGTAAAACTAGGTCTCCTTCTGAAAAATTTCGAGGGGTCACATTTCTATCATGCTGAGCTTTTATCCTTTTAACATGAGCCTCGTTTGCTATTGCAGCATTTCGTCGATTCTCATCTAATTGAGCCAAGTACAAGAAACGTTTTTCCTCTTCAGACGTAGCTGGAAGTAATTCTACGGCTAATTTTAGTGACGGTATTTCGCATTCAATCGGCAGCACAGCTTCCAAACCGTAGACCAGTTGAAAAGGAGTGAAACCCGTTGATGTTTTGACTGAGGTTCGATATGCCCAAAGCGCTGAAAATAACATGGAATGCCAATTCATCTTATGAATACCAATAATTCATTTTATCATGGTGACTAAAACTTTATTAATGGCTTCAACCAGACCATTTTCTTGTGGATAGTACGGAGTGGAACTATCGTGGCGTAGGCCAAGTTGTTCTGTTAGTTCAGTCATCATGATGTTCCGAAAATGACTTCCATGATCCGTAATAATAGCCTGAGGAACACCAAACCTAGCAATTATATGATTGAATACGAATGTTGCAGCAGTCTTGCCGTCAGCTGAATATGTAGGCATCGCCTCGGCCCATTTCATAAAATAATCTACTGCGAGAATAATATAGGCATGCCCCCCGGCCGAGTGAGGGTTACATGTGATAAAATCGATACCCCACTTTGCGAAAGGACCAACAGCAATTATAGGGTGAAGAGGAGCGGGTGGCGCGCGCATTTTCCGATCAAAAACTTGACAGTTGTGGCATTTCCGAACCGCATAAATACAATCTTTAAATAATGTTGGCCAGAAATAACCTGCACGCAATATCTTTTGGGCAGTGGCATACCCAGACATATGACCGCCACATGCTCCAGAATGACAGTCATTTAAAACCTTCTCAGCTTCTTCATGAGTTAGACAACGTCGGAAAATAGAATCCGCTCCTCGTCGATAAAGTGTATCACCAATGATATTATATTGTTGGGATTGGAAACGTATTTTCCGTCGCTGAGTTCGTGAAATTTCAGGCCGAAAAGATTGGGTTTGGAGATACACAATAATATCTCCATACCATGGATCAAGTGTACTGATAAGAAACAAAGATTCGTCCACAATGGACTCTTCTGCCACTGTTTCAGTATCAGTAGAGGGGAAATCACACATCAGTTCCGCAAAAACCAAAGATTTCTTTGCCTTGGATTTCTCAAATTCCAAGTCAAATTCCTGTAGGATAACTATCCATTTAAAATATTTGCCCCCTAGCAATTGTCTGGTCAAAATATACATCATAGGGTTGCAATCAGAAATTACTGTGGTTTTACGTAACAAGATGTAATGTCTAAAACGTTGGACAGCTTGAACAACTGCCAAGGCCAATTTCTCCACATGTGTGTATTTGATTTCAGTCGGATTCAAATTTCGACTAAGATAATAAATCACATGTTCATTGTGAGATTCATTTTCCTGAACTAGTACCATTCCAATAGTGGAATGAGAAGCAGCGAGATACAAGATGTAATCTTGGTTGTAGTTGGGAGGATGCAATAACGGTGCATGGGTTAACGCGTGTTTAAGTGCATTAAAAGATCGATCAGCGACCTCGTCCCAAAAGAACGGAATGTCCTGTTTAAACAACCGGGTAAAACCCTTCGCAAGCTTAGCATAGTTCGGAATAAATCTACGTAAAAAGTTTGCTTTCCCCTGCAAACTTTGGAGTTGGCGCAATGTCGAAGGAGGAGGCAATTTAACAATAGCTTCGACCTTCAAAGGATCAACACGAATGCCTGATTTTGAGACAAAAAATCCCAGTAATCGACCCGATTCTACGCAGAAAACACATTTATGCGGATTCAACCTTATCCGATAATGCCGACATCTCATAAAAATTGCTCGTAAATGAGTGGGATGATCGGCCCTACGTAATGAATGAGCAGGTAAGTCATCGAGATATGGTTGAACAATGTGCTTAATGTCATGAAATGCATAAGACATCGCCCGTTGAAAAGTTGCTCCAGCGTTCTTTAGTCCAAAAGGTAGTTTACAATAGGCAAACGTCCCCCATGGACAAATGAAAGCTGTTTTAGGTTGATCTGCAGGGAGTATGTTTATTTGATTGTAGCCGGAAAAACCATCCATAAAGGAGAATAGTTCACTACTAGCACAATCGTCGATTATCTGATCGATATAGGGAGTTGGATAATTGTCTTTTGGACACGCTCGATTAATATCCCTATAGTCGATACATACTCTTATTGTTCCTTGTTTTTTAGTAACAAGAACAATATTCGATACCCAATCCGTTAAGGGAATTGGATAAATGAATCCTGCTCGAAGTAATTTTTCAACTTCAGTTTTTATAGCAGCAACTTTTCTAGGATGAATTTGATGTAATCGTTGACGAACAGGTTTTGCATCCGGGTAAGTCTTAATCTCATGAACTACGATCGATGGATCAATTCCTGGCATTTCTTCATAAGACCAGGCAAACACGTCACGAAATTATTGAAATAGGGCTTTATAAGTCTGAATTTCTTCACCTAAACAACAAGCACCTATATGAATGTTTTCAATTATTCCTGGTTTTACTGAAATGTCAATTGGAACTGTTCTAGATATATTTTCCAAATTTAACTCAGAATTAGGATTTTGCAATGGATTCTGAGGTTCCTTGGCATATTCAGCAGTAAAAATTGAAGCGAAATCATTTTCAAAATGATCTAATTCAGGTAAGAATGAAGACCGGTGATGAAGATCTTCCCATGGTAAATCATCAATAGACAAAAACTCACGAATTTGCTCATCTGTATGAACAATTTCAGGAAATGTCGTTGCATCTGAACTAGAAATAGAAAGCGATTCCTCTTGGATCCCATTCATTGGATTGGTTTCGGTTGAAAAGGGGTTGGAAAAAGACTGTACAGTCTGGTACGCAATTTCAAATGGACTCAAAGGCATCGCACCATTAAATGAATCTATCTCGGATTCAGAAGGTAGGATCCAAGGATCATCAGACATAACTGTGTCTGATGAAATCATATGAATAGTTGCAGTAGAAGACGATACGTTAGGAGGAGGAAAGGAAAAAGTTCCTAGCAGACCAGAATCTTTAACCAAACCTACTCCAACATCCTTATAAGGGATAGCCGTTTTACCAACATGCTGGATTGTTTCTGTAGAGGCTGGGTCTGACGAAAAATAAGTTAACTGATCTATTGTCACGATCCTTCCTTGATATGGAAATTTTATAAGTCGAAAGACCGAAGAGACAATAGCAGTCATAGCATAAGACCAACTACGACCCAGTAGAAGGTTGTAATCTAGAGGGGCATCAACCACTTCCACATCTAGATTAACGATTTTTCCTTCAACCCCTATGGGTAAATCCTGCAAAATACCATAAGGTTGAAAACCTCGACCATCAAAAGCTTTTAGAATCGTCGGAGATTGGTTAAGTGTAGGAGAACCAAGAGATTTCCAACACCGAAGCGACATAATACACGTTGAAGCTCCCTCATCAATCACAGTCCGAAAAATAGGTCTGTTTTTGACTAACACTGGAATCTGGAAAGCCATTTGGTGAGGAAGACGCGGTGTACTAGTTTCTAAATCGAAGATTATGAGGTTAGAATCCTGAACATCAACAGCTCCTATGGCAGACAATAACAATTTACGTTGTGCTGGACACGATTGCAGCACTTCCAAAGCTGACATTGCTGAAGGAGAAACAGCTAAATCTTCAAAAATGTTGTAATTCTGAGCAGCTCTCGCATGTGGATTGAAAGCTGATTTACGAAGAACACCTTTAGCAGGCGGTTTGATTATCAAGTCCGGATTTTGTTTCTCGATCTGTAGCGGACCGGAAACAGGAGGAGTTGTATTTGATGCGTTGGTATTAGAAGACTCTCCTTCTTTGCCATCAACGGGATTCTTAGAACCGTAATCTTGCGATCGCGTCGCAATCCTTACATGAGACATCATCATAATAGGCTCTTTTAAAGTAGTCGAGGAAGAACCAATCATCTTACTATCTTGAACTGGAAAAGGATCCTTCAAGACAGCAGGTTGTTGCGATCCTTTAACGAGTTTCGTAACCTCCTCTCGATATGGACATTCTTTTGTGAAGTGATCTTGTTCACAAATGAAGCAAGGATAGCGAGGTTTACGTTTTTCGTCATTGGATTCTTCTCTATCTGTTTTCTCTTTCGAATTTTTCTTGTTTTTGTTCGTCCCCTTCTTTTTACCACCGGATTTTGATTTTGCCGTAGATGTTTCAACAACATGAATATCGGCAGAAACTTCTTGAGAGGATTCTCCTTTCGGGGAATCAGGTAAAGTTATAATTGGAGAAGAATTCTTTGAGGATTTCTTCTTACTTTTATAACTAACTGTACCAATCATACCGTCAGCGGCATGAGACCCTGGAGGAGCAGCAGCTATTTGACCTTGTTTGGGTAAATCGGGAATTTTTTCATGTAGAGTACCTGACTGCGTATAAACGAGGTCAAGGTACTGAGCCTGAGCAATTACTTTCTCTTCAGTAACAACACCAGCCTTAGCTACATCTTCAGTGATCTTGGGCAGTAATGATTTCACAAACCATTCTGCCAAAATTTGATCTGGAATATAAACCTTCACCAAACGTCATCTACGTCGCCACTCATGAATATGATCAGAAATATACGTGGACGTAGATTGTTTTAGTGAAGTTAATAATTCTGTGCCATTGTCGTATCTGACAGGCAACTGGAAATGAGTTAAGAAAGACGTTGCTAACTGACTGAAATTATGAAACGAGCCTCGTGGTAACTCAATGTACCATTTTGCTGCTAGACCTATGAGTGTCCTTTGGAAAAGACGTAAGCGAATCGAATCATCGATAATCGAATTAGATGCACACCAAAGGTGATAAGTCATCACATGATTTGATGGATCCTCTCCTGACTTACCTTCAAATTTCGGTATGTCACTGGGCAACTTATGAGGCATTGACGGCCAGTTCTGATAATAGAAAATAGGATCATTAGTAAGACGCGTCAAATCTGGTAAATCCAAAGTTGCGATGAACGGTAACTGACGGTTAGGGTCACGAAAACCTTGAGAAGCCAAAGCAGATCCAGGAGGCGGATACCCAGGGTAACTAGGAATCGGATTAGCATTGGGTATTGTATAACCTCCTGGATAACCAGGATGAATCGGACCATACTGAGGTTGTTGATAAGTATAACCAGGGTATGGTTGATAGCTTGGATTACGAACATGGTGAATTGGCCTTTATCCTTGAGTACGGTTGATAAGTAAGCGAGTTGAGCTCGTGCTGTTTGTACTTATGCTGGCTTGTCTACGAGGAGCATACGAGAAGCTGTGAAATACAGGCGGGAGTCACGGTTCTATGCACGAGACTTGAGGAATTTCCCCCAGTCCGGGGGGTCGTGGACACAGGGCTATCTGAACCTCGAGAAATAGGTGTAACGAGGTTGAGCAGGACGTTACGACGATTCTGACCGATTTGGGGTGGAGTGCAGCAGAAGTGTCACCAGTACCTCAACCCCTGACGCTAGCTGAAGAAGTGGAACTAAATGCGAGGAGTTTGAATAGGTTGGCTGAACAGGTTGTAGGTTGAACCGGAGAAACCAATGGTGAAGCCAGTTGATAAGGTAAGCACCTTGATGAGGCTGTAAGTTGTTGATATTGGGACGGATCCCACACCATCATTCCGGGGTACTGTCCCGTAGAAGTTTGAACGTAAGGACCAAAACCTGGTTGAACGTAGGGTTGATAATAAGGTAAAGTTCCGGCTCCTTGAACAGATGGTTGACCAGAAGGCTGTTGGTAACCTTGCATTGGGTACTACCCTTGAGGTTGATAACCTTGAGGCACGTACTGAAGTTGGGGTTGTTGAGGACCCTGAGGAGCATATTGAGTTTGGGGTTGACCTTGAGGAATGTACTGTCCTTGAGGCTGATAACCCTGGGGTATGTACTGTCCTTGGGGTTGCCCCCCAAAATAATATGGATCCACAATTTGTCTTGGGAAAAAGCTACCTTGAGGTTGTGCCCCGGGTGGTAACTGACTACCTTGAGGTTGCCCCCCAAACGGTAATTGACTACCCTGAGGTTGCCCCCCAGGCGGTAACTGAATTCCCTGAGGTTGACCCCCAGAAGGAAACTGACTGCCTTGAGCTTGAGGATTAGGAATGTTACCAGACATCATATAAACTTGCTCTGCGTTCGACGTTTGAATTTTAAGTTCACCAAGACCAGATGATAACACATTTTCGATAGGTTGAGGAGTTGCTCCTGAGAAAGTACCAGACAAAGACTGATATCCCGCAGGAACAGAAGGACCACCATGTAAAAAAGATTCAGGCGTTTGCGAAAACATGGATGACTCTCCAGCCATAATAGATGACGGATAATAACCTCTGGGTGTAGGATGAAATGGAACTCGAGGTGGATAGAAAGCAAGACCCGGATTCTCTAAAAAATCAGTTAAAGAAAGATACCAAGGATTAGTTCGAATAGGGCTGTAGAAAATAGATTCACGCTCCCTAAGATTTATCGATTGAGGGGAGTTGGGAAGAGATATGTCTTCGTCTGGATTAGTAAGTTCTTCTATAGAAATTAGTCCAGAGGGAAGATTTTCAGTAATGATATTTCTAACCCTGGGTGAACCTGGATCGCTAGAAGTTGGTGAGATAAATCCTGAGGACGTTTCTAACACAGAAGATTCAGTTTCAGGCTCAGAGATTTCAGGTTCGTCAGATAATTCTCCAGTAGGAGAAATATTTTCAGTGACTTCAGAAACTGAAACCGGTTCTTGAATATATTCTGTTGTAGGAATTTGATGATCGGGATGTATCACAATAGCAGAGCTTTCAGCTTCTGTTGATCTAAGTCTACGGCTACTGTGTGGTACCAGAGCTCGAAGCCCTTCAAGATGACCTGGTGTAAATTCAGGGGGTTTCCCTTGTATTCTCCGGGATTGTCTCGGCAATTCCGCCACGATGAAAAATTATCTAATCACATGCAAACAAAGAAAAATTTCAATGAAAAACACCTAAAGTCTCTAAGAAACAAACAATTGAATCACTCGCTTAAAAAAATCTAAGAGTTCAAACCACGCACAAACAAGTAACTTTCCGTACTAAAATCACTAGTTGGTGATGAAATCCAACTTAGTAGAGTTTTAACACGAAAAGGGCGGTTGGAACAGTTACCCCGACAACCTGCTTAATGAAACAGACTGGCACAAGTTTCTTCACATAACCATATCGAGTGAAGAGAACCCCCCAAAGAGTCCAAGTGAGTCTAGTCGACGTCTGTTCCAGGTACAGTGGGATCTTCCCTCCACCGTCACCTTAGGAAAGAATCCTAAAGATTATGGTCTCTAAGGTTACCAACTGAAACAAATATACCTGGGGGAACAGTCTACGATCCGATACACACGCAAGGGCAGAGTAACAAAGCTCAATCCCCTTGAAGGCTCCTTGAACAAAATCCAAGGTTTACCGACAAGTGACCCCTGGCTCCTCGACAATGGTCTATCTGAGGTTTACCATTTTTAATACGTGTATATCTTCTATCGTTCCCAATGAGGAAGGATTGATTACCCCACTGGTTCAGATATGATCTCGTGCTTAACTCCTTTAAGAGGAGCTTCCCAGAGCATACATGCAACAACTGGAATTCTTCCTACCGAAAGATATATCTACTTGTTTGTTTTATCTATCTTGGAGAGTTAATTACTCCCTACTCCAAGATACTAGCCTAAGCTATGTTGGTGATGAGAGCCCTAGAAATAAAAATATTACTAGATGAATTTTATTTAAGCGTTACTTTTAAGAGCTGTTTCTTAAGTCAATGGGTGTGGAAATGAAACTTTGTATGATGTGAAGACCCGACTTCCAAAAACACTAAAATGCACCTATGATGATATTCAAATCTTTTTTCTTTCAATGAACTTTCTATCTAAAGAAGAGTTAGAGAATGCAACCTTTAATTTCCTTCTTCAAACATGAAAACTAATTGAAAGAAACTCTTTTGTCTTTTCAATAAACTACCAAAGCTCACAAGAAAACTCTTTTTCTTTTCCAAATAAGAAGCTACAAACAATTCTTTTTCGAAAGAAATCTACAAAATTTAAAACTATTCAAAACTAACAAATATAATTTTGAGATCTAATCTAAATTGAGTAGAAGCTTTTAGAGTTTTTTTTTTATGAATGTTTCTCTTAGTTGTTCAGCAAACTAAGAATCTATTCGTTCAGATAACAAACAGATAAAAACACTCAAAATATGTTTTTCAAAACACTCAAATAATGAAATTCAAAACTTTGAAACAAGTTCTTTCGAAGATTTGCAAAGAAATCAAAAGGCTTAATTTCTCAACATAGGATGTTTCCACAATCAGGTCGGATTCAAAGACAAAAAGAGATCAATGTAATCTGAGATACTACAGATTGTCAAAAGTTTCGAATCACCACAAAGACCAAGCAGGAAAAATAATCCAATGGGCAAAAATTCTTCTAGAAAATCACCAAAATACTAACACTGTTGGAGTTCATTCACAATGAATTCTTGATAGACACAATAACCAGTCTGGGCAGAAACCAAAAATCTAAAAATAAACCAGAAACAGAAACCTAGAAATTTTCTAAAATTTTTACAGGGTCCGCATGTAAGCAGTGTTGACAGGTGCGGTCCCGCACTGTATTCTATAAAGAATGTGCGAAACTGCCCGCACTGTCACAGTTATGCAGAGTGCGGTCCTAGCAAAAATTATAGAAAAATTCAAAACACTTCTAAATTTTCAAAAACAGAAAAAATTTAAAGTACCCAGACAGATGTGAATCAATCAAAAATCAGAAAAAACGTTTTCTCAAGTCAAAAATCAAAGAGAAACCAAAACAAATAAGTTCTTCCCCAGCGGAGTCGCCATTTTGTTGTGTAGATTAATCCGTCTTGCCGACAAGACCGATCTCTCTAGTACAAAAGGTAACTAGCAACAAACAACCAATTATACTAATCTCTCTCTAAGCATATAAGATTTATAAAAACACTATACGGGTGTAGAGCCTACCTTATATCCAACACTTGCTTGATTTTGTTGAAGTCCTTCCCGTGCACTGAAAGAACGTTCCTCTTATATCTGCAATCACAAACAAGCAAAAAGATTAAGCAGCACCTGTATAGACATTATCATAAATCATACTTATCATAATGATCAAGGAATTTATGAAATAAACCACAAATTGACAGTTTAATGAGAGAAATGAGTATATTTGTATTAACTTTAAAAATAGAAAACCTTTACAACCTGTGCCTTGATGTTGTGCAGGTCCTCCCGGGGTCCAAAGCAAGAATCTCCTCTACTTTGACAAGCATTGCACTCTTTGAACCAAGACAAATGGAGATGAGTGATTTAACCTCACAGAAAGTCTTAGTTAACTAAGTCTAAATCTCAACAGCATTTAACTTCAAATCTCATAAGCTTGAACTCCCTTTGAGGCTACCCAAGGCCTCTTTTTATAGTGAAAGAGAGAGGAGGTTTCTAGTTCCAAATATGAAGGGATAGAATCCTCCTTCAAAGGGATAAGCTCCTTACATCAAGGGGTTAGCTCCATTAAGTGAGGGATGCATGAATCTCTTCAAAGCGTATCCATTCCCGAAAATTCCCATCCAGAACCTTCTAGAATTCACCTGGAATTCACTTTTTATCTTCATTTTCTCACCTTTTTTATGTTTTACAGAGGTCCGCACCCATTACACAAAGAACGTGCGGTATGGTTCTGCATGCAGGCTGAGATTTAGGTGCGGGACCGCAGGGAATGCATAGAGAAAGTGCGATACCAATTCTTAGGGGATTTTAGGGATTTTCTTCTGATTTTGAAGCTTGACATGAGGAGCTGGTATATTGGACTTGCAAAAGGAGGAAGTATGAGTAATAATAAGCTCATACAGTCAGCAGAATGTCAAGGTGACAGTTTTCAGTGTAACAGAAGGCTATCTTCAGTAAGCTACAATGGTCCATCAAAGTGTTTTTCTGTTAGTTCTACTGCCAGACTTGGCAAGAGATGGCTCAAAATTCTTGCAAGTGATCCACCAAATATATATCATGGAGAATTGTCAACTCAAAATGGCTATGATACAGACTAAGGGATGCATCAGGGATCTGATTTATGATTTCTGGTCGTTTACCTTGTTTTTGTAGCTGATTGGATTGTTGCCTTAAGGAGTTCATGCTAGTAAACTTCCTTGTGGACCCATAAAAGAAATATGTTCATAATCATTTAAATTCCTTTCCTGTAGGTTGTCATATCAAAGGAATTAACCATGGCATGATCAAAGCAACTGTAAAGAAAAAGAAAAGCAAAATTTTCTAAGCTTAATGACTTCTTTCCATTGCTAAGCTAACTAGGACAACCTTGAAATATTTTCAAGGAATTTCTATGATGATGCTAAATTGGTCTTGCAAGGCCTGTCAATGGCAAATTTTATAGCTTGATTTCACAAATGGAAATTTAGGGTGACTAAAATATCTTCTATAAAGTGCAGAGGACCAGTCACTAGAATGCAAAGAATTGTTTTGCTATACTGTTTATCTAAATTGATGGATAGACTCTTAACCAGACTCCTAAAACATTGATGATGTCATAAAATGATTGAGGGGCTCTTCCAATTCAGCACCATACCCACCATATTCATGATCATCTTGGATGATATTTAGGCCATTAATGAGATTGGAAAGAGGGCTCTCATATTGGAATCAAATTCAGCATATAAATAGATCTATCTAGGTTTGTACAATAATTCAACTCATCTCAAGGTGGTACAAAAGTCCCTTAAGCTCATCAAAAGCAATGTCTTTCTAATTTATTTCATCATTTGAGTGAATGCCAGTGCTTTGTGCCCTACTGATCTTAAATTCTTAACTGTCTGAGTAAAATCACTAACTTCTGCAATTTACCACAGTCAAACTGTATAAGTCGCCTATCAGGAAAGAAGAACTCCCTTCACACAATAACAGGTCTAAGAGGTTCAAGAAGCACACTGAGCTCTTTGCTAGCATTTTCTTATAGGATTCAATGGTTGATTTAGTACACCACTAAATTGGTAGAGGTGCTCTTGCAGCTAGAATTGCAAAGACAAAATATTTAATGAAGTTCAACAACTTTTGACACCACTATGAATGTATCAAAACAAGATCAGTAAGTCTTGATAAAGACTTTATATAGCATGAGCTTCATCCATTGTGTGAAGATAATTATATTTATGATACCAAATCCCTTGAAATAGAATTGGGTATAGGGTGGTGGTCTCACTCTGAAGACAAAGGGTTCACAGCTCAGCAAAAAAGACACTAGAAATATTTAGTTGTGTAAAGTTTAAACAAGGCCTCTTGTCTTGCAGATTGTTAGTTGAATGCCTTAAAAGTGTTGATGATTGTGTTAGCCTTGTCAATATTTGACAAAAAGGTTGTAAGTTCATTCATGCTTGAGAACTATCATACTTATCCATAACAATTTATGTGCTTGTTATGCATCTAGACTCTACCTACTTTCCTTGTTTATGGTATAACATTTTCGGTTCAGTCCGTTTTGGTGCTTATCCTTCTGTTTATAGGACCTCATATTGTGTCTTGTTGGATAGGGGGCGCAGTTGGGATCAATAAACCTAAATTCAGCCTTGTCAGAAGAATCAATAGGGTTGTGTGTTGAAGATATTTTCAATTATCTGTTATCAATACAGGTGTTAGGCCCCCTTGGTGACCCAACAAATTACATGCTAAATTTTCTCTTTAAATAGGCCCAACTTTTGATAATTTTTGTGAGATGGATGTCCAGCTGTATAGTATCAATAACAAATAAGATGCAAACTTGGACACTTTATGCAAAGGAGATCAGAATAGTGATCACAAGCCTAAGATCATTGATGTATATCAAGCCATTTATTCCAGATGGATTGGAAACAATGCTTATATGACTCCTGGAAGTTCTTGTGACATCATTAGATATTATTCATTCTCAACATAAAAAGTACTAGGAAAATGGAGAATCAAAGATAGGAAGAATGTGGGAGATGTCCTTTCTGATGTTTCTCTTATGAGTTTGGGATTTTTGCCTGTTCTTTGCAGTTGTGTTGAAAAAAATAATGTTGCAAACATATCTTTAGCTGTAATTGATATGCTCTTAAAAGGTTTCCTTGCATCTAATACATGGATTCCTGTTTTTGAAAAGCATTTTCCCACAAAGTGTGTAATTAGTCAGCTTTGACATGATATTTGGAGAGATTCAGCTCTTGTAATCCTGAATTTATGTTTATCTTTAGCATGTGTTAGAGGAGTTGCTGAGATATTGCAGTTTGCTGAGATTTTTTCAAGCTTGTCAACATTTAGTCACTTCCTATGGGATGAACTTTCATCGGGCCTTAGAGATAGAGAGGGTCCATTCTCTGTGTGGCATAAAGATAGACAGTGTGATGGGTTATGGGGTTTACGACTAGTAGTTGTAACAACGAGGGTGAATTATATTGGGGAAAATGCTACTGTTGTTTCAGTTCTAGACAATGCATTGCCATTTTTATTTTTATTTTCTGAAAAAGATTATATCTTGTGTGCATTGTATGACGCTGACCTTCCAACCGATGCACTTGGTAGGAAAATAACATAACATAAAGACCCTAGACTTCTCTTGTTGCATTACAAGAAACAGAGCATGCCATTACTCTTATGTGCCATCTTGCAAAGAATCGAGTGACATGACTACATGTTATGCAATGTGTAGATTTAGAACTCAGGGAAACTAGTATACATCTATTAGCCTTTATTGTTGGAGGTGGTCTTATCTATACTCAAGATAATACTAGGGAAAGTATGTTTTTGCAATGCCCTCCCATTCAAAAGGAAAATATAGCTACACATGAAAAACCTTAAACAACAAAAATGGATGGTTTGGTGTTTTAACAAGGGGATCTATGGCTAAAAGAAAATGGTGGATAGCCTTGTAATAATTTGCACTTGATCTTGGAACAAACATTTTGTCATTATTCTTGGTAAAGGGTGAAGCTAAATCAGAAAATATCACTGCTTCCTTTACGAAATACTCAGATTTGGTTTCCTTACAAGTGTTCATAATAAATTTTCTAATTTTGATTTTTTTGTGAAGGCAAGCAAAAGCAACAATTTAAAGAGTAGAGGAAGCTGACAGTATCGATCTTGTTCATTTCGTAGAGCTTCCAGTGTCTGAATATAACACATACCCAGTAGGGTCCAGAGGTGTGGCCAAGTACAAGTGAGGTTTTCCTTTGGCATGGAAAGTACATGCTTGAGACCTTGAAAAGATTCCAAATGATTGTTTGTAAATCCATGGTCACCCCAATGATGCCAATTCTAGGTTGCATGTTGACTTGAACTCAGATATGGTAGATCCTTTGATGTATAGACAATTGATTAGATACTTGATGTAACATCAAACTTGATGTATGTTTCACAGTGAACACCTTGATCTAGTTCACAGTTGATCTGAGGCATATTCATAGGGTAGTTGCGAAACATGTTCTTTGATATTTTAAGGGTACAAAACAGTATGGTTTGAAATATGCAAGAGATGGTGAGTTGATGCAGCATGGATTTATTGATTTTTATTGTGTAGGAGATGCAAGTGATAGGAAGAGTACTTTCTGGTGCTGCTTCAATTTGGGTTTAGAAACAATTTTCTGGTTGACTAGGAAGTAGCTTTTAGTGCGATTGAGTTTAGAAGAGACAGAGTACATTGCAATCAACGCTACTAGTTGTAAAGCCATATATGGCTTTACAAGTTGATTGCAGCACTAACATGTGAGATGTTGGAGCCCACTTGGGTCAATTGTGACAATTAAAATTGTGTCGAATTCTATGATAATCCAATATTCCATGATTGCTCCAAGCACATTAAAATCAGGTACCATTTGTTGGGAACATGTTTTAGAAGGGATCAATTGATCTAGAGTACATTCAGACAGGTTGCAAATATCTTGACTAAGCCCTTGGCCAAGGGAATTTCAAGATATTCATGAGGAGACTTGGATGGGTGGAGAACAATTTTCTCAATAAGAGGTAGTATTAAAATATTGTACCTTGGATTGTCTTTTACAATCTGGTTGCACATGTGGCACTCCTCGGCACATGTATGAATGAGGTATGAGTGCTTTAGTTGCAGAATTTTGACAGGATAGTGAGGGGCACACTCCCTTTTTCCAAATTCAATAGTATGGCACTTTAATTATGAGGGAGTGATCAATCTTATAGATTGGATTGTTGTTTTGTTCTTAACAATCTATTCTCAGCAATTTTCATGTGTTTTCCATGTAAAATAGGGTGCATGCACTTTGCAAGTGTTAGTTTTAAATTTATTTAAGTAGTTTGCTAATTTTGACCTAGTCTGAAGTCTAGTTAACAAGGGTGCATGCAATCTAGCAATAGGGTGTAGATCTCAAGGAGATTTTATCTCTTCCTTGGAGCACACTAATTAAAATCTGTCCATCATGCAGAGATAGGATGCAGATCCCAATGACCTTGAAACATATACTTGCATATTTTTAAGTTTTGTATTGTCACAATTATTTGACATGGGTCTGTAGTATATACTAGCAAGTTGTACTAGTCACTATTATCAGAATTCTAGGTTGGGTTTGGAATAATAGACAATGTCAAAATGGAAAATATGCAGTAAGAATGTCTACAGGTTTCAATCTCCACCTATTGGCATGAATGTATGCAGGTTCAAAACTTTACCTTTCTTATTCCATTACACTTCCCTAACATTGTGTTGGGATAAAAACTCGTACAAAGTTTTATATCACGTTTAATTTGTTGAAAAATACAGAAGAAAACTGCAGCTTAGCTGCTAAATGTCCATATCTAGATATGAATCTAACCTATCCATGCTAAAATTAGAATCGTATGCCATTGGTGTTCACGTCTTCTCCTTTTCCCCATCTTAGTTTTCTTTAATTTTGCTATATGAAATTGATGGTAATACCAGGTAAGGATGGACTTTGTAATGCTTTTTATTTTTTTTGGAAAACATGTCTTATATTTGTAGAAATTATTCAAAAACAGTAGAGAAAAAAGTGGAGATCATAAACTCTTATCAAAATATAAGAGCATATAAAAATAAACAATGGGATCTAAACATTGGGCATATTTGATCAGTAGTGTCTTTGGCCAAACACTGATGGTATACCTTATCCCTCCACATAACATAAGCATAGAATGAGCTATCCTCATGGTGAAAAACATAAATATTCCATAGATTGAATAATGCCAATCTCTGTAAGGACTGCCATATCCGAAAGAGGGCAATACGAACTAGAGATTGACAATCTCCAAAAGATGTAAAACACCAATGAACCTTTCCTTGAAGCAGAGCTGAACATTGATCATCTATATGTCTCCAGCAGTGTTTGAAAAACTAAAACTCACAAAATATAGGTAGGACACTGGTCATCAGAAAGGAAGGTGGAGAGGGAGGCATTCCATAGGTTCCATGGGATGTGTCTTCCTTCCAGTGTGGTGTTTAGGGGGTTCAGTGTCTTGGAAGGGCTTGTATCTACATCTTCTATGATTAGCGCAGGATTAGACACTGGAAGCTTATCAAGAGAAAGAACAGTTGCAATTGAATTAATAATAGTGAAATATAAACTTTTGTAGTTCTACTTAGGTAGCTGCGCCAATATTGACAATCAACTGCTCTAGAGATTGAATTCTTTATGGAAGAAATCCAAGATATTTGTGGCAATTTTCAAGCTTATTATGTGAGTCGATGAAAGATTCCTTGCCCATTACTCTTATGTGACATCTTGCAAAGAACCAAGTGACATGAATAAATGTTATGCAAGGTTCCTTACCCATTACTCTTATGTGCCATCTTGCAAAGAACTGAGTGACATGACTAAATGTTATGCAAGGTTTAGATTTAGAACTCAGGGAAACTAGTATACGTCTATTAGCCTTTATTATTGGAGAAGGTCTTATCTATAATCAAGATAATACTAGGGAAAGTATGTTTTTGTGATGCCCTCCCATTCAAAAGGAAAATATAGCTACACATAAAAAAACTTAAACAACAAAAATGGATGGTTTGGTGTTTCAAATTTCAACAAGGTGATCTATGTTTTGAGAATCCGTAGGGCTGGAGATTAATTCAAATTCTCTTCTTGATAATTACTTGTGAGTTTAATTGAGTTACTTATGTCTTCTCTTGCTTAGATTATTTAGTCTTTCATGGGAGAGGTTTTGCCCTCACTCTAGGAGCCTAACTTTGTGTCTTTTGTATTTTGGTAATGGATGGTTTGGTGTTTAAACTTTCAACAAGGTGATATATGTGCTGAGAATTTGTAGGGCTGGAGATTAATTCAAATTTTATTCTTTATAATTACTTGTGAGTTTATTTGAGTTACTTATGTCTTCTCTTGCTTAGCTTATTTAGTCTTTCATCAAGTAAATTACCAAAATACAAAAGACACAAAGTTAGGCTCCTAGAGTGAGGGCAAAACCTCTCCCTCTTGGAGAGGAAAACCCACAAGAAATTCTTCTTATAGATCTTCAAATGACAAGTACCATGACCAGGAATTAGACCCTTGACCTATGAATTCTTCCAAGACCTCACCACTGCTTCCAATGCCGATCCTTTATATTTTCATCGTCTTACACTGATCTGCACCAACATTTAGAGAACTTGGTTTCTACTTCTATTTTCCTTGGTTTAGTCAAGACGATTCTTCTTACTTCATATTCACTTGAAATATATATATTAATTTCTTTTGAATACTAAGAATAGGAAGGTAAATCTCTGATTTACCTTCCTTTCTTTTACTTTCTCTCTATGCAGATATACACCACTTCAGACTTAAGAAGATTAACTTGGAAATTCATGATTTACCTTCCTTGCAGATATACACCACTTCAGACTTCAGATGATTAACTTGGCAATTCATATCACAGTATTTGCACACTTTTTCAGTCCTGATTTGTATATCTCTTCACTGGATTTTAATTCTTTAAAGGGTGCTAGCTCAATGGAAGAGCACCTGCGTTACGAGCAGGAGGTTGGTGGTTCGATTCCATCATGCCCTGATATTCATATGGAATGGCAACGATCAATTTTTGGTGACGAAGCTCTTTTGACCATCACCAATGAGCTTATGGTGACATTTTTCGACCCTCACCAAAATATGAAATGGTGAGGGTCAATGAACACCACCATATATACGCATCAATAGTGACGACCATGAAAGGTCCGTCACCATAAATCGTTGTTGATATGAAATGGTGAGGGTCAATGTTTGTCATTATAGTCATTATTCGTGACAGACCTTGAAGTCACCAATGAACTTATCATGACATTTTTTGACCCTCACCAAATATGAAATGGTGACGGTCAATGAACGTCACCATATATATGCACCAATAGTGATGGCCATGGAAGGTCCATCACAATAAATCGTTGTTGTTCATTTGAAATGGTGACGGTCACTATACGTCATTATAATCAATATTTGTGACGGACCTTGAATGTCACCACAACACATACTTTTGGCGACGCCACCTTTGGCGACGTTCAACTTTTTGGTGACGGAGGCTATTGTCCGTCACCTTTTCTCATATGCAATGGTGACAATCACTATCTGTCATTATAAATCATTATTGGTGACGAACCTTGAATGTCACCACAACACCTATACTTTCGGCGATGCCACCTTTGGTGACGTTCAGTTTTTGGTGACGAAGGCTCTTTTGACCGTCACCAATGAGCTTATGGTGACATTTTTCGCCCCTCACCAATGTCATTTTTTCTTGTAGTGATTGCAGAATAAATGGGTTTACAGGCTGAAGGAAGAAGATGGAGGAAAACATAGGTACAAAGCTAGACTTGTGGTGAAGGGGTTTGCACAGAAGAAAGGTATTGATTTTGATGAAATATTTTCTCCTGTTGTTAAGATGACTTCAATCAGAACTATCTTAAATCTTGTAGCAGTGGAAGATTTACATCTTGAACAGTTAGATGTCAAGATAGCATTTCTCCATGGAGATTTGGAAGAAGAGATATACATGCAGCAACCAAAAGGATATGAGGTCAAAGGGAAAGAAAAATTGGTGTGCAGGTTAAAGAAGAGCTTGTATGGCTTAAAACAGGCAGTGGTATCTAAAATTTGACAAGTTTATGTCTGAACAAGGTTATACTAGATGTCACTCTGATCATTGTGTTTATCTAAAAAGGAAAAATGATGGCAGCTATATTATATTGTTATTGTATGTAGAAGACATGCTTGTTGCAGGATCTAACATGCAGGAAATAAATGTGCTCAAAAGAAAATTTTCAAATTCATTTGCAATGAAGGATTTGGGAGCTGCAAAACAAATCCTTGGTATGAGGATAACTAGAGATAAAAAAAATCGCAAATTAATACTATCTCAGAATGAGTACATAGAAAAGGTGTTGAAAAGATATAAAATGCACAATGCAAAACCAGTTAGTACACCTTTTGCTAGCCATTTCAAAATTAGTAAGGAGATGTGCCCAAAGACCCAAGAAGACGCGGATTATATGTCTAAAGTTCCATATGCATCAGTAGTTGGAAGCTTAATGTATGCAATGGTCTGCACAAGGCCTGATATTGCACATGCAGTGGGAGTTGCAAGAAGGTACATGAATAATCCAGGAAAATAACATTGGATAGCAGTAAAATGGATTCTCAGATATTTGAGAGGTACCACAAATCAAGCATTATGCTTTGGTGGTTCAAACATTGCTCTACAAGGATATGTTGATGCAGATATGGCAGGTGACAGAGATAACAGGAGGAGCACTATAAGATATGTATTTACTGTAGGTGGAACAACTGTCAGTTGGGTTTCAAAAATCCAAAGTGTTGTTGCACTTTCAACAACAAAAGCAGAGTATGTTGCTGCTACAGAGGCTAGTAAAGAAATGATTTGGTTACAAAGGCTTATGGGTGAATTGGGTAAGAAGCATGATATGCGCATGTTATATAGTGATAGACAAAGTGTCATTCATCTTGCAAAGAACTCAACATTTCATTCCAGGACTAAACACATACATCTCAAGTACCATTTAATAAGGTCAGTATTGGAAGATGGAGAGTTGAAGCTGGAAAAGATACACACTAGCCAGAATCCTGCAGATATGCTAACAAAAGTTGTAACCAGGGAGAAATTGAAAATGTGCTCAATTTCAATTGGTCTTCAAGGATGATGATGAAGATGAGGAACAGCTAGGTCCAAAGAGGAGTCATTGTACAGCAAATGAAGTAGCGGTGGAGTTGCTACAATCAGTCTCCAAGTGGGAGATTGTTGGGTGTGGAGCCTGATTTTCTTCCTGATTAAGAGATCCTTGTTTTAGTTGGATGTATACCCCAGGAAAATTGTACACCCTTGCATGCGGGGGGGGGGTGTGCGGGGGGGACTTGTCCCCCCCGCGGGGTCTGGGGGCCAGCAGTCCCCTGGCGGGGGTTTCGGGGGCAGCGCCCCCGAAGCCAAAAATAGATGTAAAATTGCCTTGTAAATGTATAGTAATTTCTAGTCAATCTGGGCCGTTCATTAGGTAGATGATCTGATGGTAGAAGTTATGTTTAGTTTAGGGTTTTTTGCCCTAGAAGGAAACCCCTCGCTTTTATGAGGGTATTGTATTGCGGCTGTGCATTATATGTGTATTCTATGAGCGGGAAAAAAATAGGGAAACTGTGAGAGAGAATAGAGGATATTACAGCGGATTTGCTGTAGGTTTTGTCTCTTCATTTTGCTGGATAATAGAAAGGAAGGACTGGCTGTTCGGGGTGGACGTAGCCCAAACTGGGTGAACCACGTATATCTGTGTCTCTCTGGTTTTATGTGTTTTGTGTGCTTGTATTTTCCGCATATTTTATGTGTTGCATTGCTCTGTAATATTTAATTTTCTAACATATGCTTCCTCTTCTGAAATACCTCCAGTCTCTACAAAACCTGACATGATGGCTATGGATTCAAGCTCAAATTTTGGTACAACTTGTACCTCTTCAATATCAACTTCTTGAGATAAAATTTGAGGTGCTTCAAGTGTAGCTGTGAGTGAAACTTTGGGTGGAGATGGTGCTCTTGTGGCTCTCCTTCTTCTGGTCCTAATCTCAGGACTTGCAACCAACAACTTCCCTTCACCTCTCTGCAACTTCAACCTTGTAAGCATCACAAATTTACAACCATTAAAACCCTACTTGCACAAAACTCAAGGAAATCAAGAAAATTAACTTTGCAACCTTTTCTCTGATACCAACTTGATCTGATTTTGAATGTTAGTTTTGTTGTGCTAATTTCATCTCCAGATTTATAAACAATTTGCTAATCTTTATGCTTTATGTGCATAGGTTTCCTTGGTGTTCATGAGTGTCAAACAGGTAAATGAGTTGAGTTTTAAGTTAAATTCAAGAGCATAAAACATGAAAAAAAAATGTTGAACAACAGCAACAACAAGTACATCAAAACATCACAATTGATCCATTAACACAGTGTTTTGATGAAGGAGTTCACCCCTCCTGGGCTACATCTCCTTGGTCCAACTTCCATGGCTTGGGCCTCTGTATTAGCTCAAATGTGCAAAAATATTTTGGTTACATTCACCTACAGCTCCTGAAACATGCTTCAATGATCTTAGTATGAATATTAGTTTTGCTGTGCTAATTTCATTTTCAGATTTAAAATTTACTTACTGATCTTATTCTTGATGTACAGGTTTCCTTGTTTCTTATGTGTGTCGAACAGGTAATTTAATTGAGTTTTATGAGTGAATTCAAGAGCATAAAGTATGAATTTAAAATGATGAACAACATAAAGAACAACAAGCCATCAACATTGATCCATTAAAACAAAGTTTTGATGAAGGAGCTCACCCCGCCTGGGCTACATCTCCTTGGTCCAGCTTCCATGGATTACGCCACTGTATTAGCTGAATAGTGCAAAAATTGTTGTTTACATGCATCAAATTCTCCTGAAGCATACTCCAATGAGTTCATAATGTCAAAATCTATCAGAAATGACTATTCATTTGCTCAATTTGGCCTTCAGCTGATCTAGGCATGGCCTTCCTTTCAGCTGGCCCTAGGCTTCAAAATTATTCAAAGTGACAAAAACACCTATATATTTTCACCTCTACCTCTGCAACCTATTCCAATGTGTTCAGAGAATGCCAATCTATTAGGAATGACTCTTCTTGAGCTAAAATTGGTCGAAAATTGCTCAAGATATGGTGTAATAAATTTTTCCTAGATTCCTCCAAATCTGGAGAAGACTCTAGATAGCTCCCCCATATTGGAGATTTTTCCAGAATTGGTAGAGTCCTCTAAAAATAAGCCACATTAATCTCCGTGTTTAATTAAATAACACCTGGATTAAAAAGGTGATAAGGACGAATTAAATGGCGCATAAGCGCTGTTATACAAATTTCAGATTAATAACATTAAACGTGGGTTAGTGCGTAATTAATCTATAATTTATGTGTAAATCCCACCATTTTAAAATTATGCTCCCACCTGGTTTTGTGGAGAGGTCGTATGGGAGGGGGCCGACCCCCTCCATTCCTGTCGTTGGAGAACACATAAACTTTAAATAAATGTTGGGTGATATGGTTATTAAGAACCATGCGATGGCCCGTTATTATGGAGGCGCATTCATAGGCGGGAGGTCATGGGGTCGAACCCCGACTTCCGCCCATACTTTGAATAATTTTTCTCCAGAATTTGGATATGGACTTTGCCAATGTATTAACCCATAGTTAAATGAAATACACCACACCATCGATACATAAACATTACCCAAACCTTATAACTTGCGGCCACCATAATTCAACTTTGGATTATTTTAATATGGTCTAAATTAATATAATATGCGCCCCCCCATAATAGAATTCAAACCTTCGGATAGTAACATCTATATGCCACCATATAAATTAAATCCAACCTCAGACCTTAGAACAATACCAAATGCAGACTTTGACCACCATATAATTAAATTAAACCATAGGATAAATATGAAATTTGAGCCAAACCTTGGAGAGGGGGTCCACCAGAGAGGACACGTGGTGGTCCCTAGTTGGATTGTCCTCCCAAATAAAAAAAAAATCAAATTCAACATTAGGAGCAGATCCTTAAAAAATTTCACTTTCTAACCAAACTGGCGAATCCAGTTGTGAGACTTGTCACAGTGCCACTAGGGATAAACTGAAGAATATTCATTGCATGCTGACTGGGCTGCCATGTCATCAACCAGATACTGTTCTACAATTTTTTTTTAAATATGCCTGTTCTACACAACGGTCAACAAGCTATAACTTCTTTATTTGAAGTTGGTTTTCGACGAAACGAGTTGCGTTGGATTCCTGGCGACGGACTGGTCACTATCGTTTAGTTTCCAATCAATTCTACGCACTTTCATTTTTGAGCTAAATACTGAGGTTGTGATCATTCCTCCCCACTAGAAGCCTTTTGGACCCAAAAATCTCTCTGATTATTGATCATGTAGATGAGGGAATTGTTCCCTCACCCTTCCAGTCTCTATCCACTGAAATTTTCCCAATTTCATTATTTGGAGATTTTCACAAAAAGTTAACTTTTTCCTTGATTCTTGCGACCTTATTTTGCTGTCATTGATACCATCATGCTCTTGAATTTGCAGAGCAACAATATATTCTTGCAAAAACCATCTTGTTCCCCTTGGTCATTAATCAGAGGAAGCTTAAAAATTGTTTCACCTTGTAAACTGTCACTAGGGCGATTCTTAGCTGCTCTTGGTTTTTACTCACGTCGTCTCCTAACCAAGTATCTTCACCATTTCCATGTACCTTTTGGAAACCATAAACAAAAATTTGTGAAACCCACACCTTCTTTTGCAAGTTGCTTTGTCACTTTCTCTTTGACCTTTGCACTCTCTTGCACCGACATCTTGTTTCCAACACTGCTCAACACTGATGCTGATTGCTGCAAATGTTTTACATATTTTTCACCTCCTTTCAAAGGAAACTTGTTAGAATCCTAAAACATCTCATTACAAGCATAAGCATATTTTGAAAAGTTTGATTCAAAACATCTCTTTTTCTGATCATCAACAATGTCAAATTCTGACTCGCATTCACTATCCTCTTCATTTCTCCAGCATGTATAAGGGATAATCTTGTCTTATTTTTATTCCCTCTAATTATGTACTCAATACCATCTTTAAATAGGTATTCTCATGATAATGAAATATTTCTTTCCTATCATACAAATAAGGACTTCCCAATACAATACATGATATCTCAAGTGGCAGCACATCAAGTTCAACTTCATCAAGAAAGTTTGAATTCATTGCGATCTTAGTATGCACTTCCTTGTAATATGCAAGTTTGGATTCTTGCATATCCAACCCAAAGGATATGGTCTTGGATGTTTTATAGTTTCAAGGCCTAGCTGCTTAACCAAGTCTTCGGAAATCAAGTTAGGTTGTGACCCACTATCAAAAAGTGTATCAATATTGGTATGTTTAGAGACAACTCTAATATGGAAAAGTTATATTCTTGTATCTTCATCATGAGTGACATTTGAACAATTTGAAGAACTAGTCCCTTTGGAGGTTGTACCCCTTACAACCATTCCTACAACCACACCTTCTACAACAATTACAACAGATGGAGGTTAAGAGCTCACCAAAGCAGTGCAAAATTTTTCAATTCAGACAAAAGAGATAAAGAAGCTTCAAGACCAAGTGAAAATGTTGTAGGATCAAAAGTCCAGAACTTCGAGCTCACATGTAGCTGAAGCCTAGAGAGAATAGAAGTGAATAGAAAGGTTGTAGAAGTCTGAGAGGGAGTCATCTATAGGAAAAACCTTGGGCCAAGTCAAAGAGATAATTTGGACATGCATCATTGAATCCATCAATGAAATCTGGCCCTGCATACAAATCATATTTGAGCAGAAAGAATTGATATAAAAAGCCAATGATGCCATCAAAACCATCAAAGAAAACCTTGGAGACATGTCAACCACAACCAACAACATTATCAAGTTCTTAAATTCCAAGAACATGTATGAGTTGGATGAATTAGGAGTTGAAGATAGGACATAGACAATTTTGGAGGTAAAGAAGGTTCTTACAAAGAGAAACCTTATTGTAAAACTGGGGGAAAAATGTCACAACTTAGAGATAGCTGTAAATATATTTTTTAGTAGGATATAACCTTTAACTCAGAAAGGTCTTCCTTCCCTATTTTTAATAAATGAAAAACTAATTACCATAGAGGATTATGTAAAGAAGTTGAATGAAATTTCCAGGGATACAACTAATTTTTCAAATATCAGAGGCACTATGATAGGGAAAGTTTTCTTGGAGGCATTGGCTCATGAATTTTTCATCCATCACAAGACAAACCACATTTTTGTGGTAAAACCAACCTTTTCCAATTATACCAAAGTGGATGAAATCTATAGGTAGGTTATCGAGTTAACTATCCTAGATGAAGATTGATGGGAAAAGTTTTCTGAGTTTCAAGAGTAAAAGGTAATGTAGAACAATCATCTACAACCAACACATGGGGACAACACATCAGATAGTGTTATAGCCACCGTAGCCTACAAGTAGGCCTACATAGCAACTAATTCCTTGAAATCAGTGCCAGAATGCCAGATCACCCACATCGATCCTATTTTTTGTCACAGTTAGAGTTTATTGTTAGATTTAGGCTAATAATACATTGTCTGTTGAGACAACATTTATTGTAATCAATTTTGTAATATTTTAGTATAAATACTTCAGTGCTTGAAGTATTAGAGGTTGATTTATGAACATATTTTTCCTACTGCTCAATTGTAAATTGCAAGTTTTTGCTGGAGCATCAATAATACAAAGACTTCTTTCAGGATTCATGTGGTGCAATTACCAGTGAAGTGTTTTTATTGTTTTTATGTTTTCCACTGTTATTTCCTTTCTCTGTGAATCAAAAATTCTTAATTGTAAAACATAAAGTGTGATGAATAAGACATGTTATTTAAAACACCTTATTCTGGCTGCTTTTACAATTTGAATGTTTTCTACTTGAAGTCAAATTGAAAAATACTTAATTGATTTTCAGTCTCAAATAAAATCCACTTTTCCAAAATGTAAAAGAATCCAGTAAATTCAACCTAGCTTGCCCGGTTATAACTCTTTTAAAAATTGATGCAAAATCCAGTTTTATGTCTTGAATCCATTTCCCAATGGGAAAATAAATATTTTATCAACCAAATCAATCAAAATCAAACAATCACCAAGCACAGTCATAACTAGCCTAATACCTACTTCAAAAAAAATTTAAATCTTAAAGAGAGATCCCTCTCTAAAGCTGGCAGGGCTAGATCCCAGCTTCCAAAGCAGTTTTGATGTTGTCCTATGTGTTTATTATACCAATATTAAAAATTACAGAATGATAATAGGTTCCATAGGAGCCTTGGATGGATTGGGGAAGTCTTTTGATCTCGTGGTAATAGTGATAGGTTCCATTCTAGCCATGAAAACCTGAGAGTTTCCAAACGATTGAGCTTGATCTACCATTTGCGTTTGCTGAAAAGGGAAAATTTCTTTCAAGACAACTGGAGTCTCAAGTGCGTCCTTCAGAAGACGTGTAACTTCAGCTCACCGAGGAAAATCCTTGGTGCAATGATCATCATCACATATTAGGCAAGGATATTTGGGTTTGCACGTGGAAGAATCATCAACATATGACTTTTTTGAATCGTTTTAGGGTTGTCGGATTTGGAATTACCTTTACCCTTTTTCTTACCTTTCGAGGATTTGTCTGCTGTAGTAGATTGGACAACATTTACCTCAAAGGTTTTTCCACGATTCTTCTGGTTACTAGAAGGAGCGGAGGGCACAACAACAATAGTGGACTGAGACTTTGAGGAATTTTTGGGTGAACTACTATCAATATGAGCAACTGTATCGACAACACCATCCACCAGAGGCGTAGGAGGAGACTGAGATGATGCGGGATCAGTTGAAGGTCACAACGTGTCAGGCAAGATCTCGTATAGAGTCCTAGATTGGGAATAAACTAAATCGAGGTATTGGGCTATGGAAATGACTTCCTCTTCCATTACACATCCACCCATGGCAATATATTTAGCAATCCTAGGAACAAATTATTTCGTAAACCATTCAGTCAACAACTGATCGAGGATCTTGAATTTTATGAGGCGACGACGACGTTGCCATTCGTGAATGTGATCCGAAATGTGAGTAGCAGTTGACTGCTTCAATGAAGTGAGAAGGTGGGTGTCAGTTTCATACCAGACAGGTAACTAGAAATGAGTGAGGAAAGCCATAGATAAATAATTGAAATAGAAGAAAATTCCTCGAGGGAGCTCAATATACCAATTGACCATAGTGTTAGCACTCAAGTATACCTTAGGCTGAAATAAGGTAAAATTCAAGGCAACATCAAACCAAGCTCAGCCTCCTAGCTAGCCCTACGAGGACAGGAGAGGGCTCTCTCCAGTCAATCTCAATAAAATGAGCAATAGGGTGCGAGATGACTTAAATGGGAACTGATTTTAGGCTAGTAAATAGATAGGAAAGTATTTTGATGAATGATTAGGTTTTCTGGGCTGTATGGGACTAAGGACAACATTGAGCAGAGAGATTAAATGAAAGACACAGATTATCTCATGAGGCAAGATAGGTAAGAGCTTAAGCATCCAAATTGAAATTATATGGAATGGAAGGACTGTTAAGAAGCTGAAAAGGGCATTAATGTATGAATCCTTTTCAGACAGAGGAAGAAACACAAAACATGAACGCTTCTCCAGGGCAGAGCAGTAAGCTGAATTCTACCCTTCTCACTCAGAAACATTCAAATTGAAATGATTATTAATGAAATGTGAAACATAACAGGAAACATATGAAACAGAGAAAAAAACATATGCCAAATTCATACCACAGGGATCTTATGAAACAGAGCTGCAACTTTCATTAATTCTCTGTCAAACAACTGTACAATGAAGCTCTCTATTATTCCCTCTACACGTTTTCCAGAACTCTCTAACCCCCTTCAAATGATTTTTTATACAATAAATAAACTCAGGAGAAAACAGATCGACCCAAAACAAGGGCGCTGTTTCAACTGAAATTACAAAAAATAGAGAGAGATTCATCGATTTGTTCTAAAAACAGAACTACGTTACATTTTCCATTTGCAAATCTCTGATGACCAATGAAAAGGCAAGAGCTGTATCGTGTATCCCTTTAAATTATTAACTGAAGTCATAAATAGACAATACGCTCCTATTTCTCTGCTGTGGCAGATGTCTCCATTTTGTTCCCATTCAATTATGCCCCAATTTAGCACCACCTCATTTGAGTGCTAAATATTTTTTCTATTATCACTCTAAATTAAAAACCAACTGCCGATTGTTGCATTCACTATTTTTCCTGTTGATCATGAAAGATGGTATGAAGAGGCTCATACTAAAAAGGTATGCTGTGCAGGGGCTACCTAAGTCCCAGGTTGCCACTTGGCATTATTATTTTGTGCCATGCCGTTGCCGAGTGATATTTCAAGATTACAAGTGGTTTCCTTTTATGATAATCATACACGCGAACCTTATGATCCCAACCAGCTGTTGAAAAAACTCTGTTATCTCTTCTTATAGAGATGTGTGATATGCCTGGATGTGAATGATTGATTTCTTTCTTCAAAAGATACATACTCGTATCATAATCCAAGGAGAAAAACATGATTTTTTTATCAGCTGCCCCAGTGACACCACCTCTGCACTCTTCATCTAGGGCGAGGCTTAGAACCGGTTCAGAATGAAATTTAGCGGAAGTAACAGGTGTCCCTGGATTCCTTAAATATCACAAAGCAAGGCTTCCATCCTCATACCCTACTAAAACATTTAAGAATCCGTGTGACTTGGGTGAAAATAATGTCTGAATAGCCATATATACTTTTCCTTGACCAGAGCTTAGATGTGGTGAAGACACTGTATCTACAAGAGAATGATGCTTTGCATGAACATCTAGCAGTCGACTCAGGCCTCCTGTTTGTAACAAGATTTCTCCTTTCACTTTTATTTCTCTGACCCGCTCAGGACTGCAACAAGAACAACTTTTTTAAAAGTCTGAATGAATGAATCTAGAGCCTGCGCACCTGTTTGAAACCAAGGAATTATAATGTCTAAGAATTTGAGCTCCAGCAAGAGTCCCGTGACAGTTTGAAGGATTTCAATGGCTGTCCCCTATGATAGGCTTTCCAGAACAGGGCCAGTCCGCTTCATGAGTTGAATCAACAGTAGACCATCCCCAGAACACAATACCTCAACATACGCTGAATCCGCATCCTTGGCACACAGATATTCTACAACACGTCTCCAAACATATTTGACATCCAATGACTCGAAAATTTCCCAGGCCTGTCTCTCCGGAGATGACATAGCTGTACCAACAATCGCAATGTGCGTATTATTCCATGTGTTGTTGTCAACTATCACAGTTCGATTAGCCATTGCAGTTGTTTGGTAGCCATAATCCCACCAAGATGCGACTTTTTCATTCTCATCAGTATTGTGGCTTAGCCATGCATATGCTTCTCGAAAATCATCAAAAACATGAACTCCATCAGGTGTATGAGATGAAAGCACAATCGATGGAGCTGAATAAGCTTCTGCTATAGCCCAGACATAATGAATCACATACAAGCTTCCCAATACAATAAGTAACAAAATAACAACAACAAATTCTTCTAAAGGAAGAAGCAATGGCCACTTCCTCTGTTCCTTTCAGCATTTTTAGCAATACCTGCTGCGCACCCCCATTTAACACTCAAATCCAGACACATCCCTTACTTTTATTCAAGCCTTCTTTGTGATTTTATCGACTTCATCAATACAAACAATTCCTTGTTGAGCTGCTGCAAAATTGATTTCAGCAAAAAATCGAGGGCAAGAACCCACACTGGCTTACTTGGAACAAGCACTGTTGCTTTTGAAGATTTGAGAGGCAATTTCGATTTTTTCGGGCTTGAAGGCTGTGTGCGCCGCGTGAAAATTACACACACAGTCACGGTTTTAAAAACATAGTTTGCTCTCTCATCACTCAGGTCAACTTTGATTGTTCCCTTGGTGTACCAATGGATATTGAAAACATACAAATATCTTATATAATCAACGAATTCAATTCCATTTTCTTTGACTTTAACAAGATTCTCCACATATTAATCAGTCTCTTTCATCTGCGATTTTTGTTTCGTCCTGCCAGAAGCCAATTCGAAATTTTCATCATCTATTGATCTCTTAAACTTTGGTTTCCCCTTCATATTCTTGTCATGGACATCTGTTTCACTATCAGTATCTGCACTACCTAACTTCCTTTTTGACATTTTTCATTGCCACTGCTTCCATTACAACTTCTTGCTGTTGGTATGATGCACCATAACTGCCTTGTGCAAGCCTAAGTATAACACACGTGAAGAAAGCTTCCAGCTGTAGCTTCAACTAATTGTGCAAATTATGATAGAGATTAAGAACAATGCTACATACCGTGGACAAAACCAGAGGACTTGATGATAATCCCAACTGAAGCAAATCACTGAAAAGTTCATCCTACCCAGAGCCAACAACTTTGGGTGTTTGCCTAGTGCTGATCCTCCTAGTTCAATAGAAAAGTTTATTAACCCCAATGCAAAAAGTGGAACATCTTCATCAAGGGCTAAATGGTTTGATTCGGTTCCTAAACCCACTGTCTCAACAATATTCAAAAGGGAGCATAAGAAGTGGAAAATCTCAATAATGCTAGTAACCCCATACGGCTCTGTAAGAAATCCTAAATCAGCAACCAATAACTTCTCACCCATGCTGCTATCTACCATTTTATCGTTCAATTCTGCTTTAGAATTGGCAGTAAATGAACCATCAAGAGTTAATGTACTTGACAATGATTTCTTACTAGAATCGGAATCTGCAATGCCATTATCAAAATTCCTATATTTATGACTATCTTCTCCACTTTCTTTACCACTATCATCCACATGAGAATTAAACATGATAAAAAAGTTTTGCACACCCTTTGTACATGTAGCAGTGGAATCAAAATCGGGTAAACAAGCAAACATGGACCTCACAAGCTCATGCATGCTGTGGCGTGCTGTTCGCTGTAACAAATCCCCCTTGGTTCTAGCTTGATGAACTACTCAGAAGCATGTATTCACTATGGTACAAACATCCTGGTTACTCAAGACAATAGAATCTTGATTTTCATTGCAAGCCAAAAGAATTTGGAGTATCTTCACCAACACCACCTCCTCTGATGCAGGATCTGTTACTTCAAACCTACAGCTGGTCATAGCATCCACTACATAATGCATTGCATCCTCAACATGGAAAGTATTCAAATCAAAGACTTCCATTGTCAAAATATTGTATATAGCATCAGAAGACAAAACCCTAGACTCATAAACTAAAATAAATTTTTGTTTTTTAACCAAAATAGCATTAATGACTGCAAATGACAAGAAGTGAACTTTGGTGAATTCGACTTTGATAGAGGGCTGACAAGACCGAGTCTAACACGTAGTACCAGTCAAAGTAAGTTGGAAAATTCTATTAGTCATCAGTAATTTTTTACTATTTTTTGGATGAATAAATAGTTATCCTAGATTTCTAAAAACAAAATTCATGAATATTGTGAATTTTAGAAATCTCACTGCCTTCATTATCCTTAGGATAAAGTTTTCACTATCTCATTACTCTGCCATTCACTGATTAGCCTACCACTCCTAAAAGATCCCTCATGGACTTCTAACACTCATCTCTGTCCCATTTTCACACCCATAACCTCAATGCTCTGTTTTTCCTATGCTTAACCATTCCACTTTCCATCTAGGATTTCCAAATAACCTACCCTTTCCCATGTTCATCCAATGCATCAAGCATTGATGGTCTCAAAAATATCTCTGTAGGCTCTTTAACTAAATCAAATAAAATTGGATTTTAGATCTTCAATACATCAAATTATCAAAAAATTTGCTTTTCATACTTGAGGACCCTAAACCAAGCTTTCAGTCAGAGGACAAGTCTAAAGAGCCTCCCACTAGGTCACTAGGGTTTCATAGGTTGTAGAATTGTCTTTGGTGTTCTAGGTCACTATTTTTTTTATGCCAAGAAGATGGAATCAAATGGAAATAAGGTCAACATCTTTTGTTCCAAGAAAAATCAGGAAAAACTTCAAAGAAGACCTCCTTAATCAAGTTCGAAATCTACAAAGAACAATTGCCTATGATTGGCATTTCTGCACGAGTGTCAAGGTGACTATCAACAGAAAATTAGGTAAGGTAAGAGGCCTGCTTCAAAGTAAATATACACACAAGCTAATAGAAGAGTAAGCAACCCATGTTTAGGGAAAATCAAGGTTTCTAGGACTGATTAGATCAACAGTTTTCCAAGCAAGGAGCCAATGCCACAAACTATAAGGACAGAGGTAAATCAGCACAAACAAGCATGAAATTAATATTTTTAGAAGCTATAAACGAAAAAGGGAAAAATGTGAGGTGAACTGGACAAAAATAAATGAACTTGAAAGGGCTATAGAGAACTTAGAAGACAACACTAAAAATTCTTCCCTAATAGCCCAAAAGCCTAGGGTTTTGGTAAGATAATAAAAGAAGGTGAAAGGCAAGTTTGGACTCCATGATAGCAGTAAGGATTCCAGAGAATATCACTGCCTACAAACATTACAAACTCATTTCAAAGAGTCTGTCATCATGAAGATGGTCAAATATGGCGAGATAAAGATTATGAGCCTCCATGATGACAGCAGGCAGAAGTTTTTAAAGGACTGTTGAAAGTGACTCCTAGGGTTTGCGAAGGTAAAATATCTGACTGCCTCAAAGGGAAAGAATGTACAAAGTATCAGTGAGAGGAAGGTAAAGTCTTCAAGTGCAGTAAATTTCCCTCAAATGGTCAAAAGAAGGCATAAGGTTAAGTTTCAAAATGGAAAACCAAGCTAATAATGAGTTTACGGTTGAGTAACTGAGGTTGTCAAAATCAAAGAATGACAAAGGGGACAAAAACAATTATGTCATGGCACCTGCAAAAAATAAGAAGTGGCCAAGAGGAGACATCAAAAACATGATTTGTAGTATTTGTCAAAGTGGATGTATCACTATCAAACTCAGTAAGAAGGTAAGAAAACATGTGTCCAGATCAGTTACACTTAGAAATGTCAAAAAGGGATAAAAACATGTTTTTCAATTTTTCAGTGCAACAAAAAGAGGTTTAGCAGTGCCAAGACCCTCAAGGTTAAAAGGGAACTCTTCATCTCTCCACCAAGCCATCACCAAAGGAAGAAGAATTACTTTGAAAGTTTCAAATCATCTGCAATAAAAGGGTCAAAGGATATCAATCAACAATGATAAAGTGACAAAACCTTAGCAAAAGTGGGTTTTCTGATTTTAATTTATTTCTCGAGGTTATAAAATCATCTAAGTTATCATTTTTTAGCTCATTTGTCATTTGCAAGGAGAGAAAATAACTTCTAGGAGAAAATTCTGAGTTTTTGAGAATTTATGGGCAAGTTCAATGGCGTTGCGCTCAGAGCTAGGTGTTGTGCTCACAGACCTCGGCGCTGCGCTCAGAGCCTGAAGCTGCATTCACAGACCCTGGCGCTGTGCGTAGAGAGGTCATCACGACGCAAATTTTCCACTGTGTTGCGCGTATAGTGGGAGGCGCTACGCACAGGCTAACCCGACATGCCCAGGCCTGACTCACTCGGTTTTTTGGCTCAACGCTACATGCAGAGGGCAACCCGACAGGCTCGGCCCTATGCATACATCCTGGCAGGCCTGCACATGGGCATCGCTACACCCAGAGCAGGACCCGACTCACCTGACGTTGTGCTCAGAGGCACACGACAGTGCGGGCAGGGTGCTGCACTTATGTCAAAATTCTCCAAAATTGCAAAGAAGGTGCCAAAGGCTCAAGAAAAACCCTCCTAACTATTTTCAAGACCCTGCAAGGAAGCTAAATCTGGTAAGTGGGATATTTCCCTCCTCCTCAAGTGTTTTTAGTGATTTGGTGGCTAAAAGAATGAATAAACCCTAGTGTTTGCAAGCCCTAGGTCATCATGACAAGAATTCCTCTGCTTTGACCTCCAAACAATTTTCAGTGAAGGGGAGTGAATTAGGGTAGTTACACTTCATGTTCAAGTTAAGCCCCATTAAGCTCAAAGGCACTCAGTCATAAACCTAACCAACACATCAATCATTCACAAAAGCTGCCCTCACCACAATTTTCATTTTACTCCTCTTGCTTAGAGTTTGTCCACAAAAACCATAATCACCATGTCAGGAGTAGAAGACAATGTCAGTAGTGAAGGAGGGCAAGTGCCTATAAGGCCAAAAAAAAAGGAGGGAAAGTGAACAGATTTGAACCCCAAAGCATAGTGGATATCACCTCATCTCCCATGATCCTCTCATGTTTCCAGAATGTAGGTTGTTTCCAATTTTGTGATTGAGTCAAACAAGTGCAAAGCCACCCAAAGCTTACAAGGTTATTCATCCTCAACCCGCACAAAAAACATGTAAGCCTTGTAGGGATGGATTTTGAACTATCAGCAGATGCCATCTCTAATGCTACAGGTACACCTGCTATTGGTGAGAGATGGTTCAAGAAGGCAAGGTTGTACATGAACCATTATGAGCCATTTGTCAAAACTAGGTACAAAGTAGGCTGTAGGGCTATCTTACCTTTCTCACACCTAAAACAGATGTTTGCACCATTGATGAGGGTTATCATGAAGTACTTTACCTGTGAAGGGAGGTACTCCATAATTTATGTCTACCATGTTAGAATCCTCATGCATTTCACAAGGGTTAAAATGCTTCACTTGGCTTACTACTTATATAGGAGAATTGACAAAATGTCTTCTGTTGCCTGGAGGAGAAGTTATGCCCAAAAAATGCAGAGTTTGTTCCACCACTCCTTGATTAAGATGGTGGTTCTACATCAGTTGGAATAGAAGGGCATACCTTGGGAGGTATTCATAGCCCTTGAAGTCTTCACAAGCCCACAACCTTCTCATCCACCAAACTTGCCCTCATCATCTACACAAGTGTCCTCACCTCAAGTAAACCTCCCTTCCTCCCCTTCTCTTGATGCATCATATGAAGAAGGAAGTGGCAATGAAGAATCAAGTGAAAATGAGGGAGATAATGATAATGAGTCCAACCAAAATGAAGAGGGTGAGAGTGACAATAAATCAATCCAAAGTGAGGTAGAGGCAGATGATGAAGAAGGAACAAATGAGGAAGAGACATATGATAAGGCAGAAAAATAAAATGATAATGAAGCAGAGACAGAAATTGATGAAGAGGAAGAAGAAGGAAATGATGAAAGGACAGAAACATAAAGTGAAAAAGAGACAGAGGCAGGTGATGAAGATGAAAACAGTGAGCAAGGCCATGATGAAAACAATGGGAAAAATAGTGACAAAGAGGTAGAGGACATGGAAACAGAGGAAGAGGATGAAAATGCAGAAGATATGGAAGAGGATGACACTGATAAATATAATGACAGTGAGGAAAATGTAGAAGCTAAAGGCACCATAGATGAAGATGAAAAAAGTGAGGACAATGCAGAAATTAATGGCAACAGTGACCAAAATGAAGCGAGCCTCAGTGATGAAAAGGACAACAAAGAGGAAAATAGTCATGACAGTCATGGTAATGGTAAGCTAAATAGTGATAATGAGGATGATGACAGTGTAGAAGATAAAGAGGACAACAAGTATGATGAAGAAAAAAATAACAATGTAGAAAATAGTGAAGAGGTTGAAAGTGGTGATGATGTTGAGGACAAAGAGTGCAATGCTGAAACAGGAAACATAATCACTGATGATACTAATGATGAAAATGAAGAGGGTGATGAAAGCAGTAAGGATCACATCCATGACAAAGACACCAAAAAGATCACCATCAAACCTCTTTCATTCACATATCAGAGAGGGGCCAAGGCTTGTGTTTGCTGCCTCTAAAAGGAAAAAGACCATGCCATCCACCTCAGCTCATCCACTAGACAAAGGCAAACAAAAGGTAAAAGAAGAAGAAGAAGATCATGAGGTGGAAAGGGAGTTTGAAATAATTCAGGTAGACAATGATGAGGATAATGAAGAAAGAATCTCAAACTTGCTCATCCAAAACAAAAATTTACCCATTGAAGACCTCAAAGCTAATATGAATATGGCCAAATGTGTAAATGATGCCCTTGACTTGGAGAACAGGCAACTAGGAGCACGAATTGCTATTTATGAGGCTAGATCCATTAAGGAAAAAAAGAAGCCCAAAGGGCATAGGTGAAACTAGAAGAGTTCATGGGTACTTATGAAGAGAGTAAGGACGAGGAAGGAAAATCTAGGAGGAGGCCTAGAGCCATAGGGTTCAAGAAGGCATTGGTAAAACAAAGAGAACAAGAAGCAGCGATAGCAGAACAACTCCCCCTAGATGAGCTGTTGGCCATGGATATAGCATAAGATCGGGAGCCTTGGTTGGAAAGAGCCAACATACACTTGGAAGCTAAATTTGAGAAGGCTAACAAGAATCTTGACCTCCAAAGAAGGATGACTAAGAATTATGCCCGGAGAAACCAAGTTGCAAGGGCCAAACTGAAGAAGGCCCAAACCAAGATCTGGGCACTAAAAGAGGCAAAAGGCCAAGTTAACCTTGGAATTTTGGCACAATATTCTCTACAGGTATCTCAAAGACCATGAGGGAGACATCCACCAATTTTGAAGAAATTTGGAAATTTTTTTGTTTTTTGTGAATTTGGAGGCCTATAAGCATAGCACCCCTAGTGCTACGATTTTTCCTCAGGCATCCTCAGAGGGAGAATTTTACATTTTTTGATTTCTCATGCCTATTACACTATTCTCACCAAATTTCAGAGCATTTAGAGCATTTTTGACCCTCAAAAGGTCAAAAAACACCTCATTTTCTACCATTCTGCCTCATTTTCAGGGTTGGCGTTGTGCTCAGAGCAGTGTTAGGAAATTTTAATTTTAGACAGGTTTCAGGAGCTCAATCAGAAAAATAATGGTATATTTTGAAATTAGACTTAGCCATCTTTCCAACGGGCCATCATGAGACAAATTTATACATCGGGAAGGTCACCAAAAGTTGGCTGCAAATGGGTCTATTTTCTGCTTGTGAGGGTGCTGCACTTATAGACAAGACCATGTGTTTTTGGCCAGAAGTCAACAAAACACACTCATTTATTGAAAAATTATATTTTAATTTTTTTTGAGGCAAATCACTCTAGAATTAGGTGCTAGAATTTATTTTGGCATTTATTTCATGGGATATTTTGTGCCTTGGTCCTTGCATGGTCTCTTGGGCATTTATGACATTTATGAGTGATTTTGACATTTTCCAACCCTATCTAGGGTTTTTTCCCTCCTTTTCTAGATAAATAGAGCATGCAGGCTTCATTGTAAATGTTGGCATTTGATCACTCTTTGGAGCAATACATAGTCTTTTGGAGGTTGAAGAGAAATTTGGTGTTGTGGAGCTTGTGAATGGTTTGTTTTGCTTGTTGATGGACGAGGCTTGCTTGCAGGATCCCTGAGCTTGGTTAATGGTGAAGTGCTTCTATTTAATGTTATTGTTTTCTCATGTGTCATTATGTTTCCATATTTCTAACTTGTAGTAGGACAAAGGATTTAGACTAAGAAATTTTCTCAAAGGCACCTTAGCTCTCTTTGTTCTTCATTGCCCCTATGTTTTCCTCTGTTGGGTCTTTCTAGAGAATTCTTAACAGCTCTCTAGACCCCCCAAGCTTGTTTATTTCATGAATGGTTTAATACAGTAGGTATCAAAGATTATTTATGGTTAGCCCTGTTTGTTTGATGTCTCTAAACACTTTTCTTGAGGTCTCTCTCCAAAGTACCATTAATTAGGTCTGCCAAAGAGGCTATGTTTCGATCATACCCTTTGTCCATGTTTGAATAATTTTTTCGGAGATCTTCATAGCTATGATCAATGATGTTTAAGTGTTCCCTCTTCTTTGATTAAAGCTATATGCGTATCTTGAATGTTTTCTAACCTTGAAGGTGAAATCACTAGAAGTTAAATGAGTTTCTCGCCTTCTATACTTCATTGGAATGTTTGTCTTGAATGCTTATTTGCTTAAGTTGAATAAAAGAGTTACTAGTTTGCCCTGTCTATTGATTACTTCTTCATGCTTATGTATTTAAGTCCCTTCTTGTTAAAAAGGTTACATGATAAATGTTTCTTGATTGCCCTTTACCCTACCTTTGTTCACAAACTTGATGTCTATCTCATTTCCCATAAACCTTGAAAATCCATCCACCAATGCTAGATTTTCCGTGTGATGCTCCCTGATCCATTGTTGAACTTTCCATGACTTTTATAGACTCCATATCCAAATGAATTGAATATTTCCTCATTCCATCTATTCTACTTGTTCATCTTACCCAACCAAAACCAACAAACAAACCCTACACTTAAAAACTAGCCTAAAATCAAAACCCTAGAATCAAACAAGTTCACATCCTTTGCATAAATAGAGAGAGCCCTGTCTGAGTCCAGGAAGGCTAGGTCCTAGGACTCCAAAGACTGGTCTGGTGTTACTCTGTGCATTTGATCTCACTAATCTAACAAATCACGGGAACCTAACATAATGGCGATCACGGTGGGACCTTCTGAGTAAATGATATCTTAGACATCCTTAAGACCTCAGAAAACCACAAAATTCCTTAGATTGGCATTTAGTTGTCGATGGTGGACAACAAGAACGTCCTTAAAACAGTAAAACATTATCCACATGACGACTCCACTGGTCTTTAGTAGCCCTGTTGACCCCACTAGTTCTCATAAACTCCCCTAGGAATGCATTAAGCAATCCAAATCATGCTGATGGTGGACAAAAAAGTTGAAATCTTCCACCCGACGACTCCACAACCCTCAATAGACCTTAAGACTCCACTGGTAGAAGAACTCTAGACTGGTTGAAATGATACAGTGACCCTTTCTGATTTACAAACATGGACCCAAGAATACAATGAAGATATGCCCCAATGAGTAGAGATCACATCCCTGGATTCCCACACAAAATGCCTCAGATAAATTGGGACAAAACCTGCGTACATTTCAAGATGAAAATACTAATGACCCCTTGTTACATCTCATCAAATTTCATACACATGTATGGAAGTTAAAAGTTGAATGGCATGAGGACTGCCTTATGAAAATGTTCATGCTGACATTAGAGCGTAAGGCAAGAGAATGGTATGAATGGATAAAACTTGGTAGCTTGTTTTCCTTAAAAGATCTCCACAAGGTATTTAGTGATCATTATAAATAAAATTATCCATCCTTATCCTTGGCTGAAAATTGTTGTGATCAATCTCAGGATATCATACAGTACCTTATAGATAGTGATGAAGATTTAGGAAATTTGCATTCTGAAGATCTCTTAGCAGCAGTCCATGATTTTCATTCTCAAGATAGCTATCATGACAACCTAGAGGAGTTAGTTGAGGAAGAAACCAATCAAGAAATAGAAGAAAACCCACAAGATCTCTTTGAAGGCATAAGTGATGATTCACCATCTCTTCTAGGTGAGGCTCAAGAAAACATTTAGCCTCAAAATCAGCCTTCACAAGAGAAAGAGAACAGATGTAGTTCTATCCTAAGAAAGAGAAAGATGCCTCCTCTTTTAATTGAAGAGGAAATAGATCAAAATATAAGCATGCAACCATCCTATAAAACTTTATGTGAACATAACATTTCTATGTATTTTCCTGCTAATCGAATATGTTTGATTGGTGACATTACCTATGTTGATGATTCTCCAAATTATGATCAGTTTGATGATGATGATGTTCTCCAAACAGAAGCTAATATTGCAGAGCAATCAGCAATTGATTTGTGGGATGAAGTTCAATATCATCAAATTGAAAACAATAATAAGCTAATATAGGTCACCTATGACACTGAAGAAGAAAGTGCAGAAAGTTTGGGAGAAAGGGAAGGGTCTTTACCTCTTTGTTATGCTTCATTTCAGTTCATCAAAGACAAATTTAATACAATCAGAAGTCAGTAATATTTTGGAATTGATTTTAACAACAAAGAAGACATTCAGTCCTATGACCAACCTTCACAAGAGAAAGAGAACAATTGTGGTTTTATCCAAGGAAAAAGGAAAATGCCTCCTCCTCTAAATACAGAAGAAATCAATAAAGGTTTGCTGGAAGACAACATTGCAATTTATGATGAGGTTGCCAATTCTTATTGTTTTGAGGAAGAGGTGGATTTTCTTTCCCAAAAGAATCCCAGGCTCAACAAAGTGGAGGAAGAAGCAGTCTTGGATCAAGCTTATCTCCCAAATCCTCTAATCTAGATATTGTTCCAAGATTCCTTTGCTATTTACTTAGAGATAGTTGAAGAGGGATTAAAACATGTCAAGAGCAGTTTGATGCAAGGTTTAAAGAAAAGTTTAGGCACTACTGTTCAAACACAAGTGAGGTGGGAGTGGCCTTTTGATTTTTTCAAAATCCTCAAAGAGTTGAACCAAAATTCATCATGGAATCATCTGCTTGATTGGTTGTTTTGGAAAAGAGAGTTCACCAGCAGAATGTATATCACGTATAGGTTAGATTAGGATAGATAGGCATGCAAATAAGCTTAGCACTATGAGCATCTTTCTAGTTTTTATTTTTAGAATACTAATCTTGAAAACACAAAAAACAAAGTAAAGATGAAAAAGAGGTACAGCCCCATACCCAAAAAAAGAGTACTGCTGAAAGTGTGCAAGCCTAAAAGCCACTTCTTGTTCAAAAGAGCCTTGTTCAGTCATTTAGCCTAATCATGGCTGAAACATGTGTTCAATTTTTTGCTGATAGGTTAGTGAAAAAGAACTTGTCAAAACATCTAAACTTGACTTGTCAGTAGGAATAGATTATGAAGAAAAGATTTTGGTTCTTCATGCTCAAATCTGAAGCAAACAAAAAGATGGGAAGGCTTAACAAATGATCAATCACAACCCTCATGATTCCTAGTTTTGTTTGTACAAAAATAATGTTTGTGTGCAGCTTGTCCTAGTGCCACAACCCATGGTGAATCAGATTGCCTAATCCCAATTCAAACCATGTTTTCAATTTAGTGTCAATAGCTTAGAAAATGAAGACTGTCATACAACTTAATCTTGACAGTCAGATAGTCTAGGTAGAGAATAAAAAGAGTTCACTAGCATAATCTGAACTCTTGGAAGTAATAAGGACAGAAGTAGATAGTTTGTTTTTGTTCAAAAAAAAAAGTCAAGGGTTTTCTAGTTCAAGTGCACCCAAGGAAGAAAAAATGCTAGGTCAAGTAAGATGGGTAGGTAGAGATGGAGTTGAAGTAATCATGTTTTTTAGATTCTTGAGGTCATAACTTCAAAGACAAGCATCAACAGATAAAAGAAGAAAAATCTGCCCAATGGATGAGGCACTTGTGTTCATAAACCTAGAGATTTGAAGTTCTGGACACCTCATGAAAAGGAGTTGCCCTCCCCAAATGGAGCCACTGTTAGTCATCAATAATTTTTTGCTATTTTGTATATGACTAAATAGTTATCCTAGATTTCTAAAACCAAAATTCATGAATATTGTGAATTTTAGAAATCTCACCGCCTTATTATCCTTAGGATAAAGTTTTCACTATCTCATTACTCTGCCATTCATTGATTAGCCTACCACTCCTAAAATATCCCTCATGGACTTATGACACTCATCTCTGTCCAATTTTCACACCCATAACCTCAATACTCCGTTTTGCCTATGCTTAACCCCTCCACTTTCCATCTAGGATTTCCAAATAACCTACCCTTTCCCATCTTCATCCAATGCATCAAGCATTGATGGTATCAAAACTATATCTTTAGGCTCTTTAGATAAATCAAATACAATTGGATTTTAGATCTTCAATACATCAAATTATCAAAAACTCTATTTTTCATACTTGAGGACCCTAAACCAAGCTTTTAGTCAAAGGACAAGTCTGAAGAGCCTCCAACTAGGTCACTAGGGTTTCATAGGTTGTAGAATTGTCTTTGGTGTTCTAGGTCACTGTTTTTCTTATGCCAAGAAGATGAAATCAAATGGAAAGAAGGTCAGCATCTATTGTTCCTAGAAAAATCAGGAAAAACTTCAAAGAAGAGCTCCTTAATCAAGTTCAAAATCTGCAAAGAACAACTGTCTATGATTGGCATTTCTGCAGGAGTGTCAAGGTGGCTATCAACAGAAAATTAGGTAAGGTAAGAGGCCTGCTTCTCATTAAATATACACATAAGCTAATAGAAGAGTAAGAAACCCATGTTCAAGGCAAATCGGGGTTTCTAGGACTGATTAGATCAACATTTTCCGATGCAAGGAGCCAATGCCACAAACTACAAGGACAGAGGCACATCAGCATAAACAAGCATGAATGCAGATTTTTAGAAGCTATAAATGAAAAAGGGAAAAAGGTGAGGTGAACTAGACAGCAATAAATGAACTTGAAAGGGCTATAGAGAACTTAGAAGACAACACTAAAAATTATTCTCTAACAACCCAAAAGCCTAGGGTTTTGGTAAGATAATCAAAGAAGGTGAAAGGAAATTTTGGACTCCATGATAGCAGCAAAGGTTCCTGAGAATATCACTGCTTACAAACATTCCAAACTCATTTCAAAGAGTCTGTCACGATGAAGATGGTCAAAGACGGGGAGATAAAGATTATGAGCCTCCGTGATGACAACATGCAGACGGTTTTAAAGGGCTGCCCTTTGTGACTCCTAGGGTTTGCCAAGGTAAAATATCTGACTGCCTCAAAGGGAAATAATGTACAAAGTATCAGTGAGAGGAAGGTCAAGTCTTCAAGTGCAGTAAATTGCCATCAAATGGTCAAAAGAAGGCATAAAGTTAAGTTTCAAAATGGAAAACCAAGCTAATAATGAGTTTACTGTTGAGTAATTGAGGTTGTCAAAATCCAAGAATGGGAAAGAGGACAAAAACAATTGTGTCATGGCACCTGCAACAAATCAGAAGTGGCCAAGAGGAGACATAGCAGACATGATTTGTAGTCTTTGTCAAAGTGGATGTATCACTATCAAAATCAGTAAGAAGGTAAGAAAACATGTGTCCAGATCACTTACACTGAGAAATGTCAAAAAGGGATTAAAACATGTTTTTCAATTTTTCAGTGCAACAAAAAGAGGTTTAGCAGTGTTAAGACCCTGAAGTTTAAAAAGGACCTCTTCATCTCTCCACCAAGAAATCACCAAAGGAAGAAGAATTACTTTGAAAAGTTTCAAATCATCTGCAATAAAGGGTCAAAGGATATCAATCAACAATGATAAAGTGAAAAAACCTTAGCAAAAGTGGGTCTTCTGATTTTAATTTATTTCTCAAGGGTATAAAAGCATCTCAGTTATCATTTTTTAGCTCATTTTTCATTTGCAAGGACAGAAAAGAGCTTCCACGAGGAAATTCTGAGTTTTTGAGAATTTCTGGGCAAGTTCACTAGCGCTGCGCTCAGAGCTCGGCGTTGTGCTCACAGACCTTGACGCTGCACGTAGAGAGGTCATCACGGTGCAAATTTTCCACTACACTGTGCGTATAGCGGGAGGCACTGCACTTATAGCTCGGTGCTACGCACAGGCTAACCCTACACGCCCAGGCCCAACTCACCTGGTTTTTTGGCACGGCGCTGCGCGCAGAGGGCGACCCGACAGGTCCGGCATTGCACATACAACCCAACAGGCCTGCACACGGGCAGCGCTGCACCTAGAGCAGGACCCGACTCACCTGACGCTGCGCTCAGAGGCACACGACAGTGCGGGCAGGGCACTGCGCTTATGCCAAAATTCTCCAAAATTGCAAAGAAGGTGGCAAAGGCTCAAGAAAAACCCTCCAAGCTATTTTCAAGACCTTGCAAGCAAGCTAAATCTGGTAGGTGGCCTATTTCCCTCCTCCTCAAGTGTTTTTAGTGATTTGGTGACTAAAAGAATGATTAAACCCTAGTGTTTACAAGCCCTAGGTCATCATGACAAGCAATCCTCTGTTTTGACCTCCAAACAGTTTTCAGTGAAGGGGAGCAAATTAGGGTAGTTACACTTCATGTTCAAGTTAAGCCCCATTAAGCTCAAAAACACTCAATCATAAACCTAACCTCCACATCACTCATTCACAAAAGCTGCCCTCACCGCCATTTTCATTTTACTCCTCCTACCTAGAGTTTGTCCACAAAAACCATAATCACCATGTTAGGAGCAAAAGATAGTGTTAGTAGTGAAGGAGGGAAAGTGCCTATAAGGCCAAAACATAAAGGAGGGAAAGTGAGCAGATTTGAATGCCAAAGCACAGTGGATATCACCTCATCTCCCATGATCCTCTCATGTTTCCAGAATGTAGGGTGTTTCCAATTTTGTGAGAGATTCAAACAAGTGCAAAGCCACCCAGAGCTTATAAGGTTATTCATCCTCAAACTGCACAACAAACACGTAAGCCTTGCAGGGATGGATATTGAACTATCAATAGATGCCATCTCTAATGCTACAGGTATACCTGCTGTTGGTGAGAAATGGTTCAAGAAGGCAAGGTTGGACATGAACCATTATGAGCCATTTGTCAAAACTAGGTACAGAGTAGGCTGCAGGGCTATCTTCTCTTTCTCACACTTAAAACATAGGTTTGCACCATTGATGAGGGTTATCATGAAGTACTTTACCTGTGAAGGGAGGTACTCCAGACTTTATTCCTACCATGTTAGACTCCTCATGCATTTCACAAGGGTTAAAATGCTTCACTTGCCTTACTACTTATATAGGAGCATTGAAAAAATGTCTTCTGTTGCCCGGAGGAGAAGTTATGCCCAACAAATGCAGAGTTTGTTCCATCACTCCTTGATCAAGATGGTGGTTCTACATCAGTTGGAACAGAAGGGCATATTATTGAGTTGCATCTTTGTCCAACTTTTTACGATTTTTATCAAATAAATACATACTTGTACCTGGTGTTTTTAATCATTATTAATCCATTATGTTGTTAATTAGAGGAATTTAGAAAAAATAGTTATTATTATTTTTATTAGTTAATTTGATGAGTTTTTTTGATAAATTGCTTCTTGGTTGCAGGAAGGTTCGTTGCAGGAATGCATTCGAGTGCAAATTCACCAAATGCATAAAGGCAGCAGTTGGGTAGTTGAATTGCTGTAGGTGAGAATATCCAATTTGCGACCAAATGGAGAAGAATCTCTAAATTCTGAGATGTGGGTTGTTCAGAGCACCATGTTTCTTGTAACCCAGAAATTGTTTGGCGAAATTCGGCTTCGTGAAGGAGTTATCGTCAGGGGATGCAGTCTTTGCAACTGTTGAACGTGTGAATGCAGAGCTCTTCACTCTCAAGCTATTTTGTGCCAGCTTCTAACTGATTTTGAAGAGGTCAAAGAAGTTAATAAACACCTTGATAAAATGGGTTATAACGTTGGCATTCGGCTTATAGATGAATTTCTAGCGAAATAAAATATTACGAGATGTGTTTATTTTAAGAGAAAGCAGAAGCTATTGCAAAGGTAGGCTTCAAAATGTTCCTGGGGTGATAGCAAGTGTATCTAATTGGGATGCAGTATCTAATTGGGATGCAGATGGGAATGAATACAGTCTTATCCTTGAGGATAATCCTCTTGTAGACTTTTTTGAGTTAACCGTGACTTGTCAAGGCCTTTATTATTGTAATGTCTTATGTGGTGTCATACGTGGAGCACTTGAAATGGTCTCTATGAAAACTGAAGTAATATGGGTTCAGGATATGCTTTGTGGGGATGATGCATATGAATTAAATATTGAAACTTCTAGAGCAAGTTCCTGAAGAATACCCTTACAAGGATGATGAGTAATCTGTCAGGTGTCTACATCAAATTGGCTCAAAATTTACATGGTTCAAAAGGCATTTCTTCCCTTGGTGGACATGTAATTTTGGTTGTATCATTGTTAGTCCTTGCTCACCGAGGCCTAGATGGGTTCAATGATTGGTGAAGGAAATGACATGCTACACGTGATGAGTATAAGACATAACGAGACAACCATTGAGAGAAATTTCATGGGCAATGGAGTAACCCAGTCCTCAGCGAATAGTGAAGCAAACATACTCACCGGCCACCGAGCAAAGGATGCCCAGAACCACGAAGCATATAGTTGTTTGATCGACGACAAAGGGAAATAGAATGCCGATAAATTTATTAGCAGTCAATTCTTGGAGTTTTCTAAGACTGCAATGGAGGCCATCGACTATGTAGGACACAAAAATATGAAGGCCAAATGTTGTGGAACGAAGACAACACAACGTTAATATATGATACCATTTATAACTAGATTCGTTCCAAGAAAAAGCAATGTGAAAGGAAATGGTCATATTCTTCTCACCCATGTTCTCCAAGATTGAAAAAACAATCCAACGTTGATGATCGAGCATAATGAAGGATATATCATTTCTGAATTTGTCGGATGATCAAATTGAGGCAGGTAATTTACAGGGTCTCCTCCAGAAGCCACGAACGCATCTTCCAGCAACAACAACCCACAAAAAGAGGAACGTTTTCTCCAATTTGGCATTCTGTTCAAAGCTAATTCTCATTTCCAGAAAATTTTTAATCTTCTATATTCTGATTTGCTATTGAGATCCTCCAAGTTTGGTAATTAACAATGTATATTTTTTCAGCATGAAAAATACGGCTGGTTTATATTAATGTACCAGAGCATGTAAACAAAATGTCACTACAAGCAAAAAGAGAACAACTTCAGTCTGAGCACAGATCCTCATTATGATCATTACAAATAATAAAAGCAACTATCTCCAAATGAGATGTATACCACTTTACAGTTACTACAAGAGTTCTGTTCACTAACAACCTATTGATAGGAAATGTAAAGACCGAGTTGAAACATAAAAACCCTCAAAATATCTCCTGCGTATTACAAAGTAAAAACGTTGGCAATTGCTTCGGGCATTTAAAGTTTATGAGAACATGAGCCAACTTAATGTCCAGTGAAAATACAGTGATTTAAAACCACCAAAAACATCAACAAATGCCCAGCCGATACTGATGTCATAGGAAAAATTGAGAACAAAAACAGAGGAAAATAGATCCTAGTTGACCAAATTCAAATTGTTAATTTGATCAGGCCCTTTGCATTGGGGCTGAGGGAACTAATAAATTCATAACTTAAATATCCAAATATACCCTCCAGCCCTCTCTTTGATAAACGATCAACTTCCTCGTTTTTGTCCCTGCAGACATGACAAAATGATATAAAATTGAAAATTTTCTTTAGTGCATGTATCCGCCCAATCCAGTGAGTAATCAAGCCAGGATTTAGATTGGTTTTGAAATTCATATGATCAATGAGGGTTTTAAAATCCCCGAAAACCCACAAATTTTCCTCATTTAGAAGTATATATAAGTTGCTAGAATCGATGGATAGGGATATAGAGATATGTAGTAGCTGTGTGCAGATAAGGAGAGAAATGCATTAAGAATGAAGCAGTCGATCCATTGGAATGGTAGTTGCGCAGATTTCCAGAAGTCGAGGGAATAGAGAGAGTAGCTGTAGAATGAAGAGTCCGTCAATTAGAGGAGCTGCGCATTAGAAGAAGGAGATGCACATTAGAATGAGAAAGCTCTCAGATGTAATTCTTATTTCTCAGATGCAAAGAGTATGAGTCCGTCAATTAGAGGAGCGAAGTGTCTAAGATGCATAGAGACAGAGTTTCTCATGTAAAATCGATTTCTGAAGATGTAGATCCGGCATCAAATTGCCCAACAATTGATGTATTTGTTCATTAATGTTTGAAGCAATGGTTTTGATTTAATTTAATAAATTTTGGTTCTGCATTTATTTGTTTTTTTTTTATGTAAGCATTGTAATTTTTATTTTTAATGTTGGGTTAGTTTCATAATTTCTCCAGGGAGTGGCAAGGATCCACTGCAACCTGGAGTCGAGTCCTCATTCTTCATAAATTTAGGAATTGTTTAATTTATAGAGTTATATTTGTTTTAAATCGTTTTGTTTAATTTATAGAGTTATATTTTTAAATTGTTTTTCAATAGTATCTAATATTTCTTAATCTAAATTGTTTAATTTATATTTTGTTCTAAATTGTTTTTTTTAAATAGTATTTAATATTTCTTAATTCATCACTTAGATTATTATTTTGTTTTCCAGGTCTTGAGTTTGATTCAGGAGTAAGAACAAATTTTAATGCTTTGAGTTTTAATAATGGTTTGCCTTACTTAGTTTCTTTTAAATGTTGCAGGCTTGATATTCATTTGATTTGTTTATGCATTATGGGAATGCAACTAATAATCAGAGCCCTTTTAAATTAAAGTTTCTCTTATTTTTCATAGTTTGAGTGCGGATTTAATTGTGCATGTAGCGGTGACTTAAAGTGTTCATTATTGAGTGGGAGTTTGATTTAGTTTTTATTATAAGTTGCATACTTTTGAAGAGTGAGCTTGTCTTTGAATAAATTTGTTTCATTTAGATTTAAATATTTGAATTGAAGGTTTCTCATAGATTAATTGTAATGTTATTTTTAATAGGATATCTTAAATGCTATTTGACATAGAGTAAAGTAGTTTTTCTTCCAGCAATAATTAGAACTTACTTTGGTTTAGTGTGAATCTTGAATTTATTATGAAGTGTATTTTGAGTTAGTTTAATTTGTGAATTATCATTAGAATAATGTGTGCCTTTTGGTTATCTCAAGCTTAGTTTCAAGTGCTAGTTTCTACGTCAATGAGAGGAATAATTAGATGAAGGTTTTCTAAGTTATCATAGGAGATTTAAAAGTAGAATGCGAGTTCGAGAATGTTAGATGATTGAAGATTGTCTTGAATTTCATTATAGTTTAATTACAGTGTGGAGTTTGCAGTGAATGAAATTGGTTAAGTAGGTTTCCTTTCAAGATTGTTTATTTGCGAGAAGATGTGTGTTTCATTCTAGTGTTTAGTTTATCATTACAAAGGAATATATTTATACTTTGATCAGTAAGCTAAGCCAATACGCAGTACAACTTGCGTTTACGACTCTCGGATTGATAATTAATATTGAGAGGTTTAATCCGATAATTAAGCCGACCAACATTTTGGCGCCGTTGCCGGGGAGTTGTATTTTGGTGTCGTTACCGGGGAGTTGTATTTTGGCTCAAGTAAATTTTTTCTTTTAGAGTTTCAAGGGTATTGCAGGATGTCAAAGGGCAGAGAGTGTATGGTAAGACGTGTGTAAAGATCCACGCATCCACTATTGTGGGGTTGCTCCAAAGTCTGACCACCTTTCTTATCTCTTGAGCTTTTATTTCCTTATCTTGCTTATGTGTAGAAGTAGAAGCATGATTTAGACATTTAATTTCTGAATTACCTTGTTAAATAGCACTTTGATTCGACATTTTACTTTCATGCAAGTGTGGTGATTTGTATTTCAGTCAAAATATTTTAAAATTCATTTATCTTCATAATCCAGTCTTCAACGATATATCATTTTTGGGGTACTGTAAGAACCCTTGTGTACTAATCCATGAGATGACAAAATGTGCCAGCTGACTTGTTGAGAACAAGAAGATGGTATTTTGAGGAATCATTCAATGAGGAGTTTTTATGCTGCCATAGAGACGAACAACTCATCCGATGAAGAATTCACAAGTGCTGAATTTAATATCTTGCTTGAACATAAATTTAAATCTTTGATTTCGAAATTGGATGATTTGCAGGAACAAGATAAGGACGAAGAACCACTACTTATCCTTTGTGCCAATTGTCGAAAGAAACACTGCCTTGGAAAGTGTCCACTTAGCGGTCTGTAAGTTTGCAAAATTTGCGAGGATGGTCATGCAATCGAACATTTCCCATCACTGCCACGATTACGAAAGGTACTCAGGGAATGTAGTAAGGAATTGAATCAACTTCCAGGTATAACTCAAAACCCAACACCATTTGATACTTGGAATAATGATTATTTTCCTGAGAAGGTTCCTCTGCATGTTTATAATCCTGGAATTTCACGGAAAACTCTTGATCCTCCTCTAATTGAATATCCTACTTCATGGCCACAATGTCCCTCGCCTTGGCCCTCATCCGCGAGCCAAATATATCCATGGCGTCAAGAATCATTTGGATCTTTCTCTCTAGGGAAATATCCCCTGAAAATTCAATCATATGAGCACCAACAACAACCACAATTTATTTCCAATGCACCATTAATTTATCCTCTTCCATGGTCCCAGCTGTATGTGCAACCTTACCTTAACCCTCATCCATACCCTAACCATAGTCCATACCTTAATCCATACCATAGTCCTAATCCAAACCCTAATCCACACCCTAGACCTAACCCTAATTCTAATTTAAAGCCTAGACCTAACCCTAGTCCAAAGCCTAATCCCAATCCAAATCCAAACCTTAGTCCACGCATTAAACGAAACCCTAGTGAAAACCATATCCCAAACCACGTCATAAAACCTAATCTAAACCATCAAGTTGCACAACAATTTGAACCACCTATTCTTTCCGTGGATTTCGCTATTGAACAAAATGTCACACCTTCCATGTTGGGAAAAGGAATGAAATCAGAAACTTCCCCCATTACCGTAGAACATTCACCCCGGGAAGATGTAATTCAAAGAAAAAAAGAGGAGCAATCTTTCATTGGAACGTATTCTGAAAATGTTGTTAAAACTCAAAACCCTAGAATCTCTCTCAACCATTCTTGTCAATTTGAAAAGCAGATATTTGAGCCTGAAATTGAGGGATTTATCTTTTGTCTTTCACCAGATTCTTTGTGCCTCCAGGAGAGTGACTATCAAACTCTGGAAGACTTGCATCAGTTGGAGAATCATAAATATGTGGATTTCATTGAATCCTGGTTTCGAGCAGTCATCAACACATCTTGTTTCCTTAGCATTCAGAAACTCTTGATACCATATCAATTAAAGCAATTCATTTCTCATGCTTTCGTATGTCTTGAAGTCTATTCGTTAAAACTAAGCATGAGTATAATCAGCGTTTTGTTACGCACATGGATTCATTGGAAGTACTCCTATACTTAAACGAGAGTCTTTCGCCTCTTAGGGTAAAATAGGGTAGGAGAATAAATGAATAAAGATGTTATCATGCTATTAGGGTTTTGAATTTTAAATAATGCATGTTAAAACTACTTTTGATCCACATTAGTTGTTAATACACACATTTGTGACAAATATTCTCGAGTACAATTCACTCTAATACCTTATGATTTTGCAAAAGTAACCATGATTAATCACTCTAATAAGTTGTCGTCTCGGATATATATTTTCAATTTCCCTTAGAAGGTACTATTGGAAACCCCCTATGGCGGACCACTCTTGTAAAGATCATAATGAGCTATTTATGAGAACACTAGCATTCTTAACTCAAAGAATCTTTCAGTAATTGTCTGGGATATCTTTAACAAGTCTTTAGGGTAGAGGAATTAGCTAGCAATGATTAGTCATTAAAAACTTTTCACACCATCCTGTACTCTTAAGGAGTAGATCTGTCTCGCCACTTATTAAGTAACCTTTAAGGTTAATCATAATCAGACCTTACAAATATTTTGAGAAGGATAGGAGGTCTCGTGATGAGCTGACCTACCACGATCATGAGGCCTAACATGCATGACATTACTGCTCCTGGTCACCAAGCCAAAGTAATGGATTTCAACCAAAAAGCTGGAAGACAGGAGGTCTCATCATGAGCCAGCCTGCTCATCCATGTTACTTCTTGTGAGTGGCACTGCCATCAACTGGTTACCAAGCCAGGACAGTGGCCTTCATCTAAAAAGTCAAATAAGCTAACTTTGAATTTGTATATAGTAAGTGGGATACTGAATTTTCGCTAGGTTAAAAGACATCCCTGTCGAGGTTATGGACACCCGCGGGCAGCAGGGCCATGTCTGTGGTATTAAAGTTAACTGCATACTATGATTTGCTTGGTTATCCTTCTCTTTCCCTAAGACTCATCATTTTTCTTGGGCAATGGTTTTAAGACGATTTGGAGATGATGCTTTGATTTCTATCTTTTAAAAGTCAAGAATATTTGAATGATGTGGTACCCTTAGTGAAGGTAATCCTTTATACTAGATTAAGAGGAAATTTATTTTTGAATCCAGATAGCAACGTAATTTAGAGTGCTCGATAAAGAGGTTGCAGACTCACTTTAATTTTCATGGTATTCAGAGTAATGAATTACTCAATGATGACTACTCACAAGGTGTTGGTTTCCGAAAATGTGTATTGATTGTAGTTTCCTCTAAATATGTGCTGAATGACATAGGTACAAGATTTCTATTGTAGGTGCATGAAACCTGTGGTAGTATTTGTAAAATTGCACCTGTTCAGTAAAACTTGATTTTATCATAATACTTTGGGCAAAAAGAAAATTTGGGACAAGGTAATAGGTATATGCGATACCATTTTCTCCATCATGTCTACTTTTGGTACCTGATCTTGTTTTATCATTTCACATGGTTTTGGCTGGCATTGTAATAGTATGTTGAAGGCTAATGAAGGCATTTCATTATCAGGCATCTCCATCCTTACTTGCTAAAATCTTTGTTGACATTTTCCCTACCTTATTTCATCGTCTTAAAGGTTTTTCTTGCACGAGGACGTGCAAGAAGTTCAACGTGGGTGGATGTTGAGCTGCATCTTTGTCCAACTTTTTACGATTTTTATCAAATAAATACATACTTGTACCTAGTGTTTTTAATCATTATTAATCCATTATGTTGTTAATTAGAGGAATATAGAAATAATAGTTATTATTCTTGTTATTAGTTAATTTGATGAGTGTTTTTAATAAATTACTTCTTGGTTGTAGGAAGGTTCGGTGTAGGAATGCATTCGAGTGCAAATTCACCAAATGCATAAAGGCAACAGCTGGGTAGTTGAATTGTTGTAGGTGAGAATATCCAATTTGCGACCAAATGGATCAGAATCTCTAAATTCTGAGATGTGGGTTGTGTTCAGAGCACCATGTTTCTTGTAACCCAGAAACCGTTTGGCGAAATTTGGCCTCATGAAGGAGTTATTGTCAGGGGATGCAGTCTTTACAAATGTTGAACGTGTGAATGCAGAGCTCTTCACTCTCAAGCTATTATGTGCCAGCTTCTAACTGATTTTGAAGAGGTCGAAGAAGTTAATAAACACCTTGATCAAATGGGTTATAACATTGGCATTCGGCTTATAGATGAATTTCTAGCGAAATCAAATATTATGAGATGTGTTGATTTTAAGAGAAAGCATAAGCTATTGCAAAGGTAGGCTTCAAAATGTCCCTGGGGGTGAAAACAAGTGTAGCTAATTGAGATGCAGATGGGACTAAATGTAGTCTTATCCTTGAGGATAATCCTCTTGTAGACTTTGTTGAGTTACCCGAGACTGGTCAAGGCCTTTATTATTGTAATGTCTTATGTGGTGTCATACGTGGAGCACTTGAAATGGTCTCTATGAAAACTGAAGTAATATGGGTTCAGGATATGCTTTGTGGGGATGATGCATATGAATTAAAGATTGAAACTTCTAGAGCAAGTTCCTGAAGAATACCCTTATAAGGATGATGAGTAATCTGTCAGGTGTATGCTTCAAATTGGTTCAAAATTTACATGGTTCAAAAGGAATTTATGCCCTTGGTGGACGTGTAATTTTGGTTGTATCATTGTTAGTCCTTGCTTATCGAGGCCTAGATGGGTTTTTTATTAGTGAAGGAAATGACATGCTACACGCGACGAGCATAAGACATAACGAGACAACCATCAGAGAAATTTCATGGGCAATGGAGTAACCCAATCCTCAACGAATAGTGAAGCAAACATACTCACCGGCCACCGAGAAAAGGATGCCCAGAACCACGAAGCATATAGTTGTTTGATTAGAAACAAATGGAAATAGAATGCCGATAAAGTTATTAACAGTCAATTCTTGGAGTTTTCTAAGACTACAATGGAGGCCATCGACTATGTAGGAGAGAAAAATCTGAAGGCCAAAAGTTGTGGAACGAAGACAACACAACGTTAATATATGATACCATTTATAACTAGATTCATTCCAAGAAAAGGCAATGTGAAAGGAAATGGTCATATTCTTCTCACCCATGTTCTCCAAGATTGAAATAACAATCCAATGTTGATGATCAAGCATAATGAAGGATATATCATTTATGAATTTGTCAGATGATCAAATTGAGGCAGGTAATTTACAGGGTCTCCTCCAGAAGCCACGAATGCATCTTCCAGCAACAACAACCCACAAAAAGAGGAACGTTTTCTCCAATTTTGCATTCTGTTCAAAGCTAATTCTCATTTCTGGAAAATTGTTAATCTTCTATATTCTGATTAGCTGTTGAGATCCTCCAAGTTTGGTAATTAACAATGTATATATAAGTTGTTGGAATCGATGGATGGGGATATAGAGATATGTAGTAGCTGTGTGCAGATAAGGAGAGCGATGCATTAAGAATGAAACAGTTGATCCATTGGAATGGTAGCTGTGCAGATTGTTGGAAGTCGATGGAATAGAGAGAGTAGCTGTAGAATGAAGAGTCAGTCAATTAGAGGAGTTGCGCATTAGAAGAAGGAGATGCACATTAGAATGAGAAAGCTCTCAGATGTAATTCTTATTTCTCAGATGCATAGAGTATGAGTTCGTCAATTAGAAGAGTGAAGTGTCTGAGATGCGTAGAGCCAAAGTTTCTCATGTAAAATCGATTTCTGAAGATGTAGATCTGGCATCAAATTGCCCAGCAGCTGATGTATTTGTACATTAATATTTGAAGCAATGGTTTTGATTTAATTTAATAAATTTTGGCTCTGCATTTATTTGTTTTTTAATGTAAGCATTGTAATTTTTATTTTAACGCTGGGTTAGTTTCGGACTTGCTCCAGGGAGTGGCAAGGATCCACCGCAACCTGGAGTCGAGTCCTCATTCTTCATAAATTTAAGAATTGTTTAATTTATAGAGTTATCTTTTGTTTTAAATTGTTTTGTTTAATTTATAGAGTTGTATTTTTAAATTGTTTTTTAATAGTATCTAATATTTCTTAATCTAAATTGTTTAATTTATATTTTGTTTTAAATTGCTTTTTTTAAATAGTATTTAATATTTCTTAATTCAACACTTAGATTATTATTTTGTTTTCCAAGTCTTGAGTTTGATTCAAGAGTGAAATTTTTTTAATGCTTTGAGTTTTAATAATGGTTTGTCTTACTAAGTTTATTTTAAATGTTGCAGGCTTAATATTCATTTGATTTGTTTATGCATTATGGGTCTGCAACTAATAATTAGAGCCCTTTTAAATTAGAGTTTCTCTTATTTTTCGTAGTTTGAGTGCGGATTTAATTGTGCATGTAGCAGTGATTTAAAGTGTTCATTATTGAGTGGGAGTTTGATTTAGTTTTTATTATAAGTTGCATACTTTTGAAGAGTGAGCTTGTCTTTGAATAAATTTGTTTCATTTAGATTTAAATATTTGAATTGAAGGTTTCTCATAGATTAATTGTAATGTTATTTTTAATAGGATATCTTAAATGTTATTTGACATAGAGTAAAGTAGTTTTTCTTCCAACAATAATTAGAACTTACTTTGGTTAAGTGTGAATCTTGAATTTATTATGAAGCGTATTTTGAGTTAGTTTAATGTGTGAATTATCATTAGAATAATGTGTGCCTTTTGGTTATCTCAAGTTTAGTTTCAAGTGCTAGTTTCTAAGTTAATGAGAGGAATAATTAGATGAAGGTTTTCTCAGTTATCATAGGAGATTTAAAAGTAGAATGCGAGTCCGAGAATGTTAGATGATTGAAGATTGTCTTGAATTTCATTATAGTTTAATTACAGTGTGGAGTTTGCAGTGAATGAAATTAGTTATGTAGGTTTCCCTTCAAGATTGTTTATTTGCGAGAAGATGTGTGTTTCATTATAGTGTTTAGTTTATCATTAAAAAGGAATATATTTATAATCTGATCAGTAAGCTAAGCCAATACGCAGTACAACTCGCGTTTACGACTCCTAGATTGATAATTAATATTGAGAGGTTTAATCTGACAATTAAGGCGACCAACACATACCTTGGGAGGTATTCATAGCCCATGAATTCTTCACAAGCCCACAACCTTCCCATCCACCAAACTTGCCCTCATCATCTACACAAGTGTCCTCACCTCAAGAAAACATCCCTTCCTCCCCTTCTCTTAATGCATCAGGTGAAGAAGGAAGTGGCAATGAAGAATCAAGTGAAAATGAGGGAGATAATGATAATGAGTCCAACCAAAATGCAGAGGGTGAGAGTGAAAATAAATCAGTCCAAAGTGAGGTGAAGGTAGATGATGAAGAAGGAACATATGAGGAAGAGACAAATGATAAGGCAGAAACAGAAAATGATAATGGAGCAGAGACAAAAATTGATGAATAGGAAGAAGAAGGAAATGATGAATGGACAGAAACAAAAGGTGAAAAAGAGACAGAGGCAGATGATGAAGATGAAAACAATGAGCAAGGCCATGATGAAAATAGTGAGAAAAACAGTGACAAAGAGGTAGAGGACATGGAAATAGAGGAAGAGGATGACAATGTAGAAGGTATGGAAGAGGATGACACTGATAAAGATAATGATAGTGAGGAAAATGGAGAAGCTAAAGGCAACATAGATGAAGATGAAAAAAGTCAGGACAATGCTCCACCCAAACTAGCAATAGGTTGTCCCACCCCAAGAATGGGCCCAGAGTTCAGTGGTCCCCCAACTGAGAGAGGAGGTACGTAAAGAGGATTAGACTACCCCCGAGGCACGGATGAAACCATATATCTTCCACTCAATGGTGGAACTAAAGTAATCATAGATGGCGAAAATGAGGTAGAGGATCCAATCGAACAAGTCATTTGACCAATAATGACTATAGGTCAAACAACAAGTCGAGACACGTCAACCACATTCGAAATGAATGGGACAGAAGATGGAGGAATACACGTTAATCAAATGGGATCTGGAAGTAAGGATGTGGCACCGGAAGCTCTAGAAATAATATTTTCCAAAGAGGTATACCCTTGTGGAAGCGGATATAAAACTTAACTAAATGATACTTTGGCCCCACTACCTGAATCGTGAGGTGTGGAGCTGAAGAATTTTCCCTTAGAGAGAAATACATATGAGGAGGCTTCCGGGATATAGTTTCTAGTGGTTTCCTGTAGAGTACCGTGAGGAGCACTCACGAATGGAACATCATCAACATTGGATGCCATTTCGTCAGGAAATAAATGATAGAAAGTAGAGTGAGATGGTACTAGATAAGCATTAATGGGAATTTCAAGTTGATCAAAAGCATTATAAACCTATTGAGGTGAGACCAAAATTGGATCAAAGAGCAGATTCTCAGGAAAGACTGTAAAATTTGCAGATGGTTCAGGGGCCAGGACACACTAGAAAATCAAGGGGAAACCCTAACTTTTTTATCTAATTTTGAATGTTAGTTTTGTTGTGCTAATTTCATCTCAAGATTTATAAATAATTTGCTAATATTTATGCTTTATGTGCATAGGTTTCCTTGGTATTCAAAAGTGTCAAACAGGTAAAGGAGCTGAGTTTTAAGTTAAATTTAAGAGCATAAAACATGAAAAACAAATGTTTAACAACAAAAAAAACAAGTACAACAAACCATCACAATTGATCCATTAACACATTGTTTTGATGAAGGAGTTCACCCCTCCCGGGCTACATCTCCTTGGTCTAGCTTCCATGGCTTTGGCCTCCATATTAGCTCAAATGTGCAAAGAAATGCCATTTACATTCACCTACAGCTCGTGAAACCTGCTTCAATGTGTCCAAAATGTCAAAATCATCCATAAATGACTCTTCTTGCTCTCAATTTGGTTGAACTTTACCAAAGATATGGCCAAAAGAATTTTGCCTAGTAAACTGCCTCCAAAACTAGAGAAGACTCTAGAAGACTCCAGTTAGGGCTGCCAAATTTGGGGCAGCGCCTAAATTGGTGGGTTCGTCGAATTTACCACCAACTTAACTACAGTTTAATTAAATTTAAAATTGGATTAACTATGGGTTTAACAATGTGTTTAGGGTGCATTAAGCGCGTTTAGTACTAGCGCTGTGGTGAGGTTATATGGCAAAGACATATGAGGAGGGGGCTGGCCCCCTCTTTTCTGCTGTCGAAGTAACCATGTGATAATAAGTATATATGGCGGACATAACATCTTAAGAACTATTGCTGTGGCTTATTGGTATTGTCGACGTGTTGTGTGGGGGAGGTCATGGGGTTGAGCCCCGACCTCCACCCAAACTTGTACATAAATTTTTTGCCACTGGATATACATGTTCCAAACCTTAGGTTATAATAAAATTCGACCCGACCTTTGGAATATATATGCGAACATACCAACCTTTGAATTTGGGTTTAAAATCAATATGCCCCCACATATATATAAAAATCAAACTTTATAATATTTAAAATGCGCCCACCATATGACATAGTTGGACCATGGCATATAAAAATGCAATTCATGCTTTGGATAGGGTACACTATAGGGGGCACATGGTGGTCCCTAGCTGCACCACGTGTGAGCCTCTGGTTGGACCTTTCCAACCATATAAAAAAAATTCTCATTCAACCTTAGGAGAAAATATAAAAAAAATTCACCTTCAAAGCTCACTGGAGAATCCTGCAGTGACACTTGTCACAACGTAATTGGGAAAAATTGAAGAATATTCCATGAATATACATTGTATTCTGACTGGGCTGCCATGTCATCATTTTGTCATTTTTTGCAAATTTTTTAACTGTTTAGGAAAGTGAACAATAGGCTCTATCTTCTTCATCCGGACTCTGTTTTCGATGAAACGAATTGCACCAGATTCTTGGCAACGAGCTGTTTGCTGTCGTTCAGTCTCCATTCAATTTTGAGCACTTTAATTTTTGAGATTTTACACTGAGAACCTAACCATTCCTCCCCATTAGAATCCTTTTGGACCCCAAAAGCTCTTTGATTACTGATCACGTGGATGAGGGTACAGTCCCCTCACCCTTTCAGTCTCAATCCACTAAAACTTTCCCATTTTGATCAACTGGAGATTTTCACAAAAAACTTAACTTTTTTCTTGACTCTTGTGACCCTCTCTTGATGTTGTTGACATCGTCATGCTACAATTTCTGTTAGGTCCCTATATTACTAGCATAGTCCCTTATTGTTGTTAGTGTAACCCCCTATTTGTTATTGTTGTACCCATGTAACCCCAATATTGTTATTATTGTGCCCTTACATTATTATTGTTAGGTTGGCTAGGATTATATTGTCACCCCATGGACTCATATATATAAAAGGAAGTTTTTTCATTTGTATCATCCAAGAATTGTTTATTTATGTAATGTATTGGAGGTTTCCCCCTCGAAGTGGCTGATTTCTAAGGCGTTGATCTCTCTTATCTTCTATTTTTGGAGCTGGTTTCAAAATATTTGGTATCTGAGCTTTGGATTCTAGGGTTTTGCTGCTCCAAACAGGTCATCATGGTATTTTCGCTATAAATTTTTTTTCTAAGAAGATTCAAAATCTGAAACTTTTACAGAGCGAAGCCGAAATCTTGAAGAACATCATGTAAAAATTTTAGATGATGGTTCAAAAATTTTTCAGAGATATGATATGTGGAAGTTAGGATTGTTTTAGACTTCTGAATTTCACCTAAAATAGGCCATCGTGGAATTTGCGCTATAATTTTTTTTTTTTTTTTTTTTTAAATTTTTTGCGAAGGTTCAAAAGCTGAAATTTTTACAAAGAGAAGCTGAAATCTTGAGGAAATTCCTATAAAAATTTCATATCTTGGTTCACAATATTTTCGGAGATATGATCTATGGAATTTAGGGTTTGTTCAGGCTCCTAAATTTCATCTCAAAGAGGTGACCGTGGGAAAATCATCATAACTCTGTCTCTGAGCATCGGATTGGAATTTTGTAAAAGGTGGCCACAAGTACATGGACTGTAGTTCCCTGTATATCTATTTTAGAGCTGAAGGAGGAAACACTGACACGTGGAATGTCATACAAGTTCGCTCTACTGAACCAGTCCATAACTAGGTAATTTTGGGAGATTGGGCACAACTTTTCCTTGAAGAATCCAAATCAGGTCAGAATTGTGGCATTAGAAAGAAGATTCAGAGTGCTACTGCAAGGCCGAATTTTAGATATTGAAGATCCAAAATCACATAGATAATTCAATTTCAATATTGAGCTCCTCAAAAGCAAGAAAAAGGTGTGTATTTTTTTCTTCCGACTTGCATAAGTCTTGTTTGAAGAATCAATTTGAATTTATTCCAAGGGCATATTGTAGAATAGATATCAGTATTGGGTTCTAAAATGCCCCCTAAAAACAATTCAACAGCCATTAAGCCTTCAAAAGGCTCTACTATGTATCATGAAGATGAAGAAATGCAATATGTCATATCAAAATTACAAGAGCAAGTGCACCAAATTTCACTTTTGCAAAGAACAACAAAAAATGAAATGGATGTTTTGAAGAAAATCGTGGAAGCTAAGATTGATGGTTTGAAGAAAGTCATGGAAGCTACGATGGATGGTTTGAAGAATGGTATGGAAGAAAAAATGGAAGGTTTGATGGAAGACATGGAAGGTTTGAAGGAAGGTTTGTCAAAGTTGATACAAGAAATGATTCCTAATGGCGAAAAGATAGTAGAGGAAACTCATGATGAGAACAAATAAATGTTAATCATGATTTCATAAACTCTAATATTGGATTGAAGAACCACCATATTCCAAATATGGATATGAGGAATTTGATGGCAAGGATCTCGTAACATGGATACTACAGATGGAGCAATATTTTGATCTCAATAATGTGAAAAACACACAAAAGGTACGCATTGCAACTTTACATTTAGAACAAAATACATTTGTATGGTATCGATGCCTTTGCTCCCATAAAAAAATTGTCACTTGGTCAATTTTTACGAAGGAAATGATAACACATTATGAGGATACAAAGAGCAACACCTCCTTTAGCCAATTGATAAATCTCAAACAAAAGGGTTCATTAGTGGAGCACATTTAGGACTTCCAAAAATTGAATATAAGGGTAACTGATATTCCAGAGGAACACAAGATTGATTTATTGATAGGGAATTTAAATGATAACATCCAACATGAAGTTCGTGTTTGGGAAGCTGATGCATTGGAGAAGGCATTCATGCAAGTAAAATTGAATGTAAAATTATGGCGACAAGGAAGCCTACCACTCACATATATAAAGATGGAAGTGTTACTACTTCTAGACTTCCAAAACCTACAAGGTTGACACCACAACAATTTGAAGAAAAAAGAGAAAAAGGGCTTTGCTACAGTTGTGATAGAAAATACACTAAAGGTCATAAGTGGGCTGAGAAGAAATTATTTTACACAGATTGTGAAGAGGGGGAAGAAAATGAACAAGAAACTTCAAAAGAAGAGGATATACACTAGGAACCAACCCTAGAAGAAGAAGAAATTAGTTCGACCAGATCATGTAATGCATTGGCAGGAATTACCACTCCTCAAACTCTCAAGATAGAAGGACATTTCAAGAAGAAAAAGGTAATAGTGCTGATTGATTCGAGTAGTTCCCATAATTTTATTCATTGTAAGGTAGCCAAGGAATTGAATTGTTTCCTATACCCAACACCAGAATGTCAAGTGATGGTTGCAAATGGAGGAACTATAAATTGTTTTAGAAAATGCCATAATATAAAGCTAGCCATGGGGCAATATGTATTGAATAGTCCAATGTTTTCCATTCCAATGGTAGGTGTTGATGTTGTACTAAGAGTACAATGGTTACAATCTTTGGGGATGGTAGCTTTTAATTTTCAAGAAATTTTCTTGAATTTGTTTTTGGAAGGAAAGGAAATTTAATTATGGGGTATCGCAATGAAGCCAGGAAAGATAATAAGCTCTAATGTCATGAAAAAGCTTCTAAAGAAAGAATAACGAGGCGTAATTGCACAATTATGCTCACTATAAGTTCCAACATCAAAATCATCTATTTCTCCAGATCTCCAAAAAGTCTTGGACACTCATTCTAAGGTTTTTGAAACTCCCAAAGGACTCCCACCTATTCGTGATCATGATCATGCTATTCATTTGATTCCACGAAGTGTTTCTCTGAACATCAGGCCTTACAGATATCCTTATTTCCAAAAGAGCGAAATTGAACGTATGATTGCAGAAATGATAGAGGCTAGTATAATTCAATGTAGTCAAAGTTCTTTCTCTGCTCCAGTAATATTGGTTCATAAGAAGGATGGATCATGGTGCATGTGTCCGGGTTATAGGGAGCTCAATAAATTAACTATTAAAGATAAATTTACCATTCATGTGATTGATGAATTATTGGATGAATTACATGGAGCATTTTAGTTTACCAAGTTGGATCTTCGTTTAGGATATCATCAAATTAGAATGAAGACTGAAGATATTCCGAAAACAACATTTTGAACTCATGAGGGTCAGTATGAATTTTTGGTCATGCCTTTTGGCCTTACCAATGCACCTTATACATTTCAAGGGTTGATTAATTCCATTTCCAAACCCTTCTGTAGAAAATTTGTGCTAGTATTTTTTAATGACACACTATTCTACATCAGGTCTTGGAAGGAAGACCCATTGCTTTTGAAAGCCATGCAATCAAAGGAAAGTATTTACAGAAATATATTTATGAGAAGGAAATGTTGGCAATAATACATGCACTAAAGAAATGGTGACCTTATCTAATCGGAAGACACTTCAAGGTAAAACTGATCATGATAGTCTTAAGCAATTTTTGGAACAAAGACTATCTTTAGAAGAGCAGCAAAAATGGGTCACAAAGATGTTGGGTTATGACTTGAAATCATCTACAAAAAAGGGAAGCTAAATGTTGCTACAGATGCACTCTCAAGAAAGGATGAAGAGGTGGAAGCATTGCTTTGTGCCATTTCTATTACCCAATGAGATTGGATAACCGAAGCAAGGGATGAATGGATGAAGGACGAAGAAGTGTGGACACCCATTTAAAAGTTGCAACAAGATCCTAGTACATCTGATACATTTAGTTGGAAAAATGATTTCTTATGGTACAAATATCGCTTATATATTTGAAAGAATTCCCAACTAAAACAAAAGATTCTTTTGGAATTTCACACTTCTCCTTTAGGAGGACACTCAGGATTTTTAAAAACTTACCACAGTGTGAAGAAATAAATTTTTTGGGATGGCCTTAAATCTGATATTCAAAAGTTTATGTTGGAATGTTTGGTTTGCTAGCAAAATAAAGTTGAGACAATTAAGACCCCTGGTCTTCTACAACCTTTATCCATTCCAAGTCAACATTGGGAGGAGAGTTCAATGGATTTTATCACAGGTTTACCTAAGTCCGAAGGAAAGAGTGTCATCATGGTGGTAGTTGATGTTGGAAATACTGAAGGGGGGTGGGGGGTGAATTAGTATTCCTTTCAATTAGTATTATTATTAATATTTCAGAGCATTAGTTAATCTTCAATTATTATCAGTGTTTGTACAATGATAACAGTAAACAAAAGGAACACAAATTCACATAGTTTTTAAGGTGGAAACCCTCTCTGGGAAAAAAACCACCTGAATTATTTTCTAATAATTCTTTAATATTCAACTCCAACTGAAAATAAAGCTCCAACTTCCTAGAATCTAGAAAAGCATTCTTCTCCAGCTCCCAATGGATGGATGCTCCAACTCTCGAGATTCTTCAATAGTCAACTGAAGGGATGGCCCAACACCCAATGAGCTACAAGCCACCCTGGCACCACCCTACCAACCTGAAGTTTTCATAGGCTTGAACCTATTGGTGAATTCATGCACCAGCCTAGCACCATCTTACCACCTTATAGAAGAATAAAAGAAGAATGGACTCCCGTACCAGGGAAAATGGTCCACTTTGCAATGACATAGAATGGTGTAGAAGAAGAAGACACACTAGACCATAACCCAAAATATGACACAAACACCTAATGATGATCCTAGACCTCCCGACACTTCATCTTCAACTCTTGGCAGATAGACACTTGTACAATTTTTACAATGATGCATTTATAATGACTCAGTACAATGATACATTTATAAATACTGTATGCAGTGCTACCCACTTGAAGACTTCATGTGGTGAGCTTCTTGTTGTTGTTCTACACCTTGATTGCTGCTCTTGTCATGCTACCCTCTGCTACACCTTGATTTTCTTTGTTTCCCTAGAAAGTCTAGTCCTTTGTAGCCCTTGAAAACAAATAATCTAGCTTTTTCTTGCCTTCTAGGATCTCGATATTGAATCTGGTGTATCTCTGTTATTTCAGATCCCCAATATGTGATTTTTGGTTTTGTAGTATTCCTTTGAGTCTTCTTTCCAATTCCATAGGTCTGATCCAATTTGGATTATTCAAGAGAGAGTTATGCCTAATCTCTCACAGTGGCTTAATTATGGAATGGTTCAGTAGAGCTAACTTGTACGGCACGCCACGTGTCACTGTTTCTTCATTCAACTCTGAAATTGATACAAAGATAACAAAATTTTGTGCACTATTTGCCACTTTTTACAAAATTCCAATCCAATACTCAGAGAGAGAGTTATGATGATTTTCCCAAGGTCACTTCTTTGAGATGAAGTTTAGGAGCCTGCAAAAACAATGACTTCCAAAGATCATATCTCCAAAATTATTGTGCACCTTGATATGAATTTTGTACAGGAGCTTTCTCAGGATTTCAGCTTCACTTCATAAAAAATTCAGCTTATGAACCTTTGTAGAAAAAACGATATAACACAAATTTCACAATGACCTGTTTCAGGTAGAGAAATCCCTGCATAAGGAGGATATGAGGATCAAAATTTATATAAAAAGGCTTAGGTTGAGAGGGGCTTCAACAAGTGAACGTGGGAGGGATTTTAGGAGCTTAAATATTATTAATTATTGAATTTTCAATGACCCATGCCACAACCCCATGGGGTTTTAGCCCACTAACTGGGGTTAAAAACTTCAAACTTGAATATCTCTCAAAGCGTGAAGAATTATATGGTGTGACATATATCAACAGAAAAATCTCGACAGGTAGAAAACATCAAAAATATTCTTGACCCAAAATATAGTAATTTCGTAGGTAAAAATTACCATGCAATATCAGGGTAGCCCCTGGTGTTGCTTGGGTTGACATCAATGACAACCACTGATCAACAATTGATAGACTTACCAAGTATGCACACTTTTGTGCATTATATCATCCATTTAAAGCAAGTACAGTTGCTACTGCATTAATGGAAACAAATCAAAAGCTACATGGAAACCCAAAGATTATTGTAAGTGACAAAGATCCCATTTTTACTAGAAATTTTTGGACGGAATTATTTTCTTGTTTGGGTACTCAACTAGCTCATAGCTCATCTTATCAGCCTCAATCTGATGGTCAAACTGAGATAGTGAATAAATGTTTGGAAGGATATCTTCATTGTTTTGTATCTGATAAGTAAACATAATGGGTCAAGTGGTCACCTCTCGCTGAATGGTGGTATAACACTTACTTCCATACTGCAGCAAAAATGACCTGATTTATGGCACTTTATGGATATCATCCAACGTCCATCACATATTCTTTAAGAGAAAATTCTAAGGTTCACAGCAGTGGAAGATCACATCGAGCATCAACAAGAATATATCCAACTCTTAAGGGATAACCTAAATTTGGCACAAAATCGAATGAAACAACAGGCATATCAACATCACAGCGAGAGAAGTTTCGATGTAGGAGACTGGGTATTTTTATGGCTACAACCATACAAAAAAATGTCCCTCAAGCAAGCTAAGAAGGATAATAAATTATCGCCAAACTACTATTGTCATTACAAGGTGTTGCAAAAGATTGGTACTATGGCATACAAATTGGAGCTTCATACTTCTTCGCGAGTGCATCCAGTTTTCCATGTTTCATGCTTAAAGAAGGTTATAGGGGACAAAATTCCAGTTCAAACAATATTGCTAGAACTTGATGAGGAAGGAAAAATCATATTGGAACCTAAAGTAGTCACGGAAACAAGAACTCGTCAGCTAAGGAATCGATCAATTTCAGAGTATCTCATTAAATGGAAGAACTTACCCACTGAAGATTCTACATGGGAGGATGAGAATTTTATATAGAAGCATCCAGAGCTACTCAAGCATTGAAGGAGAGGGGCATGTTAGGTCCCTATATTACTAGCATAGTCACTTATTGTTGTTAGTGTAACCCCCTTATTGTTATTGTTTTAACCTTGTAACCCCAATATTGTTATTATTGTGCCCTTACATTATTATTGTTAGGTCGACTAGGATTATATTGTGACCCCATGGACTCCTATATATAGAAGGAATTTTTTTCATTTGTATCATCTAGGAATTGCTCATTTATGTAATGTATTGGAGGTTTCCCCCTCGAATTGGCTGATTTCTAAGGCATTGATCTCTCTTATCTTCTATTTTTGGAGTTGGTTTCATAACAATTTCCATGAATTTGCAAAGAAATAAGCTATTCTTGCAGAAACACACTTGTTCCTACCTTGGTCATAAATCGAAGGAAACTTAAAATTTTCCCTTTCAACTGTCTAAAATTTTTCCAGTCCATAATGGCCTTTTTTATATAAGCTAATGGATATAAATGCCTTTTAATGGAAAAAATAAAAATTGACCAAGACATAGAGATCTTACTGTAGTTTTTAATCTCTTCTTGAGTCCTTGCTTCCCACCATACAAGTGTAGATCCTTCCATCCTCAAAAAAGCCAATTGAATCTTTATGTCATCTTCATAAAGGTTATGAATTTTGCAATATAACTCCAATTGACGAATCCAATAATTAAGCCTCTCTGTATTTACCTCGCTATTATACATTGGAAGCTCAAATTTAACATCAAGTTTGAGTAAGGGAGGTTTTCCTTTTGTGGTATTTGAATGAGTATGGGCAGTTTTTGTGGTGGAAATGGAATATGATGCTGATGGAGAAGATAAGGATGTTGATGAAGGTGGTGGAGATGAATGAGGCTTTCCTCCACTGCTCTTTGAATCCTTATCTTCATCCTTCTTGCCTTATGAGGTTCCCTCTCCATGTGGAGACTTACAATTCTGTCCAACCATCCTTGTGTCCCTCTCTTCAAAGAGGATCCTAACCCTTTCAGTTAGTTCATAGAAAGCCTTATTGTATGCTTCCTCTTCTGAAATACCTCCAGTCTCTACAAAACCTAACATGATGGCTATGGATTCAAGCTCAAATTTTGGTACAACTTGTACCTCTTCAATATCAATTTCTTGAGATAAAAATTGAGGTGCTTCAAGTGCAGCTGTGAGTGAAAATTTGGGTGGAGATGGTGCTCTTGTGGCTCTCCTTCTTTTGGTCCTAATCTCAGGACTTGCAACCAACAATTTCCCTTCACCTCTCTACAACTTCAACCTTGTAAGCATCACAAATTTACAACCATTAAAACCCTACTTGCACAAAACTCAAGAAAATCAAGAAAATAAACTTTGCAACCTTTGCTCTGATACCAACTTGAACTAATTTTGAACATTAGTTTTGTTGAGCTAATTTCATCTTTAGATTTATAAACAATTTGCTGATCTTTATGCTTTATGTGCATAGGTTTCCCTGATGTTCATGAGTGTCAAACATGTAAATGAGCTGAGTTTTAAGTTAAATTCAAGAGCATAAAACATGAAAAATAAATGCTGAACAACAACAACAACAACAAGTACATCAAAACATAACAATTGATCCATTAGCACAATGTTTTGATGAAGGATTTCGCCCCTCCTGGGCTACATGTCCTTGGTCCAACTTCCATGGCTTGGGCCTCTGTATTAGCTCAAATGTGCAAAAAAAATTTGGTTACATTCACCTATAGCTCCTGAAACGTGCTTCAATGATCTCAGTATGAATATTAGTGTTGCTGTGCTAATTTCATTTTCAGATTTAAAATTTACTTACTGATCTTATTCTTGATGTACAAGTTTCCTTGTTGCTTATGTGTGTCAAAAAGGTAATTTAACTGGGTTTTTATTAGTGAATTCAAGAGCATAAAGTATGAATTTAAAATGCTGAACAACAACAACATAAAGAACAAAAATCCATCACAATTGATCCATTAAAACAAAGTTTTGATGAAGGAGCTCACCCTGCCTGGGCTACATCTCCTTGGTCTAACTTCCATGGATTGCGCCTCTGTATTAGCTCAATAGTGAAAAATTTGTTGTTTACATGCATCAAATTCTCCTAAAACATACTCCAATGAGTTCAGAATGTCGAAATCTATCAGAAATGACTATTCATTTTATCAATTTGGCCTTCAACTGATCTAGGCATGGCCTTCCTTCCTGTTGGCCCTAGGCTTCAAAATTATTCAAAGTGACAAAAACACCTATATATTTGCTCCTCTGTCTCTGAAATCTATTCCAATGTGTTCAGAGCATGCCAATCTATTAGGAATGACTCTTATTGAGCCAAAATTGGTTGAAAATTGCTCAAGATATGGTGTAATAAATTTTTCCTAGATTCCTCCTCCAAATCTGGAGAAGACTCCAGATAGCTCCCCCAAATTGGAGATTCCGCCAGAATTATTGGAGTCCGCTAAAAATAAGCCACATTAATCTCCAAGTTTAATAAAATAACACCTGAATTAAAAAGGTCGTAAGAACGAATTAAATGGCGCATAAGCGCAATTATACAAATTTCATATTAATAACATTAAACATGGGTTAGTGCGTAATTAATTTGCAATTTAAGTTTAAATCCCACCATTTTAAAATTCTGCTCCCGCCTGGTTTTGTGGAGAGGTCGTATGGGAGGGGGCCGGGCCCCTCCATTCATGTCGTTGGAGACCACATAAACTTTAAATAAATGTTGGGTGCTATGTTTATTAAGAACCATGCGATGACCCGTTATTATGGAGGCACGTTCGTAGGCGGGAGTTCGTGGGGTCGAACCCCGACCTCTGCCCATAATTTGAATAATTTTGCTCCAGACTTTGGATATGGACTTTTCCAATGTATTAACCCATAGTTAAATGAAATACACCACACCACCGATATATAAACATTACCCAAACCTTATAACTTGTAGCCACCATAATTCAAATTTGGATTAGTGTAATATGGTCTGAATTAATATAATATGCACCCTCCCATAATAGAATTGAAACCTTAGGATAGTAACATCTATATGCCACCATATAAATTAAATCCAACCTTAGACCTTAGAACAATACCAAATGCGGACTTTGACCACCATATAATTAAATTAAACCATAGGATAAATATGAAATTTGAGCCAAACCTTGGAGAGGGGGTCCACCAGAGAGGACACATGGTGGTCCCTGGTTGGACTGTCCTCCCAAATAATAAAAAAATTCAAATTCAACATTAGGAGCAGATCCTTAAAAAATTTCACTTTCAAACCAAACTGACGAATCTAGTTGTGAGACTTGTCACAGTGCCACTGGGGATAAACTGAAGAATATTCCATGCATGTTGAGTGGGCTGCCATGTCATCAACCTGACACTGTGCTGCAATTTTTTTTTTTAAATATGCCTGTTCAAAACGACGGTCAGCAGGCTATAACTTCTTCATCCGAAGTTGGTTTTCGACGAAACGAGTTGTGTTGGATTCCTGGCGACAGGCCGGTCGCTATCGTTTAGTTTCCAATAAATTATGAGAAATTTCATTTTTGAGCTAAATACTAAGGTTGTGATCATTCCTCCCCATTAGAAGCCTTTTTCGCCCAAAAATATCTCTGATTATTGATCATGTATATGAGGGGATTGTTCCCTCACCCTTCTAGTCTCTATCCACTGAAATTTTCCCAATTTCATCATTTGGAGCTTTTCACAAAAAATTAACTTTTTCCTTGATTCTTGTGACCTTCTCTTGCTGTCATTAACACCATCATGCTGAAAATTTCCTGGATTTGCAGAGCAACAAGCTATTCTTTCAAAAACCATCTTGTTCCCCTTGGTCATTAATGAAAGGAAATTTAAAGATTGTCTCACCTTGCACACTGTCACCATGGCGATACTTAGTTGCTCTTGCTTTTTACTCGCGTCGTCTCTTGACCAAGTATCTTCACCATTTCCATGTACCTTTTGGAAACCATAAACATGCATTTGTGAAACCCATGCCTTCTTTTCCAAGATGCTTTGTCACTTTCTCTTTGACCTTTGCACTCTCTTGCACCGGCATTTTGTTTCCAACACTACTCAACACTGATGCTGAATGCTACAAATGTTTTACATATTTTTCACCTCCTTTCAAAGGAAACCTGTTAGAATCCTAAAACATCTCATTACAAGCATAAGCATATTTTGAAAAGTTTGATTCAAAACATCTCTTTGTCTGATCATCAACAATGTCAAATTCTGACTTGCATTCACTATCCTCTTCATTTATCCTGCATGTATAAGAGACTAACTTGTATTATTTTTATTCCCTCTAATTATGTACTCAATACCATCTTTAAACAATTATTATCATGAAGATGAAATATTTCTTTCCTATCATAAAGATAAGGACTTCCCAATACAATACCTAATATCTCAAGCGGCACCACATCAAGTTCAACTTCATCAAGAAAGTTTGAATTCATGGCGATCTTAGTATGCACTTCCTTGTAACCTGCAAGTTTGGATTCTTGCATATCCAACCCAAAGGATATGGTCTTGGATGTTTTATAGTTTCAAGGCCTAGCTGCTTAACCAAGTCTTTGGAAATCAAGTTAGCTTGTGACCCACTATCAAAAAGTGTATCAATATTGGTATGTTTAGAGACAAATCTAATATGGAAAAGTTATATTCTTGTATCTTCATCATGAGTGACATTTGAACAATTTTAAGAACTAGTCCCTTTGGAGGCTGTACCCCTTACAACCATTCCTATAGCCACACCTTCTACAACAAGTACAACAGATGGAGGTTAAGAGCTCACCAAAGCAGTGCAAAATTTTTCAATTCAGATAGAAGAGTTAAAGAAGCTTCAGGACCAAGTGAAAATGTTGCAGGATTAGAAGTCCAAAACTGAGAGCTCACATGCAGCTGAAGCCTAGAGAGCACATAAGTTAATAGAAAGGTTACAAAAGTCTGAGAGGGATCATCTATAGGAAACACCTTGGGCCAAATCAAAGAGATAATTTGGACATGTATCATTGACTCAATCAATAAAATATAGCTCTGCATACAGATCATACTTGAGCAGAAAGAATTGATACAGAAAGCCAATGATGCCATCAAAACCGTCAAAGAAAACCTTGGAGACATGCCAACCACTGCCAACAACATTACCAAGTTCTTAAATTCCAAGAACATGTATGAGTAGGATGAATTAGGAGTTGAAGATAGGACATAGTCAATTTTGGAGGTAAAGAAGGTTCTTACAAAGAGAAACCTTATTGTACAACTGGAGGAAAAATGTCATAGCTTAGAGATAGTTGTAAACATATTTTTCAGTAGGATAGAACCTTTAACTCAGAAAGGTCATCCTTCCCTATTTTAATAAATGAAAAACTGGTTACCATAGAGGATTATGTAAAGAAGTTGAGTGAAATTTCTAGGGATACAACTATTTTTTCAAATATCAGAGGCACTATGACAGGGAAAGTTTTCTTGGAGGCATTGGCTCATGATTTTTTCATCCAGCACAAGATAAACCACGTTTTTGTGGTAAAACCAACCTTTTCCAATTATACCGAAGTGGATGAAATCTACAGGAAGGTTATCAATTTAACTATCCTAGATGAAGATTGATGGGAAAAGTTAACCGAGTTTCAAGAGTAAAAAGTAATGTAGAACAATCATCTACAACCAGCACATGGGGACAACACATCAGCTAGCGTTACAACCACCATAGCCTACAAGTAGGCCTACATAGCAACTAATTCCTTGGAATCAGTGCCAGAATGCTATATCACCCACATCGATCCTATGTTTTGTCACAATTAGAGTTTATTGCTAGATTTAGGCTAATAATACATTGTCTGTTGAGACAACTTTTATTGTAATCAATTTTTTAATATTTTAGTATAAATAATTCAGTGTTTGAAGTATTAGAGGTTGATTTCTGAACATATTTTGCCTACTGATCAATTGTAAATTGCAAATTTTTGCTAGAGCATCAATAATACAAAGACTTCTTTCAGGATTCATGTGGTGCAATTACCAGTGAAGTGTTTGTATTGTTTCTGTGTTTTCCACTGTTATTTCCTTTCTCTGTGTATCAAAAATTATTAATTGTAAAACATAAAGTGTGATGAATAAGGCATGTTATTTAAAACACCTTATTCTGGCTACTTTTATAATTTGAATGGTTTTCTACTTGAAGTCAGATTGAAAAATACTTAATTGATTTTCAGTCTCAACTAAAATCCACTTTTCCACCATAATTCATTATTCATTTAAAATGTAATAGAATCCAGTAAATGCAACCTAGCTTTCCCAGTTATAACTCTTCTAAAAATTGATGCAAAATCCAGTTTTATGTCTTGAACCATTTCCCAATGGGAAAACAAATATTTGATCAATCAAATCAATCAAAGTCAAACAATCACAAAGCACATTCATAACTAGCCTAATACCTATTTCAAAAACAAAGTTAAATCTTAAAGAAAGATCCCTCTCTAAAGCTGGCAAGGCTAGATCCCAACTTCCAAAGTGGTTTTGATGTTGTCCTCTGTGTTTATTCTACCAATATTAAAAATTAAAGAATGATAATAGGTTCCATAGGAGCCTTGGATGGATTGGGGTAGTCTTTCGATCTCATCATAATAGTGATAGGTTCCATTCCAGCCATGAAAACCTGAGAGTTTCCAAACGATTGAGCTTGATCTACCATTTGCGTTTGCTGAGAAGGGAAAGGTTCTTTCAAGACAACTAGAGTCTCAGGTGCGTCCTTCAGAAGACGTGCAACTTCATCTCCCTGAGGAAAATCCTTGGTGCAATGATCATCATCACATATTAGGCAAGGATATTTGGGTTTGCATGTGGAAGAATCATCAACATATGACTTTTTTGAATCGTTTTAGGGTTGTCGGATTTGGATTTACCTTTACCATTTTTCTTACCTTTCGAGGATTTTTTTGCTCTGCTAGATTGGACAACATTTACCTCAGAGGTTTTGCCATGATTCTTCTGGTTACTAGAAGGAGTGGAGGGAACAACAACAATAGTGGACTTAGAATTTGAGGAATTTTTGGGTGAAATACTATAAATATGAGCAACTGTATCGATAACACCATCCACCAGAGGCGTAGTAGGAGACTGAGATGATGCAGGATCAGTTGAAGGTCGCAACGCGTCAGGCAAGATCTCGTATATAGTCCTAGATTGGGAATAAACTAAATTGAGGTATTGGGCTCTGGAAATGACTTCCTCTTCCATTACACATCCACCCATGGAAATATCTTTAGCAATCCTAGGAATGAATGATTTCGTAAACCATTCAGTCAACAACTGATCGAGGATCTTGAATTTTATGAGGCGACGACGACGTCTCCAATTGTGAATGTGATTCGAAATGTGAGTAGCAGTTGACTGCTTCAATGAAGTGAGAAGGTGAGTGTCAGTTTCATACCAGACAGGTAACTAGAAATGAGTGAGGAAAGCCATAGATAAATAAATGAAATAGAAGAAAATTCATCAAGGGAGCTCAATATACCACTTGGCCGCAGTACCAGTCAAAGTAAGTTGGAAAATACTGTTAGTCATCAATAATTTTTTACTATTTTGTAGATGACTAAATAGTTATCCTAGATTTCTAAAAACAAAATTCATGAATATTGTGAATTTTAAAAATCTCACTGCCTTCATTATCCTTAGGATAAAGTTTTCACTATCTCATTACTCTGCCATTCAATGATTAGCCTACCACTCCTAGAATATCCCTCATGGACTTCTAACACTCATCTCTATCCCATTTTCACACCCATAACCTCAATACTCTATTTTTCCTATGCTTAACCATTTCACTTTCCATCTAGGATTACCAAATAACCTACCCTTTCCCATGTTCATCCAATGCATCAAGCATTTATGGTCTCAAAACTATCTCTGTAGGATCTTTAGCTAAATCAAATACAATTGGATTTTGGATCTTCAATACATAAAATTATCAAAAACTTGGTTTTTCATACTTGAGGACCCTAAACCAAGCTTTCAGTCAGAGGATAAGTCTGAAGAGCCTCCCACTAGGTCACTAGGGTTTCATAGGTTGTAGAATTGTCTTTGGTGTTCTAGGTCATTATTTTTCTTATGCCAAGAAGATGGAATAAAATGGAAAGAAGGTCAGCGTCTGTTGTTCCAAGAAAAATCAGGAAAAACTTCAAAGAAGACCTCCTTAATCAAGTTCAAAATCTACAAAGAACAACTGTCTATGATTGACATTTTTGCACGAGTGTCAAGGTGGCTATCAACCGAAAATTATGTAAGATAAGAGGCTTGATTCTCATTAAAGATACACACAAGCTAATAGAAGAGTAAGCAACCCATGTTCAGGGCAAATCAAGGTTTCTAGGACTGATTAGATCAACAGTTTTCCAAGCAAGGAGGCAATGCCACAAATTACATGGACAGAGGAACATCAGCACAAACAAGCATGAAATGAAGATTTTTAGAAGCTATAAATGAGAAAGGGAAAAAGGTGAGGAGAAATAGACATAAATAAATGAACTTGAAAGGGCTATAGAGAACTTAGAAGACAACACTAAAAATTCTTCTCTAACAACCCAAAAGCATAGGGTTTTGGTAAGATAATCAAAGAAGGTGAAAGGCAAGTTTGGACTCCATGATAGCAGCAAATGTTCTTGAGAATATCACTGCCTAAAAACATTAAAAACTCATTTCAAAGAGTCTGTCATGATGAATATGGTCAAAGATGGTGAGATAAAGACTATGAGCCTCCATGATGACAACAGGCAGAAGGTTTTAAAGGGCTGTTGAAAGTGACTCCTAGGGTTTTCCAAGGTAAAATATCTCACTGCCTCAAAGGGAAAGAATGTACAGAGTATCAGTGAGAGGAAGGAAAAGTCTTCAAGTGTAGTAAATTTCTCTTAAATGGTCAAAAGAAGGCATAAGGTTAAGTTTAAAAATGGAAAACCAAGCTAATAATGAGTTTACTATTGAGTAACTGAGGTTGTCAAAATCCAAGAATGAGAAAGAGGACAAAAAAAATAGTGTCATGTCACGTGCGACAAATCAGAAGTGGCCAAGAGGAGACATAACAGACATGATTTATAATCTTTTTCAAAGTGGATGTATCACTATCAAACTCAGTAAGAAGGTAAGAAAACATGTGTCTAGATCACTTACACTCAGGAATGTCAAAAATGGATAAAAATATGTTTTTCAATTTTTTGGTGCAAAAAAAAGAGGTTTAACAGTGCCAATACCCTCAAGGTTAAAAGGGACCTCTTCATCTCTCCACCAAGCCATCACCAAAGGAAGAAGAATTACTTTGAAAAGTTTCAAATCATCTGCAATAAAGGGTCAAATGATATCAATCAACAATGATAAAGTAACAAAACCCTAGGAAAAGTGGGTTTTCTAATTTTAATTTATTTCTCGAGGGTATAAAAGAATCTAAGTTATCATTTTTTAGCTCATTTGTCATTTTCAAGGAGAGAAATGAGCTTCTTGGAGAAAATTCTGAGTTTTTGAGAATTTTTGGGCAAGTTCACTAGTGCTGTGCTCAGAGCTCGGTGCTGCGCTCACAGACCTCGGCGCTGCGCTCAAAGCCCGACATTGTGCTCATATACCCTGGTGCTGTGCGTAGAGAGGTCATCATGATGCAAATTTTCCATTGCGCTACGCGTGTAATAGGAGGCACTACACTTATAGCCTGGTGCTACGCAGAGGCTAAACCGACATGCCCAGGCTTGGATCACCCAGTTTTTCGGCCCGACACTGCGCGTAGAAGGCGACCCGACAGGCCCGGCCTTGCGGATACATCCTGATAGGCCTACACACGGGCATCACTGCACCCAGAGCAGGACCCGACTCGCCCGGTGCTCCGCTTAGAGGCACACGACAGTGCGGGCAAGGTGCTACGCTTATGCCAAAATTCTCCAAAATTGCAAAGAAGGTGCCGAAGGCTCAAGAAAAACCCTCCAAACTATTTTGAAGACCCTGCAAGCAAGATAAATCTAGTAGGTGGCCTATTTCCCTCCTCCTCAAGTTTTTTTAGTGATTTGGTGGCTAAAAGAATGAATAAACCATAGTGTTTGCAAGCCCTAGGTCATCATGACAAGCAATCCTCTGCTTTGACCTCCAAACAATTTTCAGTGAAGGGGAGTGATTTACGGTATTTACACTTCATGTTCAAGTTAAGCCCTATTAAGCTCAAAAGAACTCAGTCAGAAACCTAACTTCCACATCACTCATTCACAAAAGTAGCCCTCACCACCATTTTCATTTTACTCTCCTGCCTAGAGTTTTTCCACAAAAACCCTAATCACCATGTCAGGAGAAGAAGACAGTGTTAGTAGTGAAGGAGGGCAAGTGCCTATAAGGCCAAAACACAAAGGAGGGAAAGTGAGCAGATTTGAACCCCAGAGCACAGTGGATATCACCTCATCTCCCATGATCCTCTCATGTTTTCAGAATGTAGGGTGTTTCCAATTTTGTGAGGGAGTCAAACAAGTGCAAAGCCACCCAGAACTTACAAGGTTATTCATCCTCAACCGCCACAACAAACAAGTAAGCCTTGTAGGGATTGATTTTGAAATATCAATCGATGCCATCTCTAATGCTATAGGAATACCTGCTATTGGTGAGAAATGGTTCAAGAAGGCAAGGCTGGACATGAACCATTATGAGCCATTTGTAAAAATTAGGTACAGAGTAGGCTGCAGGGCTATCTTACCTTTCTCACACCTAAAACAGAGGTTTGCACCATTGATGAGGGTTATCATGGAGTACTTTACCTATGAAGGGAGGTACTCTAGAATTTATGTCTACCATGTTAGACTCCTCATGCATTTCATAAGGGTTAAAATGCTTCACTTGCCTTACTACTTATATAGGAGCATTGACAAAATGTCTTTTGTTGCTCGGAGGAGAAGTTATACCCAAAAAATGCAGAGTTTGTTCCACCACTCCTTGATCAAGATGGTGGTTCTACATCATTTGGAACAGAAGGGCATACCTTGGGAGGTATTCATAGCCCATGAAGTCTTCACAAGCCCACATCCTTGTTATCCACCAAACTTTCCCTCATCATCTACAAAAGTGTCCTCACCTCAAGTAAACCTCCCTTCCTCCCCTTGTCTTGATGCATCAGGTGAAGAAGGAAGTGTCAATGAAGAATCAAGTGAAAATGAGGGAGATAATGATAATGAGTCCAACCAAAATGAAGAAGGTGAGAGTGACAATAAATCAGTCCAAAGTGAGGTAGAGGCAGATGATGAAGAAGGAACAGATGAGGAAGAGACATATGATAAGGTAGAAAAAAAAAATGATAATGAAGCAGAGACATAAATTGATGAAGAGGAACAAGAAAGAAATGATGAAAGGACAAAAAATAAAGTGAAAAAGAGACAGAGGCAGATTATGAAGATGAAAACAGTGAGCAAGGCCATGATGAAAACAATGAGCAAAACAGTGACAAAGAGGTAGAGGACATGGAAACAGAGGAAGAGGATGACAATGTAGAATATATGGAAGAGGACGACACTGATAAAGATAATGATAGTGAGAAAAACGAAGAAGCTAAAGGCATCATAGATGAAGATGAAAAAAGTGAGGACAATGCAGAAATTAAAGGCAGCAGTGACCAAAATGAAGCAAGTCTCAGTGATGAAAAGGACAACAAAGAGGAAAATAATCATGACAATCATGACAACAGTCAGCTAAATAGTGATAATGAGGATGATGACAGTGCAGAAGATAAAGAGGACAACAACTATGATGAAGAAAAAAATAACAATGCAGAAAATAGTGAAGAGGTTGAAAGTGGTGATGATGTTGAGGACAAAGAGTGCAATGCTGAAACAGGAAACATAATCATTGATGATACTAATGATGAAAATGAAGAGGGTGATGAAAGCGGCAAGGATCATAGCCATGACAAAGACACCAACAAGATCACCATCACACCTCTTTCATTCACATATAAGAGAGGGCCAAGTCTTGTGTTTTCTGCCTCTAAAAGGAAAAGGACCATCCCATCCACCTTAGCTAAACTACTAGACAAAGGAAAACAAAAGGTAAAATAAGAAGAGGAAGATAATGAGGTGGAAAGGGAGCTTGAAATGATTCAGGTAGATAGTGATGAGGAGAATGAAGCAATAATCTCAAAATTTCTCATCCAAAACATAAATTCACTCATTGAAGACGTCGAAGCCAATATGAATAGGGAAAAAAGTGTAAATGATGCCCTTGACTTGGAGAACAGGCAGCTAGGAACACGAATTGCTATTTATGAAGATAGAGCCATTAAGGCTGGAAAGAAGCCCAAAGGGAACAGGTGAAACTAGAAGAGTTCATGTGCACTTATGAAGAGAGACGAATTGCTATTTATGAGGATAGAGCCATTAAGGCCGGAAAGAAGCCCAAAGGGAATAGGTGAAACTAGAAGAGTTCATGTCCACTTATGAAGAGAGTGAGGACGAGGAAGGAAAATATAGGAGGAGGCCTAGAACCATGGGGTTCAAGAAGGCATTGGAAAAAGAAAGAGAACAAGAAGTAGCCCTAGCAGAAAAAATCCCCCTAGATGAGCTGTTGGCCATGGAGATAGCACAAGATTGGGAGTCTTGGTTGGAAAGAGCCAACATACACTTGGAAGCTAAATTGGAGAAGGCTAACAAGAATCTTGACCTCCAAAGAAGGATGACTAAGCATTCTGCCCAGAGAAACCAAGTTGCAAGGGCCAAACTGAAGAAGGCCCAAACCAAGATCCAGGCACTAAAAGAGGCAAAAGGCCAAGTTAACCTTGGAATTTTGGCACAATATTCTCTACAGGTCGCTCAAACTCCATGAGGGAGACATCCACCAATTTTGAAGAAATTTGGACAAATTTTTGTTTTTTGTGAATTTGGAGGCCTATAAGCGCAACACCCCTGGTGCTATGCTTTTTACTCAGGCATCCTCAGAGGGAGAACTTTAAATTTTTGGATTTCTCATGCCTATTACACTATGCTTACCAAATTTCAGAGCAATTGGAGCATTTTTGACCCTCAAAAGGTAAAAAAACACCTCATTTTCTACCATTCTGCCTCATTTTCAGGGTTGGCGCTGTGCTCAGAGCAGTGTTGGGAAATTTTCCTTTTAGATAGGTTTCAGGAGCTCAATAAGAAAAATAATGGTATATTTGGAAATTAGACTCAGCCAACTTTCTAACAGGCCATCACGAGGAAATTTCGACATCGGGATGGTCACCAAAAGTTGGTTGCAAATGGGCCTATTTTCTGCCTGTGAGGGTGCTGCGCTTATAGACAACACTGTGTGTTTTTGGCCAAAAGTCAGCAAAACACACTCATTTATTGAAAAATGATATTTTAATGTTTTTTGAGGCAAATCACTCTAGAATTAATTTCTATAATTTATTTTGGCATTTATTTCATGGGATATTTTGTGCCTTGGGCCTTGCATGGTCTCTTGGGCATTTATGACATTTATGAGTGATTTTGACATTTTCCAACCCTATATAGGGGTTTTCCCCTCCTTTTTTAAATAAATAGAGCATGGGGGCTTCATAGTAAATTTTGGCATTTTATGATTCTTTGGAGCAATACATAGTCTTTTGGAGGTTGAAGAGAAATTTGGTGTTGTGGAGCTTGTGAATGGCTTGTTTTTCTTGTCGATGGAGGAGGCTCGCTTGGAGGATCCTTGAGCTTGGTTAAGGGTGAAGTCCTTCTATTTCATGTTATTTTTGTCTCATGTATCATTATGTTTCCATATTTATAAATTGCAGTAGGACAAAGGATTTAGACTAAGAAATGTTCTCAAAGGCACCTTAACTCTGTTTATTCTTCACTGCCTCTATGTTTTCCTCTGCTGGGTCATTCTAGAGAATTTTTAACTGCTCTCTAGACCCCCCAAGCCTGTTTATTTCATGAATGGTTTAATACAGTAGGTATAAAATATGATTTATGGTTAGCCCTACTTGTTTGATGTCTCTAAACACTTTTCTTGAGGTCTCTCTCCAAAGTACCATTAATTAGGTTTGCCAAAGAGGCTATGTTTCGATCATACCCTTTGTCCATGTTTTAATAATTGTTTCGAAGATCTTCATAGCTATGATCAATGATGTTTAGGTGTTTCCTCTTCTTTGATTAAAGTTATATGTTTATCTTGAATGTTTTCTAATCTTGAAGGTGAAATCACTAGAAGTTAAATGAGTTTCTCGCCTTCTATATTTCATTGGAATGTTTGTCTTGAATGCTTATTTGCTTAAGTTGAATCAAAGAGTTACTCGTTTGCTCTGTCTATTGATTACTTCTTCATTCTTATGTATTTAAGTCCCTTCTTGTTAAAAAGGTTAGATGATAAATGATTCTTGATTGCTCTTTACCCTACCTTTGTTCAAAATCTTGATGTCTATCTCATTTCCCATAAATCTTGAAAATCCATTGACCAATGCTAGATTTTTCATATGATGCTCCCCAATCCATTGTTGAACTTTCCATGATTTTTATAGACTCCATGACCAAATTACTTGAAGATTTCCTCATTCCATCTATTCTACTTGGTCATCTTACCCAACCAAAACCAAAAGACAAACCCTACACTTAAAAACTAGCCTAAAATCAAAACCATAGAAGAAAACAAGTACACATCCTTTGCATAAATAGAGAGAGCCCTGTCTGAGTCCAGGAAGGCTAGGCCCTAGGACTCAAAAGACTGGTCTGATGTTACCCTATGCATTTTATCTCACCAATCTAACAAATCACGGGAACCTAACATAATGGCGATCACAGTGGGACCTTCTGAGTAAATGATATCTTAGACATCCTTAAGACCTCAGAAAACCACAGACTTCCTTAGATTAGCATTTAGTTGTTGATGGTGGACAACAAGAACATCCTTAAAACAGTAAAAAATCATCCACCTGGCAACTCCACTGGTCTTCAGTAGTCCTGTTGACCCCATTAGTTCTCATAAAATCCCCTAGGAATGCATTAAGCAATCCCAATCATGAGCATGGTGGACATAAAAGTTGAAATCTTCCACCTAGAAACTCCACAACCCTCAATAGACCTTAAGACTCCACTGGTAGAAGAACTTTAGACTGGTTGAAAATATACAGTGACCCTTCTTGATTTATAAACATGGATCCAAGAATACAACGAAGATATGCCCCAATGAGTAGAGATCACATCCCTGGATTCCCACACAAAATGCCTCAGATAAATTGGGACAAAAAACTGCCTACATTTCAAGATGAAAAGACTGACGACCCCTTGTTACATCTCATCAAATTTCATATACATGTATGGAAGTTAAAATTTGAATGGCATGAGGGCTTCCTTATGAAAATGTTCATGCTGACATTAGAGGGTAAGGCAGGAGAATGGTATGAATGGCTAAAACCTAGTAGCTTGTTTTCCTTAAAAGATCTCCACAAGGTATTTTGTGATCATTATAAATAAAATTATCTATCCTTATCCTTGGCTGAAAATTTTTGTGATCATTCTCAGGATATCATATAGTACCTTATAGATAGTGATGAAGATTTAGGAAATTTGCATCCTGAAGATCTCTTAGCGGCAGTCCATGATTTTCATTTTCAAGATAACTATCATGATAGCATAGAGGAGTTAGTTGAGGAAGAAACCAATAAAGAAATAGAAGAAAACCCACAGGATCTCTCTGAAGGCACAAATGATGATTCACCATCTCTTCTAGGTGAGGCTTAAGAAAACATTTAGCCTCAAAATCAGCCTTCACAAGAGAAAGAAAATTGTTGTAGTTCTATCCTAAGAAAGAGAAAGATGCCTCCTCTTTTAACTGAAGAGGAAATAGATCAAACTATAAGCATGCAACCATCCTCTAAACCTTCATGTGAACATAACATTTCTATGTATTTTCCTGCTAATCCAATATTTTTGATTGGTGACTTTACTTATGTTGATGATTCTCCAAAGTTTGATCAGTCTGATGAATATGATGTTCTCTAAATAGAAGCTAATCTTGCAGAGCAATCAATAGTTGATTTGTGGGATGAAGTTCAATATCATCAACTTGAAAATAATAATCAGCCAATACATGTCACCTATGACACTGAAGAAGAAAGTGTAGAAAGTTTGGGAGAAAGGGAAGGGTATTTAACTCTTTGTTATGGTTCATTTCAGTTCATCAAAGACAAATTTAATACAGTCAGAAGTTAGTAATCTTTGGGTATTGATTTTAACAACAAAGAATACATTCAACCCTATGACCAGCCTTCACAAGAGAAAGAGAAGAGTTGTGGTTTTATCCAAGGAAAAAGGAAAATTCCTCCTCCTATAACTGAAGAAGAAATCAATTAAGGTTTGCTAGAAGACAACATTGCAATTTATGATGAGGTTTCCAGTTTTGATGATTTTGAGGAAGAGGTGGATTTTCTTTCCCAAAAGAGTCCCAGGCTCAGCAAAGTGGACGAAGAAGCAGTCCTGGATCAAGCTTATCTCCCAAATCCTCTAATCCAGGTATTGTTCCAAGATCCCTTTGCTATTTACTTAGAGACAATTGAAGAGGGATTAAAATATGTCAAGAGGAGTTTGATGCAAGGTTTAAAGAAAATTTTAGGCACTACTGTTCAAACACAAGTGAGGTGGGAGTGGCCTTTTGATTTTTTCAAAACCATCAAAGAGCTGAACCAAAATCCCTCATGGAATCATCTTCTTGATTGGTTATATTGGAAAAGAGAGTTCACCTCCTGAATGTATATCATGTACAGGTTAGATTAGGATAGATATGCATGCAAATAAGCTCAACACTATGAGCATCTTTCTAGTTTTTATTTTTAGAATACTAATCTTGAAAACACAAAAAACAAAGCAAAGATGAAAAAGAGGGAAGATTTGAAAAAGAGGTATAGCCCCATACCCAAAAAAAGAGTACTGCTGAAAGTGTGCAAGCCTAAAAGCCAATACTTGTTCAAAATATTCTTGTTCAGTCATCTAGCCTAATCATGGCTAAAACATGTTTTCAATTTGTTGCTGATAGGTTAGTGAAAAAGAACTTGTCAAAACATCTAAAATTGACTTGTCAGTAGGAATAGATTATGAAGAAAATATTCTGGTTCTTCATGCTCAAATCTGAACCAAAGAGCAAGATGGGAAGGCTTAACAAATGATGAATCACAACCCTCATGATTTCTAGTTTTGTTTGTACAAAAATAATGTTTGTGTGTAGCTTGTCCTAGTGCCACAGCCCATGGTGAATCAGATTGCCTAATCCTGGTTCAAACCATGTTTTCAATTTAGTGTCAATAGCTTAGAAAATGAAGTCTGTCATAGAGCTTAATCTTGACAGTCATATAGTCTAGGTAGAGAATAAAAAGTGTTCACTAGCATAATCTGAACTCTTGGAAGTAATAAGGATAAAGGTAGATATTTTTTTTTTGTTTAAAAAAAAAATAAAAAAATTGTCAAGGGTTTTCTAGTTCAAGTGCACGCAAGGAAGAAAAAATGCTAGGCCAAGTAATATGGGTAGGTAGAGATGGAGTTGAAGTAATCATGTTTTTTAGATTCTTGAGGTAATAACTTCAAAGACAATCATCAATAAATAAAAGAGGAAAAATCTTCCCAATGGATGAGGCACTGGTCTTCATAAACCTAGAGATTTGAAGTTCTGGACACCTCCCGAAAGGGAGCTGCCCTCCCCAAGTGGAGCCACTGTTAGTCATCAGTAATTTTTTTCTATTTTGTAGATGACTAAATAGTTATCCTAGATTTATAAAAACAAAATTCATGAATATTGTGAATTTTAGAAATCTCACTGCCTTCATTATCCTTAGGATAAAGTTTTCACTATCTCATTACTTTTCCATTCACTGATTAGCCTACCACTCCTAAAAGATCCCTCATGGACTTATGACACTCATCTCTATCCCATTTTCACACCCATAACCTCAATACTATGTTTTTCCTATGCTTAACCCTTCCAGTTTCCATCTAGGATTGCCAAATAACCTACCCTTTCCCATGTTCATCCAATGCATCAAACATTGATGGTCTCAAAACTATCTCTGTAGGATCTTTAGCTAAATCTAATAAAATTTGATTTTGGATCTTCAATACATAAAATTATCAAAAACTCCATTTTTTCATACTTGAGGACCCTAAACCAAGCTTTCAGTTAGAGGACAAGTCTGAAGAGCCTACCACTAGGTCACTATGGTTTCATAGGTTGTAGAATTGTCTTTGGTGTTCTAGGTCACTATTTTTCTTATTCCAAGAAGATGAAATCAAATGGAAAGAAGGTCAACATTTGTTGTTCCAATACAAATTAGGAAAAACTTCAAAGAAGACCTCCTTAATCAAGTTCAAAATCTGCAAAGAACCACTGTCTATGATTGGCATAATGTCAAGGTGGCTATCAACAGAAAATTAGGTACGGTAAGAGGCTTGCTTCTCATTAAAGATACACACAAGCTAATAGAAGAGTAAACAACCCATGTTCAAGGCAAATCAGGGTTTCTAGGATTGATTAGATCAACAATTTGCAATGCAAGGAGCCAATGCCACAAACTATAAGGACAGAGGCACATCAGCATAAACAAGCATGAAATGAAGATTTTTAGAAGCTATAAATGAAAAAGGGAAAAAGGTGAGGTGAACTGGACATAAATAAATGAACTTGAAAGGGCTATAGAAAACTTAGAAGACAACACTAAAAATTCTTCTCTAACAGCCCAAAAGCTTAGGGTTTTGGTAAGATAATCAAAGAAGGTGAAAGGCAAGTTTGGACTCCATGATAGCAGCAAAGGTTCCTGAGAATATCATTGCCTACAAAAATTCCAAACTCATTTCAAAGAGTTTTCCATGATGAATATGTTCAAAGATGGTGAGATGAAGATTATGAGCCTCCATGATGACAGCAGGCAGAAGGTTTTAAAGGGTTGTTGAAAGTGACTCCTAGGGTTTGCCAAGGTAAAATACCTCACTACCTCAAAGGGAAAGAATGTACAGAGTATCAGTGAGAGGAAGGTCAAGTCTTCAAGTGTAGTAAATTTCCATCAAATGGTCAAAAGAAGGCATAAGGTTAAGTTTCAAAATGGAAAACCAAGCTAATAATGTGTTTACTGTTGAGTAACTAAGGTTGTCAAAATCCAAGAATGAGAAAGAGGACAAAAACAATTGCGTCATGGCACCTGGAACAAATCAGAAGTGGCCAAGAGGAGACATAGCAGACATGATTTGTAGTCTTTGTCAAAGTGGATGTATCATTGTCAAAATCAGTAAGAAGGTAAGAAAACATGTGTCCAGATCACTTACACTTAGAAATGTCAAAAAGGAATAAAAAACATGTTTTTCATTTTTTCAGTGCAACAAAAAGAGGTTTAGCAGTGCCAAGACCCTCAAGGTTAAAAGGGACCTCTTCATCTCTCCATCAAGCAATCACCAAAGGAAGAAGAATTAATTTGAAAAGTTTCAAATCATCTACAATAAAGGGTTAAAGGATATCAGTCAACAACGATAAAGTGACAAAACCTTAGAAAAAGTGAATTTTATGATTTTAATTTATTTATCGAGGGTATAAAAGCATATTAGTTATCATTTTTTAGCTCATTTTTCATTTTCAAGGAGAGAAAAGAGCTTCCAGGAGGAAATTCTGAGTTTTTGAGAATTTCTGGGCAAGTTCACCGGCACTGCGCTCATAGACCCCGATGCTGCACGTAGAGAGGTCACCACGGTGCAAATTTTCCACTGTGCTGCACGTATAGTAGGAGGCACTCTTCTTATAGGTCGGTGCTATGCACAGGCTGACCTGACATTCCCAGGCCCGACTCACCCTATTTTTCGGTCCGGCACTGCACGCAGAGGGCGACCTGACAGGCCCGACACTGCGCATACAGCCCGACAGGCTTGCACAAGGGCAACACTGTGCCTAGAGCAAGACCTGAATCACCCGTCACTGTGCTCAGAGGCACATGAAAGTGTGGGCAGGGCGCTGCGCTTTTGCCAAAATTCTCCAAAATTGCAAAAAAGGTGCCAAAGGCTCAAGAAAAACCATCCAAGCTATTTTCAAGACCCTACAAGCAAGCTAAATCTAGTAGGTGGCCTATTTCCCTCCTCCTCAAGTGTTTTTAGTGATTTGGTGGCTAAAAGAATGATTAAACCCTAATGTTTTCAAGCCCCAGGTCATCATGACAAGAAATCCTCTGTTTTGACCTCCAAACAATTTTCAGTGAAGGGGAGTGGATTAGGGTAGTTACACTTCATGTTCAAGTTAAGCCCCATTAAGCTCAAAAGCACTCAGTCATAAACCTAACCTCGACATCACTCATTCACAAAAGCTGCCCTCAACACCATTTTCATTTTACTCCTCCTGCCTAGAGTTTGTCCACAAAACCCACAATCACCATGTCAGGAGAAGAAGGCAGCGTCAGTAGTGAAGGAGGGCAAGTGCCTATAAGGCCAAAACACAAAGGAGGGAAAGTGAACAGATTTGAACCCCAAAGCACAATGGATATCACCTCATCTCCCATGATCCTCTCATGTTTCCAGAATGTAGGGTGTTTCCAATTTTGTGAGAAATTCAAACAAGTGCAAAGCCACCCAGAGCTTACAAGGTTATTCATCCTCAAACTGCGCAATAAAAAAGTAAGCCTTGTAGGGATGGATTTTGAACTATCAATAGATGCCATCTCTAATGCTACATGTATACCTACTGTTGGTGAGAAATGGTTCAAGAAGGCAAGGTTGGACATGAACCATTATGAGCCATTTGTCAAAACTAGGTATAGAGTAGGCTGCAGGGCTATCTTCCCTTTCTCACACCTAAAACAGAGGTTTGCACCATTGATGAGGGTTATCATGAAGTACTTTACCTGTGAAGGGAGGTACTCCAGACTTTATTCCTACCATGTTAGACTCCTCATGCATTTCACAAGGGTTAAAATGCTTCACTTGCCTTACTACTTATATAGGAGCATTGGCAAAATGTTTTCTATTTCCCAGAGGAGAAGTTATGCCCAACAAATGCAGAGTTTGTTCCACCACTCCTTGATCAAGATGGTGGTTCTACATCAGTTGGAACAGAAGGGCATACCTTGGGAGGTATTCATAGCCCATGAAGTCTTCATAGGCCCACAACCTTCTCATCCACCAAACTTGCCCTCATCATCTACACAAGTGTCCTCACCTCAAGAAAACCTCCCTTCCTCCCATTCTCTTAATGCATCAGGTGAAGAAGGAAGTGGAAATGAAGAATGTAATGTCCCAAATGGGGAAATTTCTGCAATGTCGGGAATATATTGAGATATTCCTATTTTCCATCTTCGGGAGTATTAACAATCAACACTGAACTATTTCAGAGATTGACTACAGGGGCATTTACTGGATATTTCACCTTCACAAGGAAGGATGAGATCCAAAGGCTACCTAGCCCACTAGTAGACTCTGCCAATAGAACTTTTGAAGAGCTAATAATTCCCTTCAAGGAATTTCTGCAACAGCTGCCCATGAGGACGCTGTATAAGGAAGCCATTGTGAAAATAAGGCAATCCAATGCTGAGATGCCTTAGAATATGTTTGGTACAAACTCCCTGTAGAATATAAGCCCAAAGAAATAACCCTAAGGGGGTTATTCATATCTCCCACCAACAAGTGCACTGAAACAATGCTCAATGAGAAATCCTTCAGTAGCATTAAAAATTCAACAAGTAGCAGCAGTGAAATAATGTCTCACATAAAGAAAGAAGAGTACAAATCTGATATAGAAAGTGTAGTAGAAAATGTATATAAAATCCTTGAGGAAAAGACCTCTCAAGGTGAGTGCAAATCAGCCTCAAAGGAAGATATACATGCAATGAAGAAAATACACTGCTACATGATCCAACTACTCTATAACTACGCAGTCTTTAGGGGAAAATGACTTCAATCTGATTTAAATATGATGATATAACAATAAGAGCTCAAATAAAGATGAGGGAGCAAGATCTCAACCCCAAAAAACATTATTGCATCAATCCTCCAAGGGATTGGCTAAAATACATAAAATAGTAAAATGTCGGAGTTGCAGTGTAGCTGCTGCAACTAAAATATAATACAAGATAGGAGAAGGAAGTAGATCCTACAATAAACCATAATACCTCCTCCAATGATCTCCAAAACGAAGGGGCTGATCCCCTCACTGAAGATTGCACTCACTAGTGCACAAAATGAGCTCCACCTGCAAACCCTCTCTGAGAATAACGCCGTAAGAAGAAGGGACTACAATGGGCATGAGAGAAACACATATGACCTGATGCAAAAACTGCAATAGAAGCTTCGGGATATCCTTTGCTGATCTCCTAGAGAGAGAGATAGCCTCTCCTCTACAGAACAACTCCAGAAGTGAGATGATGGAAGTCCCTCACTGCAACACCAGCAACTCTAGCGTTCTCTTGCTGCAAGAATAACGGAGTAGCTGCAAATGACTGCCTTGGCCTAATGCCATGATGTGAGGAAGATGAAGAACAATCTCTCCATGGCCTCCCATGGAAGAGAAGGGCATTCCTAAACAAGAATCCCTCTTGTGCTAAACAACAACAAGTTGAAGAGAGCTTCAACTTCGAATTCTATCTCCAAGAATGATCTCCACAATGGCTCTCCTTCATCTTTTATGCAATGTATGCATGGACCCCACTCACATTAGGGTTTCCTCTCATTTCAAATTTCCCTCCACTCCAACTACGCAATCTTCTTGCGTAAGCTTCCCCTCTTAGGGTACTTTGTTGACTTTGGTCAACCATGGTCTAGCTCACTTGCTTTTGGCCCTTTTCACACTTGGGCTGCTAACTTAAGCCACTTAAGTGACTTTTTGCACCATAGGAGTGATTATTAATTTGCTACAATGGGTTCCCTCACCCATTTTATTCCTTTTATTAAAATAAAAGAAAGATTAATGTTCCAAATACTTTATTGCAAAATTTGGAACATTACAAAGAATCAAGTGAAAATGAGGGAGATAAAGATAATGAGTCCAACCAAAATGAAGAGGGTGAGAGTGGAAATAAATCAATCCAAAGTGAGGTAGAGGCAGATGATGAAGAAGGAACAGATGAGGAAGAGATAAATGATAAGGTATAAATAGAAAATTAGAATGAAGCAGAGACAAAAAATGAAGAGGAAGAAGAAGGAAATGATGAAAGGACAGAAACAAAAAGGGAAAAAGAGACAGAGGTAGATGATGAAGATGAAAACAGTGAGCAAGGCCATGATGAAAACAGTTAGAAAAACAGTGACAAAGAGGTAGAGGACATGGAAACAAAGGAAGAGGATGACAATGCAGAAGATATGGAAGGGGATGACACTGATAAAGATAATGACAATGAGGAAAATGAAAAAGCTAAAGGAAGCATAGATTAAGATGAAAAAATTCAGGAAAATGCTCCACCCAAACTAGCATTAGGTTGTCCCACCCCAAGAATGGGCCCAAATTTTAGTGCCCCCCACCCGAGAGAGGGTGTAATATTCCCAAAATTTCACATCATATTTGGAATATTAGAGTCCTTGATTTTATTAATGAATTAAGTAAATAAAAGGGTGGAGGGACCCACAATCCTCAATAAGAAGAAATATCCACTTTGTGTGTGAATGTGGATTAATTTAGCCTACATCTGCAAAAAGAGGTAGTTGAGCAACTACTAATGTGAATGAGATTGGAGATCATGTCTCATTTAATGAGAAAGATCATGGAGGGTTGATTCAGTCAACTAAGATCTTGAAGATGTCAAACAAAGGATCATTGCACATTAATGATCAAGTGATGGAGGATCATGTGAAAATGAAGCACACATGATGGAGGAGGTGTACATTGCACCTAGACTGTTTGGTTGATTTGGTCAAATAACGCAGTCCCATTTGGAGGATGTTGTCCACATGAGACTACGTAGTTGAGATTAGGGCCAAGGCTTGGGATGGCTCAAACATGATAAAGGAGATGAAGGAAAAGGTGAAAGGCATCTTGGATTATTTGATGTATGATCTTTTAGATCTGGAATTGTCAAGTGACATTCCACTGCATTCTTGGGCTGTTTAGCAGAGATTGCAGGTGCTGTTTAGCACAGGGTGTTCCCGAGCAGTAATCCCTCCTCTTTCTTTGAGTGATATCTAAGGAAGAGGTTTTTACTTCATTATACATCAGGATTTAAGTGCCATTTCCTTTTTCTACTTTCTACAGAACATTCATATTTAGAAATCTGTAGATTTTTGAAGATTATTTTGGAAGGTGGAAATTGTCTTCAGTACTTCAGCTGGAGAAAAAGGTGAAGAATTATTCCCATCACTTGGGCTTATAGATTAGCACTCCCAGAGCCACATTTCAGATTTGGCATCAAGCCAAAAGTTATTGACCTCCTAGCATCAATATTCCCTTCAGGAATAACACTGTCCATATTGCAGATTTGAAAGGAGGAAGGAAGTTGCTAGTACTTCAGCTAGAAATCCAGTGGAGGGTCATTCCTTCACATTGCCATCAGTCTCACCATCAACCTGGAGCTCATTGCATCATTTTTTATCAGGCAGAAGGCCTCTCTTTCCCTCACAGCGCAATTTCTGTTGACAACTCTGTTGCAGCATATGAATTCATCATTGGAGGATTGTGAAGGTAGATCTAGAGCTCTCAGCTCATAGATCTGATGAAGGGATCAACCCTTCAAGAATAGATCTGATCTGAGCACACATTTCAGGCATATATTCTTCAGATCTAGCTTCAGATATGTATTTCCCAGTAGATCAAGGATCAAATCCTAAGGAGGTGATTTTCCAAAGTTGCAGATCTGGAAAATCCTTTTTGGGTTATCTTGGGAATCCATCACATTGGCTAGATCTTGAATCTTGGAATCATCAGAGCTCTATTTTTGAGTAGATTTGAATTTCTCTTTTCAGCCTGCAACCATATGTTCATATTCTGCTGAAGAGACAACACAATATTTGCTGTAGAGCCTCAACAGTTACGTTGTACCTGCTTCATACATGTTTTCAGGGTGATCCTAGTTCATCTTCTTAACTAGATCTACCTATATCTTGTACTTGTGTAACTTAATAATCTCCAATATAATAAAATGGATCAGCTCTTTCTGTATATTCTGATTTGTACTTAGATTTATTGTTTATCTTGCTGTAAGTTCTTATATTGTGTGAAGTACTATTGCATTCTCCCTTTGGGATATTACAGTGGTATCAAAGCATGATATTTGGCTCAGCTTGTGGACACTTCATATTTTTACATTGAAATAAGAACATATAGATGAGATCTATCATGGAGAATGAAAAATATGTCACCCTTTTCTTTAGATCCATGAAATATCTCTCTAAAAAGGTCTATGAAATGAAGGAGGAATAACAGAGAGAAGATCCAAGAGGAAGATGTGATGAGGAAAGTACTTCCTATCAGCAACAAAGAAGACCGATGAATCCTAGATCTCCTCATAGATCCACTATGCCCACTTTCTTTGAAGAAGGTGAGAGGTATAAAAGTGAAGAAAAGAATGAACCTGAGACTAATGAGACTCTCAGTCTATATCTTGAAGAGTACAAAGCACAGTCTAGAGCTTTCAATGAGAAGCTAACTCTCCAACAATTCTTCCAGATTAGAGAAGAAAGAGGATCCTATAGCAGCAATAGAAAGAAGAGGCAAAATAGATTCTATTTGCCTACATTTGGTGGATCTTCCTCAAGCAATGTCAAGTCTTGGAGGAGGAAGTTAGATTCATTTTCAAGCTACATCTTGTGGCTAAAGATGAGGTTGTTCAAATTGCAGCACTACATCTCTTAGATGGAGCAGAATATTGGTGGTTTGGGCACCTAGGGCATGCAAAAGTGACCAAGTATTCAGATTTATTTCACAAGTTGAGGAAGAATTTTGATGTGGAGAAGATAGAGTTGTGCTACAAAGAGACATCTCCCAAGGAAACCAAGGAGAATGTCAATCTTGTCACTCAGGAAAAGTGGTCACTACTATCACCACCTGCTGTAGAAGTACTTGTATTTGGAGAAGTGACACTTGCATCTTCGCAAAGTAGCCCTGAGCTCTTGACTTATGGAGTCCCATGCATGTATCAAGAGATGCATGAGAAAGAGGAGGAGGATATCAGTGCTGGTACACTTGAAGAAGAGAGGCCATCACTTTTACTAGCAGTTGGAGATACTATTGTCCCGGTTGGAGGAACTCTTCTGTTTTGTCAAGAAGTTCCCACATATCAGTTGATCCAAGGTATGCAGAAAAATTTCAGCACATTATTTCAAGATCAATACATGACCAAGGATTAGAATAAAATTCTGATTTGAAGCAGAAACATATCACAGCGTAGAGGACCCTTGATCTAATCAAGGAGGAGACTGAAAACTATCACTGTTCATCATTTTTGAGTTACATTCAACCCCTTGAGTTGAGATGTAGAGTTTAAAAAAATGGGATTAGCATTATCCTATGTACAATGGCTAATTATGAGATCAGTATTGTGCCTTACTTTGAGATAGAATATGTGTTACCCTGCAGATCTACAATGCTATCACTTAGTAGCTGTGACAAAGAAAGGGCTTCATCATTCTTGGAGCATTCTGGAGGTAGCTTCACTCATGAAGAAATGGAAGCAAAGATGACAAATAGTAGACATCTTGAAATGAGAAACCTTTTCTCCCTTCTAGATGACCCTTTCTCAATGAGCCTCTCATTGCTCAAAGAGAAAATTCTACTTGCAACAAATCCAAAAATTCTTTGGTTTTGGAGGGCCTTTGATGGAGAGAGAATCTCATTAAGAGATCTCATTAGAGATGCATTTCAACCAGGGAAAATTTTAAGGATGAAAAATTATCTTGAAGTTTAAAAAAGTGGCGAATCTCACTAGTCCCTCATATGAAAACTATAAAATGTTTATTGATGTATTTGTAAAATTATTCAAATTTATAATGATATTATATATACTCTCTATATAATGTTGGCAATTTTTAATGTAAAATAATTTTATATTGTAAAATTTGGGCGAATCATTTTTATAAAAAAATGGAAATTAGCGAATCGTTTTTTTCGAAAAACCATGGAAAATTAGCCCACCTGCGAATATTAGCCCCTAAAATTTTCCATGATTTCAACATTTCATGAAATGAAAAGTTCTTCAATGGTTTGGGAAGGATGGCATTATATAAAGGGAGGATGCCATGATTATGCAGTACCTCATCCATCATCCATGTTAGTCATCAGTAATTTTTGCTTCTCATCGATGACTAAAATACTTATCCTAGATTTCTAGAAACAAAGTTCATGAACATTGTGAGTTCTAGAAATCTCATCGCCTTCATTATCCTTAGGATAAATTTTCACTAGTTTATCATCCTTTCATGTCAAGGTCATCCTGCTACTCCCAAAAGACCCATCATGGGCTCATGCTATTCATTTTTTCTTGTCTTGTCACCTTTGGCCTCAAGCCCACTATTCTTTTACTTCCCAACCCCTCCATTACTACCTAAGGTCACCAACCAATCAACTCTCTTATGTCTCCCAAATGCATCAAGCATTGATGATCTCAAAACTATCTCTGTAGGCTCTTTAGATAAATCAAGTACATTTGATTTTGGATCTTCAATACATCAGTTTGTCCAAAACTCTGTCTTACACCTAATAATCCCAAGTCCAGTTTTCAAGCAGAGACCAAGTCCAAAGAGCCTCCCACTAGGTCATTTAGGGTTTTATAGGCTGTAGGGTTGTTTTGATGATCTAAGTCACTATTTTTCATATGCCAAAAAGGTAAAATCAAAGAGGATGAAGATCAGCAAGTGGTTGTCCAAAGGAGATCAGAAAATCATCAAAGGAAGGCCTCTTTGGCCAAGCACAAAGTCTGCAAAGGAAAACTACCCATTTTAACATTTCTAAAAGGGGTGTCAAGGTGGCTATCAGCAGAGAACTAGGTAAGGCAAGAGGCCAACTCATCACTAAAGACACCTACAACAAAGGAGAGGCAACATGCCTATTTTCAGAGAAAACTAGGGTTTTCAAGGGAACTTTTCTTAGTTTCATGACCTCCATGATTAAATAGTCAACAAGGATTATATATTGATGCTCTTACACCTCCTCCTATCCTTAAAATACCTCCATAAACACTTCCCATCACTCCTATCCCTCATAATCATCATTTTTCTACAAAACCTAGTCTATTGCCACAAATTGACACTTTTTAAGACTAGGCCTGTGTTTTGAACTTTTAGACCCCTTCCCCTCACTCAATTCCTAAAATTACACTTTCCCTACTCCCTAAAATCTATCCCTATCCCCCAAAATTTCCCCAAGAATTTATACAACCCTTAACCCCTACATTCCCCTCCCTCTGCAGGGTAGTCCTAAATCCTCACACCAAACCTTAATTTCCTCTTCCAACTAAGCTAGGGTTTGAAATGAAAGGGAGGCACAAGAGAAAAGGATTTATTTCATAGATCATGTAAGCAATAATATGTCTATACCAGATCATAAAAATCATGCCTCCATCATTTTCCAAGAATTCATTCCAAGAGACAAGCCATGTGTCACACCTAGGGCTAATTTTGCTTCAAATTGTGTTTTGGACCAAACAGTGATGAATTTGGAAAAAGTGAGAGAGGGTTTTGTCCATAATAGGGCCAAGAAAAAAAATCTCATTCATTTTTTACACATGTATCATGGTTTGGGATAAATTTAAAAAATACACGTGTCACAAGAGATTTTCTGCATAGCTGGAGTGACCTTGGGAAAATCCAGTTTTCTCAAAGATGGAGTATCCAAATGACTTGCTTCATGAGTTAAAAGACAACTAGACTTGAATATATTTCCAATGAGCTATCATGAGCTCAATTTGGATTTGAGGAAGGCATCCAAAAGTGGCCTACAATAGCACTATGCATTTCTACACCAACTTTCACTATTTTTTGGCCAGTGTTGGGACAGTCAGTTTTTGAACCACCAAATGAACACCAAATGAAGAAAATCAAGAATATTTGGAAATTATACTTCCATATATTTCCAACGAGCCATCTCGGGTGCAATTCTGACATCGCGAAGGCTTCCAAAATCTTGCTACAAAAAGCGCTACGTGCCTGTGCACATGAGTGTCGCGCCTCTCCAAAGGTCTCCAAGGGCGAAAAAAAACCGGTTTTTGCTCAGATTTTGGGTTTTTCAAACAAAAAAAGAAGTTTTCAAAGGTATTTTTCATCCCTTTACACCTTTTTTTTTGGATCTCTGAGCACTTGGAAAGTCAAATAAACACAAAAGACCAAGTGATGCTAATCAACAATGCTCCATATTCACCTCCAAAGTTAGTGTTGCACAGTCTTTCCAAAAGGTATCACCATGAAAGGCATAAGAGGAAAGCTGCCTCTTATGTTACCTTGAACTGAGGATTTGAAAATTAGTCAAAGGAAATTTCAATATGCCTCTGAAAACACAACCAAGAGAAAAGTTAGTTCAATGATGTCTAGCAGTGAACACTCTCCATATACCAATCACATTGCTTCTGGTCTATATTTCACAGTGATATTTTACAAAAGGGATATACACCACAGATAGGGCCTTATAAAGTAGGAGGGAATTAGGTTCAAGTGATTTTATCAATGATAAATGGAAAAATTTCACTTTGTTTCCTATTAGTATTCTTCAAGAAAACATATAAAGGAACAGTGTTGAAATAGTTGAAGACTCTGTGTTTAATAGAACCTCCTTCAAAAGAAGAGGGTTAGAAGCACAATGATGGAAACCTCCTTCAAAAGAAGAGGGTTAGAAGCACAATGATGGAAACCTCCTTCAAAAATCAGAGGGTTAGAAAAACATTGCTGTGACCTCCTTCACAAACAAGCAGAGGGTCAACCGTGTTTTTGAGTAACTTCAGTGGCTACTTGGCGCTACTACCTCCAAAGGATGAATAGAGGATGCATTAACAGGGTTTAATGTTGTATTTAAGACAAGTTTCCTGTTGGTAAGAAAGGTTGATAAACAGTGGCAAGGATAAATTCAAATTTCAAGTTTGAAATGGCCACCCTCGAAAGGACAAAAAAGCACATTGTTTGATAAAGATAACTCTTTATGTTTTAAGGTAATCTCCTTGAGAAACAAGCAGAAGGTCAAATCATGGTTGATTACCTCCTTTAGGAACAAGTGGAAAAGGTCAAATATTTTCCCCTAAAGGTCTATTCAAAGCAACAGAGAAAAACATAACTGAAAGGACCTCCTTCTCATCATAGACGGAATATTTACATTATGGTATTGAAAGGATGCAGTAGTGGTTTTAAAAGGATGACCTCCTTGGTAAAAAATTAGGGATCAAATCATAGTTTGGAGGCCTCCTTCATCATACAAGCAAAAGGTCAAATCATGGTTTAAACACCTCTTTCACTTCATAAAACAGTGGATCTACCTAATGGTTTCAAAGGGCTGAAATAGTAGTGTTTATGAACTTCTTTCATATGATGTAATAGGTCACAGTTTTGGACAAGACCATTACAATCTATCTAAATACCTCTTCCAATGGATAGAAAAAGAACACTTTTCATAATCAAATCACATGTTTCTTGTCTAAAGTTTCAAAAAGACATAGTGCTAAGGGAGATAGGTATCACAGGTAAAGTTTTATGAAAAACAAAGGGACTGTTTGTTTGAAGGTCTTCAAGGGTGAATTTATTGGTAAACAAGCGGAAGGAAAAAGACACATATGAAAAGAATCTCATCACTTCATAAACAGTGAGTTTGCATAGTGGTTTTAAGAGGCTGCAGTAGTGGTTTTTATGATGACCTCCCTTGTAGACAAACAAAAGCATGACACAGTTTAGAAAAACCTCCTTCATGACAAGTAGAGGGTTGAAAATATCATCAAGTGTAAATATATTATTTAGGAAGAATTTGTAGTGGAAATCAGAGGTTGAGAATCAATTGTTTTAAAAAATTTTCTTTGAAAGTGATAAACAAAGGAATAAACAGCTTTTAAAAATATGTTTTCACATTTAGTCAAAGGAGCTTACACCACAAATAGAAAAATGCTAAAGGAAGATGTTTTGAATTCTTGAAAGGAGGGAACAAAATTTTAAAAATCCTTATGAGTATAAGACGACACGAGCAAACTTTCATGATCATCATGCAAACACTTAATGGAGAAAGGAGCGAGTTTAACTAGCATTTTCAGCCTTGATTTACACGGCATGCACAGAATCTTTGCGTGAATTGCGCACATGGAGTTTCTACGGTGCAAATCTATGAAAGGCATGTGCACTTTGTAACATTGTGTGGTGCGCTGTGCCGGCACCAGCCCATGAATACGGTGCCCGCAGATATTTTCCTCGTCAAGCATTAGACCCTGGAGATAAAGTTTCCCTCACACCTTATACCCTTTACATTATGACCTTTCATCTCTAGCCTTTAAATTTCTCATTGTCCTCTCTGCACGTGTGTTGGACCTGTCCGGGCTGGTTGACAATGGCCCGAGCGCCCGGGCCATCCACAGGCCGCTGGGCCACCTCGAACGGCTCGGCACCGGGCCACCTGCGAACAAATATTTTCTGCTAAAGGAAAATACTGAGAACCCTCAAGGTGTCAAATATCGGATTTCGCACAAAGAGCTCACCTCCAAATACATCAAGGGACATTTTTTAAGACTTTTTTTTCAAACAAAGAAGAACAATTGAGTGCTAGAGAGAGAAACAGTCCTCTACTCAAGATCAAAAATTTGTTTTCCAGTGCTTAAAGAAAAACACAATTACTCTTAAAACTGCCATGTTTATCAAGATCAAAGGGAGACAGTGATTAGGGGATAAATATTTGTTTTCAGTTTAAAATGGGTCTCTTAAACAGTGATTTTCAAAAGAGAATGCATAGCCATTTTCAAGGGTACTCTGTTTGTTTAAAAATTACAGAGAAACAGTGATAAGGATCAAAGTAGTGATGATGAAGGGCAAAGTGACAAGAAGCAAAGTAGTGATGTTGAAGGACAAAGTGAAAAGTCTAAACATGACAGTGAGGAAGAAGGAAATTATGGTGAGCATGAACAGCATGATTGATAAGCAGAGCAATCAGAGAGCAAAGTGGCAGCCAAAACAGTGATGATGAGGTTCATAACAGTCCTCAAAGAGACACTAATGATGAGAAACATGACAACCCTCAAGCAAGAAATGATGATGGCAAGCAAACACCAAACAATGAGCATTCCGAAGGGGGCAGCATGGAGAAAAAAGAGAAAAACAGTCCTAAGGGCAGCCAAGACCAAATCAAGGACCATGAAACAAGAAATGATGAATCTAAAGAAGGAAGTGAAAACATAGAGCATGAAGTGGTTTCTCCAAAGCATGTGCTAGCTGCCTCTCTTAGGCAAGGGGCCATGACTTCTTCTCTGAAGGTAACAAAGCCCCGAACTTCAAGAAAGAAAGTGGCTCAAGTTGTAACTCCCAATGCTACTAGAGCACTTTGAAGTAGAGGTAAGTTACCCAAGAAAACTATCATTGAAGTGCCAAAGAGGACAAGGGAAAAGAAGCCCACTCAAAGCAAAGGAAGATGACCGAGCACTAACAAAAGCTAAATCAATTTGCCCAAAGGAAATTGAAGGTTGCACAAGAAAAACTCAAAACTGCCCAAAGAGGGCGCCCAGTGAGAAAAGGAGGAAAAGACACATCTAGGCTTGGAATTTTAGCCTGGGCTTCCACGCATGTTTCTAAAACCCTTAAGGGGTTTTCTCACCAAAATTTAGCAAATTTTGACATGATCTTGTTTTTTGACATTTTTGGGCCTAATTGCACAAATTCATGGGCACCACCATTTTTGTTTCGAGCATCCTTAGTTGTTGAGAGTGGTATAATTGGATGCATTAAATTGGAGGGAATATACTTAGAAATTTTCAGATCAATAGAGTATGTTTTGATCCCTCAAAGAGGCGAAAAACAATGATTTTTAAACTTTCTACCTCACATATCAGCAAGGGCTACTTTTCTGGTTTTTTTCACTCACTTCAGTTTTTGATAGACTTCCCAACATCAGTTTGGGAAAAATCAAGTAGTTCCAAAAATTAGACATCTAGGGCTTTCCAACGAGATATCATGGGCCTTGTTTTGACATCAGGAGGTCCCTAAAAAGTTGTCTGCAAAACAAGAAATATTCTGCTGCTACGCTCCTGTAGCATTTTGGCAAAAAAGGCAGATTTCTGAAGATGCTCATCCAAATGTGCGTTAAGCCTTTTTTAGCACTTTTTAGTCATGTAAAGTCAATTTAATTTCATTTTTTAGCATTTCATAGATATTTTTGAAGATATTTTGTGCCTTGGAAAAAATTCAGATATTTGTAATAGGCCAATGACCTTCTAGATGCTCTTGGATGGTTTTTTTCTCTTTAGCCTATATATTCCAAGAGATTTCATTGTAAAAAGGGGCTGAAATTGATGTTATAGAGAAATATATGATATTACAAGCTTTGAAGAAATACTTTGTCTCATGAAGTGGATGATTTCTTGTTTGTCTTGGATGGTGGAAGAGGACTGTTTGTAGGATTCCATAGCTTGGTGAATGGTATAGTGTTCCTTATCTGTTATGTTTCCTTAGTTTATCATACATGTTTTCGTGTTTTTTTCTTGCTGTAGGTTAGTAAAGAATAGATTTGAGACATGCCCATGGAGGCACCTCAAGTTTCCTGATTCATTACAACTTCTATGTTTTTCTTCTTTCTTGGTTATTTCAAAGAATTCTTAACTGCTCTTTGATACCCTAAGAACTTGTCATCAGTTTCATTAATGGTTATTATGTATGCTATCTAGTATGATTCAAGGTATGCCTTGCTTACTCATAGCTATCAAAAACCCCATCACTGAAATCTTTCTCTGAATATTTGATTGTCCTAGTTAAATCAAAGAGGTCTTGTTTCGATCTTTCCCTTTGCCCATGCTCTGTAATCTTAGTTCAAAGTTCCTGATAGCTCAAAATATGATGTTTAGGAGTTCCCTCTTCATATATTGAGTTGTTTGTTTGAATTATTTGTTTTCCCAAAGCTCTGCAGGTGATTTTCCCAAAGTTAGAGGGTCTTATACTTCTATGTATCGCCTGAATGTTTATTTTATGCATCTATCATTTTGAGTTTCATCTATAGTGATTAATAGTTAGCCCTACCACATGGATGTTTGCTGTAAAACTATTTGTGCTTAAAACTTCTTCATATTTCACAAACTTAGTGTCCATACTATTCCACTCCACCTAAAGAATCCATTTTACCTCGACCAAATCGGCCTTGCAATATACCTTGTCCACCCTTTGAGGTAGTCTCGACCTTATTGACCCCATATTCCAGTTGATCTGAAAATATTTTTATCTTTTTATCCTTTGATCAGTTCTCCCTCAAAAACCTAAAACAAACCAAAAACACACTTAATAACTAGCCTAAAATCAGATACATAGAAAGCAAACAAGTTTACATCCTTTGCACAAATAGAGAGAGCCCTCTCTGAGTCCAAGAAGGCTAGGTCCTTGGGCTCCAATGTTGGTTTGATGTTACCCTGTCATTTGGCTTGCCAATCTGCCAAATCACGGGACCCTAACATTAA